>JASDFA010000024.1:0-467500 GCA_035772735.1 Datura wrightii | reverse complement strand
ACTTTTAATTTTTTATAAAATATTTTAATAATTTCTATTTGTTAGGTTTGAAGGGAGTTGTGAAAATTTTTATTTGTTGAAAAATGACCTACTAGAAGTTTATTGAAGTAAATTATTTTCCTTCTATTTGTCACATAAAAAACATTTTTATGATGCAAATTAAAAGGCTAAAACAATAAGATGCCAATAAATTAAAGTCACTTTGGAGTTGGTAGTAAAAGAGATTTTATTTTTTTTAATCATTTTGATAGTATGATTGAGATCTCTTCACATTTAATAGAGATTTCAGATTTGAGTTCGAAAAATTGAAAAGACAAAAATAGTCGAGAGCGTCGCCTTTAGAAATGAGCCAAAAAAAAAAACACAAAATCCATTTATTTTTCGGTTAAAAATTTACTCAATTGATCTTTACAACAACCAGATAAATATATGACACGTGTCTTCATATATCATAATAAAATAGTATAATATTTGATATTTGCCAAAGGTAGTCAAATACATACACGAAGAAGTATCTACACAATGTAATTTTTCAAGAGATTTAACACTATATAACCGCCTATAAAAATAAGAATAACAATAATAATATATACAGTGTAATTTTATATGTCAGGTCTGAAAAAGATAAGATGTACATGGACCCTCAGGTCAAGAGAAAAGAAATGAATTCAAAGCATGATATCAAGAAAATATAACCAATGGTGGAGACAAATTTGAAATAAATTCTCAATTTATGTCAAGAGATTTCAATATGCAAGATGCACACACATAAATATCAAATTTAACCTTACATATCTAATGTACTTTTCCGACAACGAGGTTTCAGGTGAACTCCCTTCCGCCACCTTGACTCCGCCCCTCGTGAATATAATAGCAAAATACAAAGCAAAACATATATTTTTTTGTATATCAATTGTTATAATTTCCTTTTTAGAGCGAAGAGTCAAAAACACGCATAATGTATTCATATTTTTTTAAATTTTCTATCCGAACTATTAGGTATTTACTTTTCTTACCTGAATTATCCCAAATGTTTATCAAAACACACCTCAACTATCCAGTTGCTCACTTTTCCTACCTGAAATATCACCATCTTTCAACTGATAATTTATATGTGTTTCGATAAATATTTTATGACAGGAAACTACCAAACCTAATAATTCAGATATGAAACTCAAAAATTTAAAAATGATATACTTTAAAATATACTTTTGACCTATCACTTTTTTTTTTTAATATATAATTAATATATATATATATTGATTAATTTATGGGATGACAAGATTTTCCAAGTGTTGCTACTGTTCTTTTTGTCATCATTATTTTTATCACTCCCTTTTCATTTGTGGACCATAAAACACAGCAGATTTTGCTGTCTGACTAGATAGTATATAAATTTCAAGAACCCCAGTTGAAAATCGGACAGACCCAGAATTTTTCTTTGGCCCTACCCGATTAGTTCAGCCGAATCTCCATTCTCCACTTCCCTTCACCTGTCTCCTGAATTTTGGGTTCATGCAGCAACCATTGCTTGTTTCAATTCCGGGTCAGTTTGAATTTTTTTAATCTGATTTTTCTTTTTCTTCAGCTTTTTGTGGGTATGTTTGGTTTGTGAAGATAAAGTTCTTTTCTTTTTTGCTTTTATAAAAATCCTTCCATGGTTCTTGAAGTTTTTGATTTTGTAGCACTTGAGGTATTTTTTTCTTGTGGGTTGAATAACATAACAGTACTTGTGTTGTGTCTTGCTGAATTTTAAATTTTAGAAACTGAGTGGTGTATTACTTGTTTTCTTTGGGTTTTGTGTGTGATTAACAAATATTATCCTGAAATTGTTTAGACCACATTCTCCATAGTAGCCTCTTATCTCTTCCTTCTCTGAGCTCTGGTTATGGAAGAAGGTATTAGCAACAACTGATTTTATTACGGGACAACTCATGATGTTTATATTGATGTATTATGTGTATTTATGGCAAAAGTATGAGGATGGGATGATTGGGTGTTGTGGGTGGGGGAGGGGAGCAGGGGGTGGGCGTGTTGGGTTGGGTTTGGGGATTGTGAGGTGGGGATGGGTGGTTTCGTAAAATATTTTATAGGAAAACAAGTCGTTTGTTACTTATTTTGCTTGCGTTCTTTTTGCTTTGGTTATCCTACTATGTGATGTTGCTACTGTTCTTTTTCTCATTATTTTCATCATGGCTTTTTTAGTGTATTTCTTTTTGGTACATGCTTTAAAATGTTTTACTTGAGCCGAGAGACTATCAGAAACAACCTTTGTAAAGCTGTGTACACACCATCCTCCCCAGATCCCAATTGTGGGATTACCCTGGTTATATTGTTGTTAAGAAGTGGTCTAGAATCTATCCATGTCATTATCAAAGTGGCTCAAAGTTGCCGCTTTGGACTAACGGAACTCATCTAATGTATTTTGAGCTACTTTGGTAACCGCAAGGGAGAGATTAGGTACCACTTTCTAATGGAGGATAAAATTGTTTCATTGCGTATAGTTCAGGAGCAGTTTTCACCTTTTCCCCATGAATTTATAGTTATCTATTTTAATGTAAGAAACTCGGCAGCTATATTTTGGGAACTCTAGCAACTTATTTGATAGAAAGGATATGATACATATGCAGCGTACCGAGGACTTGATCTTAGATAGGAAGTGTGGGATACGGATTAGGATAGCAGGATAGTAGGGAGCTGTGGGTGACAGTGCTTTCTCGTTCTCAGGGGCAGGCCTAGTATTGCTCTTATAGTTCCTTGTCTTTCATTGTTTGTTCTTACCTGTTGTTACTTGTTTATCGTTTAGTGTATTCCTATTGTGTGTTTTTCATGTGGGTACTAGTTGTTGTTTAGATATTATATATTGTCTTTTGTGCTGCTATTATGTTATTAGGTCTGTCTTTCTTAAAGTTTAGGGTCTACTGGAAACAACCTCTCTACCTTTGAGGTAGTGGAAAGGTCTGCATACATTCTACTCTCCCCAAACCCCACTTGGTGGGATTACACTGGGCTGTTGTTGTTGTAGCAACTGATTTGATAGAGAGAACGTAGAGTAATGGAGATGCTTGCTGAACTTTGTCTTAAATCTTCGAAAAATGGAACCTATTGTGCTATTCTGCTATCTTAGGCTTCTGATTTTTCCTTCCTTACTAGTATCTTGGGCCACTTAATATCGTAGAGCTAAAGACATTGGTGATTGCACTGAAAATATTTGTGCCTGAACTATTTTGGGGTGTACTATTTTGTATTATATAATGTGTTACTGAGCTATCCAGATAATGATAGGCAGAGGTGGAGTCAAGATTTGAAGCATATTAGTTCGGGAGTCTAGTCCTATTAAGTTACTGTTTTTTAGATTAAGAATTTGTGTATATTCAATGGATTTCTTTCGACAAATATAGGGTTTGAACCAAAGCTACTGGATTCGACCAAACCCATTAGATGTACTCTAGTTCTGCCACTGAGGATAGGTGTCTAATACACTAAGAGCATATATTGAGTTTCACATTCTATCCGTGGTTAGGCAGCTGAACGTCTAGTTTTAGCTCGAGATTGCAATGTTTTACTCTGTTGATCCTATAGTTGTTTTACTCCATGTTTCTGTTTCTCTTTTATATGAATGCTACTTACGAGTCGTTCTTTGATTCATTCCTCTGATCAAATACTCTTTCCTCATGTCGTTTTTTGAAAATTGACATTTCTCTATGATGAATGGCTTCTTGTAGAGGAAATAATGAATGAAGCGCCACCAAAGTCATTATGGCAATATATCTCAGCCTATTGGACCATGCTTTGTGAAATGTATTACAGCAAGCCAATTTCACACTGGATTCTTCTGTTTCTAAGTAGCATCGGGATGCTTGTTCCATTCCCTGCTTCTAGCCTCTTGTCCCGTATATATTTTGCAAATGGTGGGAAGAGCAAGTGGATAATTTCATGGGTTTCAGTTGCAGGATGGCCTTTGATTGCGATAGTATTAATTCCTTCGTACTTCTTTCTTAAAGTGTTCCCAACGCCACTTGACTTAAAACTAACTTTATCATATGTTGTATTGGGATTCTTGAGTGCTGCTGACAACCTCATGTATGCATATGCCTATGCATACCTGCCAGCATCAACTGCTGCTCTTTTAGCCTCGACTTCACTGGTGTTTTCTGCATTATTCGGATATCTTCTCGTGAAAAACACTATGAATCTATCAATTATGAATTCTATCGTGATCATTACTGCTGCCACGACGATCATTGCTCTTGATTCTAGTTCAGACAGGTTTGGATACATCACCGACCGTCAGTACATTATTGGTTTCGTGTGGGATATAGTGGGATCTGCACTCCATGGTCTGATTTTTGCCTTGTCAGAGTTAGTTTTTGTGAAATTACTTGGTAAAAGGTCCTTCCTTGTTGTTCTTGAGCAGCAACTCATGGTTTCCCTCTTTGCCTTCATATTTACAACAATCGGACTTGTTATAACTAAGGGTTTCCAAGGCATGAAATCTGAGGCAGCTACATTCGAGGGTGGGGCAAACGCATATTACTCTGTTATTGTTTGGGGGATTATCACTTTCCAGTTGGGAGTCTTGGGAGCCACTGCAGTTGTTTTCCTCTCCTCCACTGTCTTGGCGGGTGTCCTTAATGCTGTAAGAGTTCCGATTACTAGCATTGCAGCTGTGATATTGTTGCATGATCCTATGAGTGGTTTCAAGATCCTGTCTTTGATTATTACATTCTGGGGATTTGGCTCATACATTTATGGCAGCTATACCCCCGCGAAAAAGGATGCCCCGGGTACTATTTCTTAGTTTTCGTGCTTTCTCCATTATTGATACAGGATTGGAGAGCACAAAGTGTGTGTATAATGTATATGTACTAGCTGGTTCAGTTGAAATGGAACAACCATTACTACAACTGCAGGGAAAAATGAAGTTGAAACCAGTATTGCTCGGACTCTTCAAAAATGCTAAAGGTGGGCTTGTCGGATCCGCCAAAAGTAGTACATTTTAGAGGATTTGACACGAGTGCGACAACATTTTTGAGAATCGAAACAACATAGATTGAATTCATAGACATGCCATCCAACATATAGCAAGATGTATTACTCCTTTTGTTGAATCTACAGTAAAATGTTAAGGTTACTCTCCCTATACTTTTGGTGTATTTGCCTCTCTTATCATGTAATTTGGCTCAATTTGCTAGTTATGAGAATTTAAGTGGAGAGGGTTTTCTTCTTCTTCTTTTTCCTTTTTTTTCAGAGTTAATGGTCAAAAACATATTTGAATTATCACTTTTTCGCGAGTTTGATATTTCAACTTTCTTATATCTACTTAAAGTATCACTGTCTATGTAATAAGAACACATTTTGTTGAGTAGCTGATGGTGCATAGTGTACACGTTCTATTTTTGTTAAAAAAGTGTCAAGTGGCACTCCACGTGGATATATATATATATATATATTTGAAGAATTAATCCGAATAGTTGTCCACTCAACCGCATAAACTTAAAATAACCATCGAATGTATAATATATGTATAATTCATATATAATATGTGTAGAACTATGTATAATAAGTGTATAATCTATATATATACCGATTAGGAAAAGTAAACAGTGAATCCGACCGGTTATTTGTGTAAAAATCACTAAATATTTCCACCCAAATAGGTCACAAAACACCTAAACTATTACACTTTTTCGAGTTACATACCTCAACTATTCAATGTTCCCATTACATACCTAAACTATTAATTGTTAGAGACGCTAGGTGGACCCATTTCATGGAGTTTTCTTTTTTAGCTCTCATGTGTCTATTGTTGGGTAATTTCAAGTATTTGGCCAACTCAACAGCGATGTATGTTTTAATATGTAGGATGTGATGATTCATATACATATATTGAAAATAAGTTATAGGTATTTATGCGACTATAAATCATCTTATTAAAAGAGTAAAATGAAAAGTTTAAAGTTAAATTTCTTCTGAATAAAAAAAAAAATACCAGTTTTTTACGTACCATATTTAAAAAAAAAAGTGCGACACACGAGACGAAAGAAGTAATATCTAAAGAGAATTCCGTTGCCGGGACTTGAACCCGGGTCTCTCGGGTGAGAGCCGAGTATCCTAACCAACTAGACTACAACGGATCACTGATCAGGTAAAACATGTGACATTATTTATATTATGTTTGTTATGAATCTCGTAATAGTTTTCACCTCAGTTTACAAAGGAGAAAAAATAAAATAAAAAGTAATTAAGGATTTTAGAAAGGTGTATTAATATAAAAAAACCTTATTTGAATCCAATTAAAAGTATAAAATTCAGGATAAGTGAAAACACCATTAATCAGAAGGTGAATTCTAACAAGATTCACTACAACCGAAGAATAATAAGAAAAAGATTCACGTTAATATATATATATATATATATATATATATATATATATTACCGTCACTGAATTTTTAATATTTTTAAGAGAATTTACTTTCTTACTACTCTAAAACACTTTTTTTTCTATCAAAATTTGACTAAACATATACCTTCTGAATGCGATCATACCAACATTAATACACCGGATTCCATCAGAACTCCGAAGTTAAGCGTGCATAAATGCGAGTAGTACTAGGATCGATGACGCCCTGATAAATATTCAAGTTGCATCCCTCCTTTTCTCCGGACCCCGCGCATAGCGGAAATTTTAGTACATCATATTTTCATATATACATTCTCTAAAATAAGTACATTTTTTTTTTGTTGAAAAAACTATTTTTTTGACCTTTTAAAAGCATGGCTAAATCAGTAGATAGGGACAATATTCCTCCTTAAAAAATGGGATTTGTAATTTTAAAAATGAGTCACCTTACCAATGACAACATCCAGTGTAATCCAACAAGTGAGGTATGAAGAAAATGATAGCGTGTTCACAGTCTTACCCCCTACCTTGTGAAAGTAGTCACGTTATCAGCTACAACAGATAAAACTGACTTGATAATGTACACAAATTTACATTATCGATGTATATAACTTAAATCTCATAAAGAAAAAAAAGGGTTTGTTTCCAAGATTTGATTCAACCTTAAATGTCAAAAACAGTGAGATCACAGATGGGAGAGTATACCAAACAAAACAGCAGCAAGTATTTCATTTTCTCTAAGGGAGACAACATCTTAAAAGCCAAAGTTTCAAGACAGACATGAAGTAAGCTCTCATTTGAGGAGTGTCTTCACAATGGACTTAACATTCAGCTTCTTCAAATCTGTATATGACTGTCCACATCCCACAAACATGACCGGCGCCCCGGATATGTAAACCATGGATAACGCTGCACCCACCTACGAACGAACAAGGGCGATTGTAAAAACGTCAATTAACAAAGAGGATTACTTCCATGGATGGTCACCGAATTTACTACAACAGATTAACAGATTAACTGAGGACATGACACTAGATAGGAAGGTGTGGAGGTCGAGAATTAGGGTAAAAGGGCTCAACACCCTTTTTTCCACCCCAACCCGACCCCCTAAAAGTGAGCCCGGTAGCCGAGTGTTGTCACACTCATGTAGGATCCAAGAGGCAGGGCGCTAGCCTCCCACCATTTCTCCTTATTCATAATCATATTTAGGAATTACATGTTTTTTTGTTCTTCAGTGTTTATTACTATCTATTGCTCTATTTGCTTTGTATCCTGTTTTTTGTCATCTTATTTTCTTATAATCGTGCTTCGAATTCTTCTTTCCTTTTAAGTCGGGGGTCTGTAGGAAACAACCTCTCTACCCTTTAAAGATCGGGATAAGGTCTGCGTACATCCTACCCTCCCAGACTCCACTTGTGGGATTGCACTAGGTATGTGTTGTTGCTGTAACAGATTAACAGTAAAGTCTGCTTAATGGTCGGTTTTGTTGTTATAGTGGGTAACGTAAAGTCTGCTTAATGGTCGGTTTTGTTGTTATGGTGGGTAACGTTTAGTGACTTTACTATCGTATGGGCAAGTTCAGTAACTTTAATTTGGAAAAAAGAAAATAGTTGAGTGACTTCACTTTATAATCATAATTTTAGTGACCATAAGTGAAATTAACACGGAAAGAAGATAATGCTACATATCTTTATAGGAAGAAAGACATGATAACTATTTTTTATAACGGAATTGACCAAATCATATACCTTGTCATCGATAGTGTCAAACTTGGTCAGCAGAATTCCATCGATTAACCTCGGATTTGGTGAAGGGGACAGGTCACCTAATTTCTGCAAGAAAAACCAAGCAGCAAGCACAACATAAGATGTAGGCTACTAAGAAACTACGAAGACAGAAGTGTCATAACTATGTATAAGCAAAACCTGGTTGAACTTCGACAGTTGATCTACAGCATCATTACCGACGAGTGCCTCCCCAACAAAAAGGATCAGATCTGGACTATTGACATAAATAAGTTTTGATAATGCTCGCATCAATGGTTCATTATCCTGTGGAACATAAAACATGGGTGTAAATGCTAACGAAGTGGAAGATTAAACAAGAAATAGGTTGTTAAGGAAACAAACACAATAACCAATCACCACATTCCGCTCATACAATATCCTAGAAAATTTCCTCTTGCCATTTATTTGCCAGAAGCTAAAACTCGTACAGAGACCACAGCCAACCCCCAACCCCAACCCACCCCAAAGGGAACAAAAACATGTTGATAACTGTGAGGTACGAAACTTCAAATCTACCTGCATGCGACCAGCTGTATCGACAAGGACAACATCAGAACCATTTCGGTTAGCCTCCTGAATTGCTTCCTTAGCAACAATAGCAGGATCCTTCTCATAGCCCTTCTCAAATATTGGGATCTGATAAGCAGAAAATTCAAATGAGCCATCAGAGCATGTAAAACATTTCCACCCATTCATAACAATTGACTTCATATCATGACATACCTGAAGTCTACGTGCATGAGTACGTAGCTGTTCAACTGCTCCTGATCGGAATGTGTCACAAGCAGCCATCATGACATTGATCTTATGCTGCAAAAGCCAGTATGCAACCTGCAGAATGGCAGATGACCCCCTTCAGTCTATATTCGAGGGTGTTTTGACTAAATAAAAATAAAAACTTAATTTAAACCTTGGCAAGATTGGTAGATTTTCCAACTCCATTAACTCCAACAAAAACCACAACATATGGTTTTCCTTGTTCTTTTGCAGCATGGACATCCCTTAGAATATCAATGGAGCGTTTGGGAGTCAAAATGCGGACAAGAGCTTCTTCCATTGCTGCCTGTTTCGAAAAATTTAGTGCACTATATTAGTATGTTTAGAGTTCAGACTAGACCAAAAAGGAAAAATATGGGCCAATGATTTTTCAAGTTCCTGATGCAGTTATTCTGCTTTACCATACCTCTTTGAACCTTTTTTCTTTTCTTGGAGGAGCGGGAGGGAGAGGGAGGAGAATCTAAAGATCTTGGGCTTATAAAACTTTTTATGGCCAAATAAGAAATGAGTTTCTATCAAGCACATAAATGCCATAAAGGAAATGGAGACTCGTATCAGGAGTCTTGTGTGATAAGAAGGTGCCATCAAAATCTAAAGGCAAGTTCTACAGAGTGGTGGTTAGACCAACTATGTCGTTTGGGTGAAGTGTTGGCCAGTCAAGAACTCTCATGTTTAAAAGTTGAAAGTGGCAGAGATGAAATGTTGTGATGGACATGTACGCATACTAGGAGAGATAAGATTAGAAATGAGGACTGGGACAAGGTGGGAGTGACTTCAGTGGAGGATAAGATGCGGGAGGCGAAGTTGAGATGGTTCGAGCATGTGACGAGGAGATGCATGAATGCCCCAATGGAGGTTGGCTTTGGATGGATTCCAGAGAGGTAGAGGTAGACCAAAAAAGTATTGAGGAGAGGTGATTGATTAGATAGGGCATGGCACAGTTTTCAACTTAACGAGGACATGACCTTAGATAGAAGGTTTTGGAGGACACAGATTAGGTAGAAGATTAGTAGATAGGAGTGTTTTGTCTTGTTGTTCATCATACTGGTAGTCATAGTATTACTCTTGTTGTTCTTTCCCTTTGATTTCTGTTACTATTTGTTGTTTCTTGTCATTCGATTATTGTATTTTTTTTTTGTAGTACTGTTTTGTTACTAGCTGTTGTTTCTTGTCCTTCCATTATTTCTTTTTTCTAGACTGTTTGAACTGGTTTTTTCTCGAGCAGAGGTCTCTCGGAAACAGCCTCTTTACCTCTGATCTGCATATATTCTACCCTCCCCAAACCCCACTTTGTGGGATTACACTGGGTATGTTGTTGCTGTCCATAAATGCCATAAAGGATATGGGGTTATGCTAATTGATGAACTGGAAAGTAAGTTAACAAAAAAAATTGCATTGTAGAGAAACACTCTAGAGAGTGATGATTTTAGGATAAGTAGGAATGCAACACATATATGCACTGCAAGTATAGCCAGGAAAAAAAAGGATGTTGAAGTAAAGATTAGACAGGATCGTGGTACCTAATAGCAGAAATTCACATACCAAGATTTATTCTTTCGAGAGAATGACACCATCAATAAAGTTGTAAGAAAACAGAAGCAGCTTTCAAAAAAAAAAAGTTGTAAGAAAATAGAATTACAATAGAATAGGTGAAACAGAGGAATGTTACGGGAGTGTCATATCCAAAAAGAGACACTTCTAATGGTTGAGAGACCAGCACTGCAATATGGAAGTGAATGCTCTTAGGCCCAATATAAGTATTGTAAAAATGCATATGCTAAAATGGATGTGCGGACATACAAAATTAGAAAGATTTAAAATGATCATACTGTATTCAACAGAAGGTGCAAATAGCATATACAAAATTAGAAAGATTTAAAACTGATCATAGTCTGATCATACTGTATTTGACAAAAGGTGCAAATAGCACATTTAGAGGAATAAAATAGAAAAGATCGCCCGAGATAATTTCTTAGAATCCATGTACACTTGGTGAAGAATATAACAAAATGGAGAAAAAGAGTACATATCAAACAATGTCTAACAGAAGTAACATATAGATAGTGCAGGATTTAGAAAAATCCAACTTCAGAGATCCTAATTCGTCTTCATTGAGTAGTTGAATGAGATAGGTCCAAATAGAAAGGAGGAAACAACTCATGTAGCAACCCAGAATAATTTGGCATTAAATCGCAATTATTGATGTATAATTTGCCAGTTGCCCAAGCTACAGTATCCTTAAACACTTAGTATTAAGACGTAACACTTTTGAAAATTAAAGGAGGTTCCTACTTGTTTACCTGAACTGTTGAAGAAATTCTTGTAAACGATCCAAGTTTTTTACCCTCCAGACTTGCAGCCACAGATTCACACAGCTTTTCAGCTATTTCCTCAGCCTGCAGAAAAGCAAAAAATCGGTCAACCAAGTTTAACATGAAAGTTGCTGAGCAACTTTTGGTCACCTATGAAAGGAAATCTCCTTTTACTTTAGAATGCTGGGGGGAGGGGGAGGGGGTGTGTAAAGTAACTATTTAACTTACCACATTCTTGGTCATCAGCCTGTCCTTGAGAGCTTTCAGAGCTGGTTCCAGGTCAGCCTTCTCCAAGTTTGCCTTCCCCGCAATGCTGGAGACACAACAGCAACTCCAATTATTTTAAATGATGCAGGCATTTCCCAGTGAGATGGAAATTCAGAAGAATGACAATTGGTCTTTCTAGACAAACCAGGTGCAGTAGCAGTACAATGAAAACTTGGAAATGAAACTGGATTTATGTGTTCCCTATTTCTCTGTAATATTGATCTGCTTCTCGCAAGTCAAATAAATAGTACATAAATAACTGTGTATGTCTTTTCTCTTAAGCAAACAACATAATGTATAACTAAAGCTTTTAGATCCCTTCAAAAAACGAATAAAATGGCATTAAATGGTACTCCTGAATACCTGCTAACTGAGGGATGAAGATTATGAGGACAGGAGTCAATAACCAACGGCATTTTTCACGAAAGAAAAAAAAACATCCAAGGGTCAAAAGATAATTTAAGGATCACAAACAGTATTTAGGTGATATTAGAGGTGTCTGAAAAAAAAACATTGACCTATTAGTGCCCATCCACAAGATATCTATCCATTTCCCAATTAAATGAGTATCTCTGAGTATCTAAATTTTCTCTTTGAGTGAACAAGAAAAGAACAACTGATGCTAATCTTATAAAACAAAAGTAGTTAACAAAACAAAATGATTCAAATAGCAGAATATGATTTTGACCTTTCCTGCAATTAAGGGAGAGTTGAAAATTACCTTTGGAACATGGATGAGAACCAGCCTTTCTTCTTTGACTCAACCTTGTTATCTTTCCCTGGTTCCTCATCCTCCTCAGTCTCGTTATCACTACTCACAATCTCCTCTTTGTCCATCATACTCTCACCTTGTTCTGCTGCCACAACTGCTACATTCTCATTCCCATTCTCACTCACAGAATTTGTGAAATCCAATTTTGGCTCAGAAGGTGAATCATCCCAAACCCTATTCTTCTTCATCTTTTTTGTAGGCTCTGCCTTGGAACTTTTGTTTACAACAGTATCTGCTTTCTTTCCACCTTTAGCCCTGAGCTTCTGCAGCTTATTTACATCAAAAGCCCCAGCAGTGGAATTCCCGTTCTCCTTATCGTTAACCTGCACTACTCCATTTCCAAAACTACTGTTAGAATGACCATTTTCCTTGACCTTCCCTTTCACTTTATCATCATCTCCACCATCATTTCCTGATTCACCACCACCCTTTTTTTTGTTGCCTCCATCAGTACTGCCCTTTAGCACCTGTCCTTGCTTCTTACCAAGATTATTGTTGACAGGCTTTCCTCCCACCTGCTTCGACTTCTTGATATCCTCTGCACGAGCCTCGGCCTCCTTCCGGAGCTGCTGGAAAATATCATCAAATTCATTGTAGACAGTCTTTTTGGGATCATAAATCTCTGAGAATTCATTTTTAACCATAGCAAGCAGCTCATCCACATACAAAAGATGGAGAATCCGCTGATACACAGCGACGAAAACAAGTCCCAGTTCATTGTGGAAGGTCCATTTAAGAGTGTATGCAGCTCCAGGGACATCATAATTGTATGATGCAGCACCTGAGCGTTCTTCCAAAAGACAGGAACGAATCAATGTATCAATCGGAGAACCTCTAAGAGCATTTCCAAGCTCTTTACACGTCCAGAGGATCAAACCCCCTCTAGTGAAAATCAGCAACTGCTCTAACATCTCCAAGTCCTAAATTCAAATCTGCAACCAAAAATTTGTCGCCAAAAAAGGAACTCCCAAAATTTAAAAATAAACATAGAGCGAAAACAGCAAAATTTTGAATGAAACAGCAGAGTTGACTTGAATTAGATCATCTAAAATTGGGTTTGATGTTGATGATCTTTGTGAACACACTATAAAAGAAAAGCAATGTGAAAAAAGTGGAAAATGAACCTAATGCGATAAACTTTCTTATTGTTGGACCCTACTAACTTGGATTTAGTCTTGTATTTGATTGTTCATTAGCTAGATCACTAGATAGAAAATTTAAACCATGTTATGCTCACAATTTAGTTAATTAGCATTTGATTAAAATATTGCTTTTATTGTCACTTTTTTTTTAATGCATAAACGTGTAGTGATAACTAGTCCAATCCATACCATGATTTTTTTTAATATTCCTCCTGAATGGTTTATTAAAACATAAACAAGGCTAAAGCACTTGAATACAATATGGAGTATTTAGAAGAACGGGATTTAAAGAACATATCACTATATACATTTAAATCAGAAAGAGAATCATCTTATCAATACCAATGTTACAGTTTTGAATCAACTTCCATATCTAATTTTTTTTGTAAGGAACTGTCTCAAACAATTACTCATCATTTAAACATTCTTATGACACTCCACTTGCAACAGGCTCAATACAAACTCAAATCTAAGCAAATTTGAAGAAACCATAGACATTAAGCATATAAAGGGACCTAAATAGCAGTTACCTATATCAAACTTCTAAACATAACATATCAAGCTTGTTCCAACATTGTATTGGTGTAAATCATTTGCTTATATCTTTATAGCCTCTTTAGTTATTTTTGGTCAGGTAGCTAACTGCTTGTTGAACTACTCTCTTCTACATATTCACCCAGTCTTGCCACTCTCTTTCTTTATATAGCATAAAAAAAAAACTCAGATTTGTTAGAACAGAAGAACAGAATTCATGATCCTGAACAAACCCAGCAGGCTTAAACAATTAAAAAGAAAAAAAAAAAGAAACACCCATTTTATTATCTCAAAAAACCCAATTAACCCACCAAAGTATTTTCACAATTAATGCAATCAAACTAACATTAACCAATTAAATTAAACCAAATCTTTTCCAATAAGTTCAAGAAAAAATAAAGCTCTGAATTTTCCTCAACAACCCAATTCAGATCGCAACCAATGGAAATCAAAATCAAAGAACTTTCAAGCAACAACAGAATTAACAGATCGAACTCACGAAGCAAGCAAAATCCGAAAGAAACTGCCTAAAAAAAGAAAATTCCGGGAAATTAAAAGTGATAACAGAAAGAAAATCGAAATCTAAAACCTCAAAGTGAAAGGAAACAAGTCAAATACCTGTCAAAATCCTCGGAAATCTGAGAAGGAAAAGGCGAAGAAAAGGAACTTGAAACGGAAAACCGAAAGGAAAAAAAAAAAGAAAAAAAAAAACAGAAAGGAAGAAGTGAATCTTAGAGTATATATATATATGTGGGGGAAAATGATAAAAATGGTTTTTTTGGACCGTAAGTTCAAAATAATCCAACCTGTGCTTTAAATAGTATCGAAGCGAGTCGAGCCAAGCCAAGCTCAGCTCAATCCAGCTTTTTTATATTTTGAATGAGTTTGAGCCATGCCAAGCTAGCTTTTTTTTTATCTAGATATTTTTATATTTTTTATAAATTTTATTTATCTAATTAAATCGATTTGATTGACTCGATTTAAGAAATAATATTTTTTCATTTAACTCTATCGTCAAGTACATTAGAAATTTAACTTAAAATACAGCCGACTCGGCTCTTTGCCCAGACCTTTCTGTTGATTAGATTTAGCGAAAATTATAAAAAATAAAAAATAAAAGTGGAAATTCACATTTAAAGTTATCATTTTGTGGTTTCTGTTTTTTCTTTTAATTTATTTTTAGAATCTAGTATAATTTTTTGAGATGTAATTTTTGTTGTTGCATTTTTTAGAATTTGACGAGGATTTTTTAGTATTTTATAGTAAAGAAAAAAATAAAAATTTCCACTGTTTTCGTCAACATAGCGATAAAATTTACGTACACTCTGCCTTAATTAGGACCCGAGCTTCGACCCGTAGAAAAATTCAAAGTATAAAATTAGTCCAATATGAAATTATCTTGTACCCAACCCATAAGATTTTGGGCGGGTAGAACGGATCATCGGCTTTTGAGATATATTTGACACCCCTACAGACAACTTATGAAAAGTTGTTACGATGCTTCATGCATAATACATCGTGAACTTATCTTTTTCCTTGCAACTTCCTTTCTTCTATAAATAGGAGATCAATTCAGTTCATTGGTACATCGATTTGAAGAGCAATCCCCCCCCCCCCCCTCCTCCCTCCCTCCCTCCAACCCACTCCAATTTAATTTCTTTAACGATATCTCTTATTGTCGTATATTTTTATTATTATTTCATAATACGTTATCAGTACGAGATTCTTCCCATCTCGAGCAAATATTTTGAAAGCATCAAATATTTTAAATGTTATATATATCTAAATAATTAAGACATTATTTTTAGATTTAAGTATTGAAAATTAAAATTATGGACTTACATTCATTATACTTCACAAGTCTCATAGTGATTAAATTCATTTATGTCTATAACCACTAGTGTGGTTAAATTTCACGGTGCTTCATAGCTCGTAAAGAAGCAATTTGTTTGAAGCTGGTATACTCTTGAAAGATATGTTAGATAAAAATTTTCTACATTATATGTATGCCTCAATTTGTGCCTAGAATAGTAAATACGAAGTTTACTCCTAAAATAGTAAAACTTGAATTTGTTGCGTTAGATATATTAGGTAAAAGCTACTTGTCTTGGGTGCTTGATACTGAAATTTATCTTGATGCGACGGATTTAACAGACACCGTCAATGATAAAAATCAGACATCAAATCAATATCGTATCAAAATAATGATATTTCTCCGTCATCATCTTAATAAGGAATTAAAATTGAAATATCTCATTATTAAAGATTCTCTTATGTTATGTATTAATAATATAAGGGACCATTTTAATTATTTTAACTAAAATTTTAAATTGGGCGAGTGGGTGCGCTAAAATTAGACAATTTATTTACTCTTTTTACGAGTTGACAAATAATCATTGTTAGGATTAAAAACGAGTTAAATAGAGTTAATTATTGATATACAAGGCTTAAATATAGATAAAAATATATTATTAAAGCACGCGTTATGGTTATATTACAAACAGAATTTAAATCAATGTTAAAATTAAAAGTGATAAAAGATCATAACTCCTCCCATTGAACTCTCATCGGTTAATATTAAAATATAAAAAAAAAAACAAAATAAGAGATTCATACGAAATTACTTAAAATTCAGAACTCATAAAGAATAACATATTATATATATTACCATTTGACACATTGTAACTAACATTCATAAAAATGAAATATTCATGTTATATTATGGAAATAATATTGTAATAATTTCATAAATGGAGCATAATTTAGGTGTTTAATTAACAAAAATCTTAAAAGAGAATTTGCTAATTAATTCATTCATTAATTAATTAAGAGGAGGCCAAGGGGGACAATTAAGTAAACATTTATCTTTTTGATCTTCATAACACAAATTAGTTGTCTCACAACACATTTGGGTACTTCAAACACTTTCCAGGATCAAAAAGTCTTTCATCTTTGATACTCAATTTTTCAATTACTTTTTCAAAAAATATTGATTAAAAAAACAAAAAGAATAATGTAAGTGATGTTAATATACATATATATATATATATATATATATATATCAATTTTATTTACCATCAAAGATTTTGAAGGATATGATATGGATTTCGGGATCGAATTCTAGGTTATCAGCGGTGGAATCAGAATTTTTATTAAGAAATTTTAAAATGTAAAGAAGTAAACATACAATGACCAAGCCAAGAAGACTCAACATCGATCTACTATACATATATAAAAAAATAATTTTAACATTGTATATATATAGTGTGATTTTTAAAAAGAAGGGGGTTCATCTAATCCCTTCCTCCCTCCCCCCCCCCCAAACTTGCGGTACCTAGCTCCGTCCAAATGTGGGTTTGGGAAAACCCTGTTAAGGAATATTTCTTTCCTTTAATGGATCTTACGAGACGCAAATTTGAATTAACCGGAGCCTTAATTCCTCCGCTCTCAGTTAGAAATTTCAGGTTCAAGTCTTAGGTTATTAGTGGTGGAGCCAGAATTTTCATTAATGAATTTCAAAATATAAAGAAGTAAACATACGACCAAGCCAAAAAGATTCAACATCGACCTACTACACATACATAAAAAAATAATTTTAATATTATATATACGGTGTAATTTTTAGAAAGAAGGGGGTTCATTTGCCCTCTCCCCTTTCCCATCCCTGTCGCCTTGTGGTGCCCTAGCTCCGACCAAATGTGGATACATAAAAAGACCCTACAAGGGAATGCTTCCTCGCTTTAATGAGTGTTATTGAAACGCGAATTCGAATTCATTGAAATCCCAATAATAATATCAAATATGAGGTGAAAATCCAAAAAAATAAAGCTAATTTTCTCAAAGTAATTTTCTTAAATCATACTTACATTCATGAGAAGGAAAGTGAAGAAAATCATTTTTCTCAAGTAATTGAATAAAACACATTTTTCATAGATATTTATAGTGGTTTGATAATTGAAATCATTTTTTCCTTTTTGATTAAAGATCAATTTTTTTTCTTAAAATTAATTTTTTGTATTAAATAACTTACAAATTCAAGTAATTAAACATGATACAATTTTTGTTACTTAAAACATAATGACTTTTTACAAATTTTCATTTCTTTCTAAATCAGTACAATGACCTTGACCTCACCTTTCTCAAATTAAGGTAATTTTTAATTTCAATTCATTTTCTTCCAAATCCACTTCTCATTTTTTTTCTAGTTTATATTGTGTTTGTCTATATATGGTATATTTGTATTAACGAAAGGGATAAATATACTTCCCAACTTTGCGATTTAGAACTGATATATCCCTCGTTAAAAAATGATGCATACATATTTTTGCCGTTTAACAAATAATGTATATATCCTTGTCATTTAACAAATGATGCATACTTAATTTTTTTGTTAGCAGATTGACTTTTTTTATTTAAAAAAAATTCTAAAATATTAGTTTTTTTTAATTTTAAAAATATCATGTGGCTATAAAAAAACACATTTTTTATTGATATTTATAGTAGGTTGAAATTATTTTTCCCTTTTGGATTAAATATCAATTTTTTTTTCTTAAACTGGATTTTTTAATTAAATAACTTACAAATTCAAGTAAACATAATGACATTTAACAAATTTTAATTTTTTACCAAATCAGTATATTGTCTGGTATTCATCCAAATTAACATAATCTTAATCAGATATAATTTGACTAATCATTTCTCCATCTCTTTACAATCCTGTATAGTAATTGAGTAAATAGATATTAGAATAGGTGCATTTCTATTATATTTCATTTAAGATATTTTTATTATATCGTATTTATTATTAATACACCTTATTGTGGATGTCCATTTAAATATACGATTTTCTGAATAAGCTTGTAATTAAGTAGTTCAAGCATGCAACTTGTAAGCAGCTTAATCAAGCAGCAACTATAGGTATTAAATGGGCGACAAGGTTGAAATTGGGCAAGTTAAAATGGAGTGAATTAATAAATAAATTGGGCTTAAATCAACCGAAAAATAACTTCGGTGAAATGGACTGCGTATGACCTATCTAACTTGACCAACTTATTTTGAATAGTCCACCTTCTCCCGCTCCATCCCAACCCCTCCCTTTGTTCAGGCGCACCCTCCCTTACTATTCATTAAGGCTCGATCCTTCGGGTCTGATTCCCGACCCTCGATCCTTTGTCACTTGAAAAAAATTATAAAAAAATTTATGAAGGATTCAAAAGGTCTTAAACATTTACAAGATTCTGAAAACTTGTTCATAATCTTTATGTGGAGTAAATCAAGTACGGTGAATGTGACTTAATTTACATCAATGAATATTATTGACAAATGGTACAAAAATTACTCTATTTATCCTTGTGTTTTTATGAAAAATCAGAATCTTTCGTATTATTGTGCATGTCGATGACTTGAATTGAAGCTCTCTTAAAGAGTTTTCGAAACAGTAGATTATTTATTGAAAGAAATTGAAACGAGAAACTTACAGAATTGAATTGGTCCTGAAGTATCATATCTTTGTGCAATTGATGCGTTAATATATCTTGCTATAACTATGAGCATAATACAGCTTTACTCCAACATGGAGATATTGAAATAAGATCAATTGCAAATTGCAAATGAAAGTTCTGATATAAATTTATTTATCCTAACAAATATTGTCAAGTTTATTGAATATACAATATATTATCTTATTGACATAAATATTTGACAGAGACATGTTATCTATTACAATTAGGGGTTACTGTCATACCACGTTGTCCTACATGACAGTCAAATCATAAAAGATATATAACCACAGTTTATAAAGCAAGCAATGATTGTACTTGACGTGATTCCAAAAATATTATATAAAGATGATGCAACTCTATCGAATAATGAAGATGCGGGATGATCAACCAGTTCGTCAAATGATCAATATAATTGACAGATCTAATCTCAAAGTCAATGTCAACCTCAACATATGATAAGTTGATATACAAGATCGGAATACATATTCTTCAAGAATTATGTGATGTTTTAATCAGGGGGAAGTAATATACGCACTACACCACTTAATCAAGGTTTTTTCTGGTAATATTTTTAGAGGCAGTTAGCGATGCGTATCACTAAATACGTATACTTTTTGTCTTCACTAGAATTATTTTAATTGAATTTTTTTTTCTTTTAAGATTTTAGCGAGACACATTATCTATTAATGAACATCCAAGGGTGAGTGCTTTAAATATAATATATAATGAATGTTAATTTAAATACATAATTTTCTGAATAAGCTTGCAATCAAGCAGACAACTTACAATGCAAGTAGCTCAAAAAGGCAACTTGCAAATTGTTTCGATTATGATAAATCTCTTTATAATATAATATCAGTAAAATTTTTTTGAGATATTGAGAATTATTACATACGATGATTTTGTTACGATAAATCTCTTTTATCTCTTTATAGTGTAGTATGTTGGTGTTAGTAAAAGTATGAGAATTTCTTATGTCAACTAATCGTTGCCGATGTTAGCGGTTAAGAAGAGCTAATTTATTGATATACAAGGATTAAATATGCATAAAAATATATAATTAAGGCACAAATTATGATTTAAATTACAATGGAACATACATCGATGTTAATAAACAAAAAAAATTGTAAATCTCACAGATTAATGTTAAAATGCGAAAAAATTAGAAGTTGATATGAAATTAACCAGAATTTAGAACCGTGAAGAGCTAAGCGCGACATGGTCAAGCATGTATATGTTGTGAAATGAGATATACATTGATGTCAAATTAGATCTTGGACTCGCACTCCAAAAATTGGCTCAAAGAGAGAAGGATTATCCAAGTCTTATAAGGTTTCTAGGGTTTTATTCATTTACCGATATGGAACATGTCATTCATTTCCTTCCCCCCTCCCTACACACAGTCAGATCCGAATATTCTTTATCTGGAGTTTCAGTATCTGGTTAGGTGCGTGCACATTCATGGACCAGAGGTATTTCCACCCCACCCTCCTTAATTGATCCCCCGCGGGGCCCATATATGATGAACTTGACTCTAATACCATGTCAAATTAGATCTTGGGTGTAACTCACACTACTAGAAATAAAGATTTTTTCCACCGCAAATCAATGGGAAATTTGTGTTATTAAACATGATTTTCCCACCCATTTCCCACCGAACCAATTTACTGGAAAAACACATGGTGGGAAACAGATTCTCATTTAAGTAGTGGGATACTTCATGATTTTTTCATGTGAAAACACTATTATTTTTTCTTTTCCCATCGATATCAGTGGGAAAAACCACTTATTATTTTTCGATGAGAAATTTCAATGGGAAAATAGTGATTTTTTAGTAGTGTCACACTCCAAAAGCTAACTCAAACGAAGAGAACTGTCCAACCTTATAAGAAGTCCGAAATTTCATTCATTCACCGATGTGAAACATTCCATTCATCAAATTGAGAATTAAACACACACAATAAAATGAAATATTCATGTTATATTATGGAATTAATATTGTAATAATTTCATATATGAAGCTTCATGAAAATGTTTAACAAAACTCTTAGAAGAGAATTTGTTAATTAATCACTAATTATGAGTAGGAGGCCAATGAGGACAATTATGTGAGCATTTATCTAGGGAATCATAACACAATAAAGGGGTTATAGTTGAATCACAACACCATTGGCCTTTATGGAACTCAAAACACTTGCCAAGATTAATAAGGCTCCCATCTTCCATACTCAATTTATCAATTCCTTCTTCACCTACATTAAAATATAAGATAGAAATTAATACAATAAATATAAAGAAGTAAAGAAACAAAGAACCCAAAAGATTCAATATAATATGTGTGTGTATACATAAAAAAATAAGTTTGACCTTATATATATACTGTAAGATTTAGACGAAAGGGGTTCATTCGAATCTTTTGATATACGTGCCCTAGCTCCGCCCAAGTCTAGATATGAAAAGAAAATCCTAGTAGGGAGTGCGCTTTTGGGTTTTACGAGGCATAAATCAGACAAGTCAGAGTTTCGATATTGAGATTAGAAATTCATCGAAAAATCAGAAAAAAAAATACTAATTTTATCTTGTAAAAATATATAAGGCAAACCCTACGAAAAAGACATGAAATATATTAGCATCGGATAAATTTCATAGTTAAACAAGTATAATTCATCGCTAATCCTATTTAGCGACGAACTATTATAATATTATAACAACAACGAACAATTTAACGATAAAAATTCATAGCTAATTCTAATTCTAATTCTAAAGTATAATGAAGAATGATTTTTTTCTAATCATACTTACATTCATGAGAAGGAAAGATGACAAAAAGAAGCAAAGTGAAGAAAATCAAGTGCTTAGTGATAGCCATCAATTTTTCTAAGTAATTTTGTGAAAACTATTTTGGAGTGATTGAATAAAACACATTTTTCATAGATATTTATAGTGATTTGATAATTGAAATGATTTTTCCATTTTTGAATTAAGGATAATTTTGTTACTTAAGACATAATGACATTTTACCAATTTAAATTTTTGATTAAATCAGGTCAATGTTTAAACTCATTGAATAATTTGACTAATCAAATTTCTATCTAGATGAGTGACACTTATCCAATTTTTTTTTATTAATGGTATAAATTTAATTAACCAAATCAAAGTCTTAACCATGATTAATACAATATGTGTATATATATATATATATATATATATATATATATATATATATATATTTATTTCCAAAAAAAGGGTAATACATTAATCAAATATCTGATGTTTGGCCTTCACAAGGCCACATCAGATGAAAATGTCTGAAGTCGGATGCGAATTTTCAACTTCAGTCGCGTATATCTGAAACTGTTTTAAAAAGGGAGACAACTCCATAAATTTGTCAATACATTAACCAAATACCTGATGTCTGGCCTTCACAAGGCCATACTTCAGATGAAAATATCTGAAGTCGAATGCAGATTTTCAATTTCAATCATGTACATTTGAAATTATTTTCAAAGTGGATAAGATTGTAAGAGATTTTTTAAAAAGCAACCACAAATTAAATAACGACCCTAAAAATAAATATTTATACACTTCGTCCTGTTCTACGGAGGATTGGACATCTTGGGCTTCAGATTCAGAAGCCCAAATTGGTTAGGCCCATTTGGCTAAATAATGGACTAGTCTCCTATGGATTCAAAGCAAAAAAACCAAATGCTAAGTGAATTTGGCCTCATTATTTTACAAAAAGAAACTAGTAGTGGCAAATTTAGGTGACTTTAAAAAATTATTTTATATATTTTTCAATTAGATTGAATTTGGGTCAAGTTTAAAGTCGGGTTCGGAGGATAAAAAATGAGTGAGGTAATTTTATTTAAAGTCACATTATATTTTTAAAATTAAAATTTAATTTTAATTTTTTTTAATTCAATAAAATATGTTCTTGTCAACGAAAAGGTATCGATGATATAACCTTAGATAAGACATGACACACCTATAGTTTACCGAGTACATGACCTTAGATAAAAGGATATGGAGGTCGAGGATTATGATAGAAGATTAGTAGGTAGTCGAGCGTGTCTAATTTTTCTATCAATATTTTTTGTTATCATTACTCTCCTATTATCTTTTTTTTTATTACCTGTTGTTCTTTCTTTGCTTCGATTATTGAACTATTTGTTGTTGCTACTGTTCTTTTCTCCATTATTTTCATCATGAATTTTTCACTAATATATATTTTTTCATACACGCTTTAAAATATTTTACTCGAGCTAAAGGTCTATCAGAAATAACCTCTCTACTTACACAAGATAAAGATAAATTCTGCATACACATCAATCTTCCTCAAAAAATCCATTTATAGAATTACCTCAAATATATTATTATTATTATTAACATAAAAAATATATATATTTTATTTTATTAAAATTAAAAATATTTATATAATATTTTTTTTAAAAAAAATATATCAACTCTAAATCGCGGAACTGATATGATTAAAGTTTTTATGTAATTTGTGTTGGGAAAATGAATAGTATGGTCCCATAGATGCTGACCCAACACTGAGGAGTCACATATTTATATTGGTAATAGTAAATTCATTTCATTAATTAATATACAACTGCAATTTCAGTCTATCAGTTTTATTTTTTTCTTTTAAAAAAAATTTAAAAAATAAAATTGTTACATTGATTTGCGGGCCATCTAAAATTTTGCCATCTCATACCATGCAAAATAAATAAAATAAAATATATTAATAACAATAATAATATTTCTCCCAATTTCAATTTAATTCATGAATCTTTTAATTTTATACTAAACATACATAAAATGTTATTAAAATATTTTTTTAGTCTTACGATCTTAAAACATATCATGTAGAAAGTTGAAACTAAAAAGTTATCAAAAAAAAAACATATTTTTTAATTAAAACGGACTAAGAAAAAAAATACAATAAATAAATTAAAACAAACCGAGTAATAATAATAATAATAATAATAATAATTCCTCTTGAAAATGTATAAAAAGAAACACAAGAAAGAGAGACCATCCTTTTAATTTTCTGCAAATTAAGAAGCAAAAAAGCAGGCTAGGAAAAAGCATTCATGGTGTTTTGAAGTAAACTTCTTCAAAATCATAACAAAAGAGCAACAAAAGGTATAATCCGTTCTGTCGTCTGGCTTATGTTTTTTTCATGTACCATATATTTAGATCGAATGATTTCATGAAATTAGAATTTATATTACTTTAACTTTCCCGTATGAATTAGTTTTTTGGGTGATATCAAATCGAGCCTAAAAAATATGTGTATCATATGATCACTTGAGCTTAAACTTATAAAGTTCTTCACTTTCTTCTCCCATTTCGACGTGGGATTCACCTAAGGTGTCATGACGTGCACCTCGTCTTCGAAATCTTGTCAACCTAAAAGCCTCCTACCCTCTGTCAGGAGCGTCATGTACACCCTCTTAGGGACTTAGTATCCTGATTGAGGTTTGTCCCACCGTCATGTATACTACGGGAGAAATGACTCTGATACTGTATTTGTCACAACTCAAATCCGTTGCACATATTATCCGCTTTTAGCTCCTAGTTGAGATTTGAAATTTGCTTCTCCATATAGAGACAAATTTATAATTTAAATTTGAAGAATTTAACCTTTAAGATTTTTTGCGCTGATTTATATTATACTTTTGAATTAACAATTCAAAATTTAATATTTATTGAATTCTTAGTAATAATCACATTCTATATTAATAATTTCGTCTTAAAAGCATACTGATATCAGTTGAACCTATTAATCATAAGTTGCATCCTCTTATGCTTCTTCTATTTTTTAAAGAGAAGAAGCACAAAGAATTACGCGAAATAGAAATTAGCTATGAAATTCATCATTAATTTATTATTGAATAGCCGATAGCTAATATCACTAATAGAAATATAGAACTTCATCATTAATAGAAATATAGATTTTTTCAACCGCAAATCAGTGAAAAATTTGTTGTTATAAAACATGATTTTTTCACTCATTTTCCACTGAACCAGTTCACTGGAAAAATGCATGGCGGGGAACAAATTCTCACTGAAATACTGAAAATTAAGCTTCATGATTTTTTCATGTAAAAACACTATTATTTTTTCTTTTCCCATCGATAATCAGTGGAAATAACCACTTAATATTTTTCAGTAAAAAATTTCAATGAAAAAATAATAATTTTTAATAGTGTATGAATTTTTTCAATACTCTATTATTAAATAATTTTTATTATTCAGCGATAGAAATTGTGCGTCGCTGATTCTTATTTCTTGAAGTGACTAATTAATTCTTTTTTTTTTTTTTGCTTGTGTAGTATATATATAATGGGGTCAACAATGTATGAAACATCAGAATATCACAAGAGGAGTACTTGTAGTCAACAAATTGATTCACTTGGAAATGTGTTATTATATGGTGTTGGATCTGATCTTATAAAAAATGAGCTTGGTGTTTATGGAGAAAAATTATTAGGTTCAAGTTCTGCCTATGTTCAAACCAATGTAAGAATTCTTTCCTTTTTTTTAAAGAAAAAAAAAATGTAATTAATATTTTAACCTGTTTGATCAAGCTGTCGAAATTAATTTATTTTTAAAAGTACAGTTAAATATCTCTATAATGATGTCATTTGTCTGAATATTTTTGATTGCTGTAGTGAGATACTGTTAAGTTCTGCTTATATTTTGAAACGTGTTTGGTTAAGCTGTCAAAATCAACCTAATATTTTTGATTGATATAGCGACATATTATTTCAGAGAAATATAATGTAACATAACATGTAATTGCTTTCACGGAAAATTTATTAATTATAAGGAAATATTGTTATAAAAGATGGTTATTATACAGGGATTAGGTCTGCCTGTACTTTTCCAAAAGTTTTTTCCGGGAGAGCAGCAGTTTGTGTGTTGAAGAAATCATTTGAGAAGTGTTTTTTATCAGTAGTTTGTGTTTGATCAATATTATCAAAATGTGTTTTTTACGCGTTAAATTACGAAAAATGGAGTTACTACTAATTTTAATTTGATAAATATGAATCTTTTATATGGATAATTTTAAAAGAAATTATTTTTTTCAACTTCTGCTTAATAGCTGAAAAACAACTTCTTCTGCTATTATTCAAAATCACTTATTTCTACGTCCAAAATTTAGCCAAACACCTTTACTAATAAGTATTTTTTTTTTGAAAAAAATATTTTTATTCTATGTTGTTTTTAAATTTAATTTCATTGGTTTTTACAGATTGGCAGATATATTTCCAATCCTCAGTACTATTTTCAAGTGAATGAAGAATATGTGAAGAATAAATTGAAGGTGATTTTATTCCCATTTCTTCACAAGGTAAATATTAATATTATTATCATATTGCATTTTAATTAAGTTATTTCTTTTGATATTTTAATAGCGAAAGAATTCTGAACTTATCTCAAAATCGAATAATAAACATTAGTTAAATGATTTTTCTGATCATTTATCGAAAGGCATGACATTTGATTTCGAAAATTAATTGAGATATCTGAAAATAATATTTATGAAACTTCTTTAAGAGGTGTTTTTTGTTGGGCCTAATATAAGATCTATTAAGTAGGCTATTTTGATAGCAAAAAAGTTCTTCATTTCAAAATTAAATAATAAAAATTACTTAAAGTGATTTTTTTCGACTATTTATCGAAAGGTAACAGTACTTGATTACGAAGATCAATTGAGATATCAGAAAATAATATTTGTGAAAATTCTTTAAGAGGTTCTTCTTTGTTGGGCCTAATATAAGAGCTATTAAGTAGGATATATTTTGATAGCAAAAGAGTTTTTCGTCTCAAAATCGAATAAATAACATTACTTAAAGTGATTGTTTCGTTCATTTATTGAAAGACATGACACTTGATTTCGAAGATCAATTGAGATATCAGGAAATAATATTTATAAGTCATAGTGCAGTTTAATTAATTCGATATATAATTTTAAATATGTTTCTCCTATTATTATTATTTTTAAATTTTTAATAAATAGGGACATTGGATGAGAGCTGCAGATATGGCTGGAGGAGAATTTTCATTCAAACCTCCAATATATGATATAAATGCACCTGATTTGTATATTCCCATGATGGCTTTTGGTACTTATTTGGTTCTTGCTGGCTACTTCTTGGGCATTACCACCAAGTAAGTTTCTTAAAAAGAACTTCCATTTTTATATTATTATTATCACATAGTATCTCAGATGCGAGTCTTCGTTTCACCCTCTTCGTATGAGCTAACAGGTCCCACTTTGGCCAAGTATTCTACAAAGAGACTCTTGAGAGCCAGAAGTAGTAAAAAAAATGGTCATAGGAATGGGTGCATCATGACACGTAACCATAATCAATCTCCTAGTTTTCTTGAATTATAGACCCAAGATACTTGAAAATTTTTCTTTTGGATATGACTTGTGTATCGATCTTCACTTCCACCTCCTCCTCCGCTACATGTGTTACATCATTAAACCTTCACTCTAGGTACTCTATTTTAGTCCTACTTAACCTGAAGCTATTAGATTTTAGAATTTGTTTCCAAACTTTCAGCCTAGTGTTAACTCCACCATGCATCTCGTCAATCAATACTATGTCATATGCAAATAAACACACCATGAAACGTCCCCTTAAATATGTCACGTCAATTCGTCCATCACTATATCAAATAGAAAAGTGTTCTGAGTCATCTCCCACAGTTCATATCTGGGTCTTGGCTTCATCGTACATATCCTTAATTGCCTTAATGCATGTAAGCCACAAGAACACCTTTAGACTCCAAACATCTTCACAAAACCTCCTTAGAAACTTTATCATATGTCTTTTCTAGATCGATGAATACCATGTGTAAGTCCCTATGTATATCCTCCAATAATCTCCTTACAAGATGAATGACTTTTGCAGTAGACCATCCTAACACGAATTTGAATTACTCTTAGGAGATATGCATACCTTCATAGTGTGGCTTGACCACCCTCTCCCTCACCTTCATATTGTAGCTTAATAACTTGATATTCCTATGGTGTTGCAATTTTGAATATCACCCTTGTTCTTGTACAATAGAATCATCGTACTCCACCTCCATTCCTGTAACATTCTAATTATCCTAAAGATGATATTAAATAACCTAGTTAGCCACCTCATACCTAGTTCATTTTCATTCTTTCAAAATTCCACTGGGACCTCATCTGGTCTGGTCGTCCTTCCCTGTTTATCTTATGAATTCCCCCTTAACCTCCGCATACTTTATGCATCTAAAATACTCAAAATTTTTATGACTTTCAAAATACTCTTACTCCCCCAACATAATATCTTTGTCCCTCTCCTCATACAACAACTAATTATAAAAATACGTTTGCCATCTCCGTCTAATGTGTGCCTCTTCTATTAATATATCTTCATTCTCGTTCTTGATGAACTTCACTTGGTCCAAATCAATATAACTTCTTATCCCTGTCTTTGCCCTTGATCTCTTCATACAAGTGCTTAACATTTTTTGTCATTTCAAGCTTATATTGGTCTGATATAGTTAGTAAGAAACTAAGTTTCATTTTTAGCTTTAGCAACCTTGTGATTGTCTGAACAGACTAGTCTACTCTCAACTGACATTTCAAACTTGTCTCGATACTGACAGTTCATTGCCGAGAATATAAATTACTTTTACATTGTCAACAAAATTGAATTTGTGATAGTATGCTATTATTCCTAACCAATTGGTACTACTTATCGTAGAAATTCACGTCTAATTACTTTTTAAAAAGTAACTTGATTGTATAAATATTTTTCAACACGTCAGTATATATAACTTAAACTATTTGTAAATTTTATTGCAGGTTTAGCCCAGAGGCATTAGGTGTGCAATTTACAACAGGACTACTCTGTTGGCTCTTGCAAGTCCTCTTACTTGAAGCCACATTACACTCTTTAGGTAGTGGAGAAGTGCCACTTCTTGACATGGTTGCCTATGGTGGCTACATTTTTGTGGATGCATCAATCATTTTGCTATGTAGGATCATTTGGGATTATGCATTTTACTTGGTCACAATTTTTGAATGCTTTTGCATGGGGGTGTTCTTGGTAAAGACCATGAAGAGGATCCTAATTGCTGAAGTTAGAAGCTTTGAGAAGCACTCAACAAAGAGGAATTACCTTTTGCTCTTGATGGCTTTGTCCCAAATTCCCTTGCTTTTTTGGTTGGGAAATGTTGGTGTTGGAGCTAAATGAGTAGACTACTTTCATGAATAATACACTTCAATTGATCAATGATGAATTTTGATGTATTTTTCTTCTCAAATAGTTGTCTGTTTAACCGCATAAAATTAAAATAGCCGACATATGTGTAATTTATGTATAATTCATGCATAATATGTGTTTAATCATGTATAATTAGTGTATAATCTATGTATACGGCTAGAAAAGGTAAACAATGAATCCGACCGGCTATTTGTGTAAAGATTCCTTTTTTTTTTGTTCTCACTCCGTGTCCGATATATGTATTGGGGCCCAATTAAATTCGGATTGATTTTAAAGATTCTCGTATTGAAGGTTAAAATGTTCCCTAACAAAGGCAACTATGTACCTAAACTAAATTCAAATTCGTGCTGAAAAGTCCCACATTGAAGGTAAAATGCTCCGAACATAGACGAATATACAGGATTGTAAAGGGTTTGAAAAATGATTAGTCAAATAATATCTGATTAGTCACATCATTCAATGAGTTTAACAAACATTGAACTGATTTAGTGAGAAACTAGAATTGGTAAAATGTCATTATGTTTTTAAGTAACAAAATGATCTTTAATCCAAAAAGGGAAAAAAATGATTTAATAAGAATTTCACTTTGAGAAAATGAATGATCTTTAATGATAAATGGAAAAATCATTTCAATTATCCAACCACTATAAATATCTATGAAAAATGTGTTTTATTCAACCACTCCAAAATAGTTTTCACAAAATTACTTAGAGAAAATGATAGCTATCAATAAGCACTTGATTTTCTTCACTTTGCTTCTTTTTATCATCTTTCCTGTTCATGAATGTAAGTATGATTAAGAAAATTATACTTTAAAACTAAAATTAGCTACAAATTTCGCCGCTAAATTATTGGTTACTGATATAATGTTATGATAATTTGTTGCCAAATAAGATTAGCGATGAATTTTGAAACTATTTAGCTTTGGAATTTGTCCGATGATAATTTCTGTCTTTTTAGTAGGGTTTGCCTTATATTTTACAAGATAAAAATTAGTACATCTTTTTGATTTTTCGCTCGGTGTTTGGTTTCAATATGTTGACTCTGACTTATATGAATTCAAGCATCGTAAGGCCCATTAAAAGGAAAAACACTCCTTACCACTCAAATTCATAAAAATATGTCATCTTCTTTAATTATACGCATCAACTTTAAGTAGAAAATGTTTAGGTTTTACGGCTTATTAAGATAATAAATAAATATGTATAACTAAATGAAAATAACATATTTTATGTGGTTAAACTTTTTACCTAACAGACAAATGAGAACATGTGCCAAAATATTTTCAAAATTTGAACCGAAAGTGTCTAATTGGAAGACTTTATCAGGAATTGAGGTGTTCGATCTTCTTGGGTTCTAATTTACATGGTAGGGGTCTATGCCAAACCCCCCGGCACCTACAGGAATACTTAACCTGAGGTGAACCCGAATTTTTTTAAGAAAAGATTGAAATAGAATTTAGTTATATTAAATTATCTAAATGAAATATCCCGGCAAGTTTAAGAGACTGATTATATATTAAGTTTTTTTTTTTTTTTGGTTTTAATTTTTATGTTATATTTGAATGCAGGTGAAGAAGTAGTTGATATCAAAGATGGGAGACTTTTTAGTATTGGCAAGTGTACCAAGTCTGCAGCAGGAAGCCATCTTAATGTGTTATGATCAACTAGATAAATGTTCACATAATTGCCCCCATTGGCCTCCTTCTCTTAATTAATTAATTAACAAATTAAATCCTCTTTCAAGAGTTGTGTTAAACAATGCATCACCATAAGCATATATGAAAATTATTAATTCCATAATAATCATCATGAGTATTTCATTTTATCAATGTTTGTTACAATGTATACCAAATGGTATTGTTGCTTATATATGGTGGCTATATTTTTGAATGCTTTTGCATGGGGGTGTGGAAAATATTTGGCTCTCTTTGCTTATTTTTTTGATAGGTAAGTTAAAGAAAAATAATATTATATTAAGAGTTATTATATGTAATCTAACAAAATATTATTGTGTATGAGAGAGAGTGGGAGACTCGAGCAGGGGCGGAACCAGGTAGAGTTGAGGGGATGATCATCTGAACCCTCCTCAACAAAAAATTACATTATTTTTAATAGATGTGGAATTCGCTTTGGTTTCTTCCTGTGTTTACTTTTCATATTTTGAATCCTCTTAGTGAAAATTCTGGCTCCACTATGTCTACTGGACTCGAGGGTAGTGGGGGGTAGGATGGTGAAGGGATGGGGTTAGAGGTGTTGGGTGGGGGTCAAGGAGACAATGAACTTGGAATGTCACTTATGAAACTTGTTTTTCCTACTTCCATTTGAAATTTTTTTTTATTTTAAAGAAACTTGTTTTCTTAGAAAAAAGAACGTTTTCGAAAACATTTTGATCAACTCAACATGAAAAAATTTTAAAATATTTTTCACGTCCTATATGTCTAAAATTATTTTCGAGATAAATAAACTTATAAAGAATTTTAACTTTGGATACGAAATAAATGACGATCTTAAAAGCGGATATTTGTGCACTTCATTTGAAAAAAATTTGCTCAAATTTGTTTAAATATTTTGACATATGAACTATGAAGTGGTCAAAGAGTGGGGTGCCATATAGTTTTAGGGAAGTGACCTTTTGATTTGATGGCTAAGGTCTTTATAATTTGCAATGGTCTATAAATCTAGGGGTGCAATATGAAGGTCTACCCCACAGTACACATTAATTTAAATTAATTAGATAACACCTAAATTATAAAACGAGAACTTATAAATTTTTAGTATAAAGGAAGCGGAAGATTTAGACGAATGTATCGTGGCTAGTAATATCGGTCGATAGTGATTATCACGATATATGTTGGAGCAATTTTTATACCACAATTTAAATCCTAATTTTAATTTTGAGAGAAAAAGCATGTAAATTTCTTAATTGTACACAATAAGTGTACTTATATAGGAAACTATTATGGTAATTTACCCAAATGGACTTTTAGAGCATCCCTATGGATGATCCTTATAATTTTCAACATAATCACTTAGAGCCGAAATCAGAATTTAAAACTTATGAGTTCACAATTTTAATTTTTTAGAGTTATTAAGTTTTAAATTAATAATTTTTACATATTTAACAAAAAAAATTTAAGTAAAAATCTAAAATTTGGGCTAAAACTACTGAATTTAGGCTCATGAACTCGTAATCAAAGCGCTAACTCCACCCCTATAACCAATGCTCGAGAATTTTGTACGAGATTTTTACACCATTAGAAGAACTTTGATATTGAATTCCTAAAGTGATAATTATTTTGGTACAATTTATACGAGCCAAAGTCTGAGGCGGGTATATCATACCAATAACGAATTCATCTGAATCTAATACTTTTTATGCATAGAATAATTCATATGTAAAAATCTACGAAAATTTCAACAAATAGTAGATATGAACTCATGACTTTAAAGATATAAAGTGTTTGATATTAAAATTTTTATATATTGAACTCATAAAATTTAAATTTTGAATCCACCTCTAGCTAAAGTGATTGTTAATCGGAGGGAGTATTAAATAGAGATAACGGTAAGACACACTCCTGAACTATCACTTTTTTGGGATTTTCACACCTCGACTATAAGTTCACCATCTATATATCAAAGTTGACTTGGTCAATTATAGCTTGTTTCTTTTTTCTACCTGATCTATATATCACCATCTATTTAACTAGGTGTGTTTTAATACATAGATGGTGATAGTTCGGGTAGGATAAAAGGGAACAAGTGATAATTGAGGGTGTGAAACTCGTGAAAAACTGATAGTTCAGATGTATTTTTGACCATTATTTCTATTAATTAAGGAGTTAATGGTAAAAGAAAATTACACCTAAAGTATCACGGCTTTTTGAGTTCCAAACCTGAACTATCAGATGTTCATTTTTCCTGCATGAATTATCATCAACTATTCATCAAAACTCACCTCAACTATCAGTTGTTCCTTTTTCTTATCTGAAAATTCAATATCGTTCATGTAGGCAAAAGGGGAACAACTTAAAGTTGAGGTGTGTTTCGATAAACACATGATGACAGTTCAGGTAGGAAAATCGCACACATAATAATTCAGATATAAGACTCAAAAAACTAAAATACTTTAAATGCGTTTTTGAACCATCACTCTTAAATAAACTAAAAGAGAAAGAAGTTTCCTAGAAAGTCCTAGCTAGTTGTCACATAAATAAATGAAATTGCAAGAAGTTTTTGAAAGAAACAAAATATAATTAACAGATATTTCACTTTCAAACCAGAGGAATAGTACAGTACACTCTTAGATGCACATGAGAATCCCATGGACATACATAAATTCATTAATCATAGATACCAATTTTACATTTTTTTTCTTTATTTTTTTATTAGAAAATATTTAATTGTATTTTGATTTTATCAAATGTATTGGTTATATATATATATATATATCATCTGGACATTAATCGGCATTTAGCTCGTCAGTAATGTTTTCAATGAATTTACAACAAATTTCGATCAATTTTATCGGAAACATATGTATGTTGAAATTTTTTATTTTTAGTAGTGTGTTCAATTGATCACTTTCGATATACGTTAATATAAAAATTCAGATGCACCTTGGGTTATGGTTCGGTACCAAGATCCTATTTGGACGAGCTTATAATTTAGGACTTATAAGTTAAAAGTTATAAGTTAGAATTTTTAACGTATAACTTTTGACTTTTTTTATTATTATTTTAGTTTAAAAACACTTTTTTGGAACATTTTTTTACTCAAATATTACAAAACTACTTAAAAAGTATCTAAAATAAGCCAATTTAAACGGGCTCTAATCAAGAAAATAGATTGTGATGTGGATAAAAGTCTAATATATAAGTAAACTCTTGAGAAAAAATCAAACTCATTATAATTAACTCTGACATATAAGCTCGAAATAACATATATATATATATATATAAGCTAATTCAAACAGACTCTAACTAAGAACATAGATTGTGATGTGGATAAAAATCTAATATATAAGTGAAATCTTGAGAAAATATCAAACTCATTTTAATTAAGTATATATATATATATATATATATATATATATATATATATATATAAAGAGTTAACTATGAAATTCATTGCTCAAGTCCGTAGCTTATATGATTCTTTGATATTTCATTGCTAATTTCTCGTTAAATAGAAATAGCGACAAGATTTTTTATGGTTAGCAATAGAAATTATTCGTCACTAATGAAAAGGGTAAAATATACATTATTCAGTAGACGAAGAGAGTATATATGCATGCATCATTTATTAAATAATAAGAATATATATATATCTTTTTTTAATAAAAAATATATCCGTTCTAAAAATAAAATTAAAGAATATATTTATTCATTTATATATATATATATATATATATATATATATATATATATATATATATGAAAAGCTGGAGGAAACAATATCTCAGAAATCTAGGACAAGATATAATTCAATCTTATACATTTTAGAGACTTCATTTCAAAGCAAACAATTTAATACATTTATTTTTAAGTCATTGATTTGACTTTTTTGGCTCTTCATTGTCTTTGTTGTGGGGATCTTAAAAGCCTCTTTTTAATTATTGTAAATTATTTTTCTTTTTATTTATATTTGTTATTAAAATATTATACTGTATAAATAAAATACATAATGAAATATAATCTTTTATGGTTATTTTTTAATGGAGGTTGTCGGGTATTAAAAACTTACCACTCGAAATCCTTTTTTTTTTTTTTTTTATGGAACGAGTTGAAGGTATATGCATTATTTGAAAAGACGAAGCATTCAATTGAGATGTATCGGCAATAATGCTACACGCTTTTAAAATAGAATGAGATCTTCGTAAAGTTGGTAATGATCACTGCAAGTCTTACGATGAAGTTGTGTGACATACATGTATATATTCAGTGGCAACGAAAAGGGAATTCGCTCATTTTATTATATACGGATCAATAAAACATCTAAAATCATAAACTACGTGTACACGTACGTATGTATATATATATATATATATATATATATATATATATATATATATATATATATATATATATATATATATATATATATATAATTGAATTACATCAATATATAAGAGAAGTTTTAGCGTAATAGTAATTTTGTATTTCATTTCATATATATATATATATGTACTAGTCCTGGACACGTGCATTGCACGTGTGTCTCATGTAAGCTTGTGCAGATTCGTTAGATGATATACGTAAACGATACATTGTTGCTGATAGATGATAAATATAACTTATAATCAATCAAAATTGACAGAAATTCAAGGTATTACTTTCTGATATGCACCTAAACAAATTATATTAATTGCTTATATAATTGTCATTTATCTGAAATTATTTTTATAATTTTATTATAGAAATGAGAAAAATAATATCCTCTAACTCTTGTTGAAATTATATATCATCATATCATATTATACTAAAAGTGGAAAGCCCCAATCTTAGAAGTTGGATTACCATTTTGCCCATACTATAATTAAAATAACAAGCTCCTATCTTAAAAGTTAGATTACTATTTTGCCCCTACAATAAATTAAAATATAATAAAATATCTAATTAAATAATAATTAGATATCTATCAAAATGATAATATTTTATCATTCATTGAATCAAAACTAAATTAAATATCTATTAATATAGTAATATTTAAATCATATCATATCATATTTAAATATTTAATTAAATAATAATATTTTATTATTTATTGAATCAAAACTAAATTAAATATCTAATTAAATAATAATATTTGAATCATATTATACTAAAAGTGGAAAGTCCCATATATCAGTCCATCAAATATTGAACGATTATTTTGCCCTATATGTAAACAATACTCTTATAATATTTTTGTACCAAAGAGTGAAAAAATCTCATATACATACATACATATATACATATGTACATATATATTTATGTATGTATGTGAATAATAACTGAATAAACTAAAAGATATTTGACTTTTTTTTTAAAAAAAAGAAGAGAAGTTAAATAATGAGTTATAATATTCATATTTCAATATAGTTATTAAATTATAAAAGTGACAAGTCAGGAATAAAAAATAAATGACTATAATACCATCAAATATTAAACGATTTTTTACCCTTCAACAAATAGTATTTCAAAATATTTTAGTAGAAAGCATAGATATAAATCTTTAAAAAAAATATTAAATGAAGGAAATAACTATTATACTATGGTTTTGAGTTTTTTACATTCTACTGAAGATGGCGATAAATAATTATAATTAAATTTGAATAAAGTGACATAACGTAAACTAAATGAAAACATTAATTCTCTATTATGGCAATTATAGATTTCTTATTTAATTTAATAGTCTAATAATATTTATTTTAAATGTATATATACTTTTTAGTACATAAAATATTATTGAAATAGTTTTAAATTGAAGGGCAAAATGGTAATCTAACTTTTAATTTAAGGACTTCCCACTTATATAATAATATGGTATATAAACATTTAATTTTTTTTAATTTTTTTATATCATATCTTAATTATATCGTTATTATTGTCCCATGCGCCTAATCATTGACCAAATAAACTTAATTATAAACTAATTATTTTATTGTATTCACATAATCCAAATCAATAATTGTACTATAATTAAAAATGAAGATATTGCTAAATTATGAACAATTATTGAGTTTTCTTATTTTGAATATGTAAAAATTATTTATTATTTAGAATCTAATAGCTTAAAAAAACTAGAATAGCGAATTTATAAATTTCATATTCTAACTTCGTCTCTAATACAAGTGACATAAATCTAAATTAATGAACTCAGTAAAATTGAGATATCAAATGTCTAATAGTACACTCAACAAAGAAAAAAGAGTTAACTAATATGTTTAATGTTTGATGTACTTGAGTTGAGGGTTTTCCAAAAATAGTCTCTCTACCTTAACGAGGTAGGAATAAGGTCTGCATACACCATACCATCTCCAGAATATCGCAGTTATGAGATTACACTGAATATTTCCTCGTTCATAACTATTTTAATTTGATGTATTTGAATCGAAGATTATTCAAAAATAGTCTCTCTACATTCATGAGGTAGGAGTAATCGGTCTGCATACACCCTACCATCTCCAAAGTATCCCACTTGTGAGATTACACTAAATATTTTCTCGTTCATAACTATTTTGATTTGATGTACTCAAGTCAAAGGTCTTTCGAAAACATCTCTTTTGCCTTTACGAGGTAGATGTAAGATCTACATATGCGCTACCATCTTCTAGAGTAGTACCTCATTTGTGAGATAACACTAAATACTTTCTCGTTCATAACGATTTTAATTTGATGGATTTAAACTGAGCGTCTTTCGGAAACGGTCTTACTACCTTCACGAGATAGGGGTAAATAGGTCTACATACACCCTATACTTATAAGATTATACTGAATATGTTATTATCGTTATCCCTATAGCACTCGCCTCAACCATATTGGGCTGTTGAATAAAACATAACGTAGGACAAAACTGAGAATGGCCAAATATATAGAAAAATCAGTTTTGGTAAAAATTGGCTAATAAATATAATTAAAAGGAATAATAAATAAATAAATAAAATAACAATATTAATAATAATTATAATAATCTTATCTTGAAATTAATGACACATCACATGGATTATTAGATACTAAAATCAACCCAGCCTAACTACTTATCAATATGAGTAATTAATTAATGATTTTACCCACTTCATTTGACAAACACAACATCAAAATTAGTTACAAAATTCACATGATAGATAGATTAAACCAAAAGGGAATGATTAGATAGGGTTGATGATCCACTCATATACTCTAATTTTTTTTATTATATAATTATTTGATATTCGGTACCTACTAAATCATTAAATTCCATTAATCTGCGATCAGAGTTGTATGCATTATACAAATAAAGAACAATTAATCGGTTGGTAGAGAGATTTTGGAGTAAATTATTAATGTGCTTGGAAACCCTAGTAATTCAAAGTCACCGGGAGCTTTCTCTACTAAGTATTTTTTTCATTCACGAGGTTCGAACTCGAAACATCTGATTAAAAATAATATTATTAAAAAATTTCTAATTTCGACAGAAATTCCCGACGGAATACACACTACTAGAAATACAGATTTTTCCACCGCAAATCAATGAAAATTAAATTTGTATTACAAAACATGAGTTTTTCGCCCGTTTCCCACCGAACCAATTCACAGAAAAAACGCATGGCGTGAAACAAATTCTTACTGAAATAGTGAAAAACTTTTTGATTTTTTCATATGAGAACACTATTTTTTTCCCACCGCCATCAGTTGGAATAGCCAGTTAATATTTTTCGATGAAAAATTTTAATAATAGTGACATCATAATTTGACTTGTCGGTATAATGTTTTTTACGGTTATCCGTCAAAAGCCCCTTGCCAACAAGCTAAATTTTGATATGACATTCATAAAAAAAATTAGCAACTTTTTAAGAGCTAGTGAAAAGCTTATATCCATCCCACCACATTCTTCGACGGGGGAACGAACGCTACTCTCCACCCTCCCTCCATAACATTTTAAAAGGAGAATATTATATTATACTATATATATTAAACAATATTTTTTTAAAAAAAAGAATATTATACCAGCTAGAAAATAGTCATACTCATGAATAGAAAATTTGACTACCATCATTTCTTATTCAGTTTGTCTAATCATACAATTCAACAATGCCTTTTTGTTAATTTGTCATTATTTTCAAGATTTGAAAAGCAAAAATTATAATATTTTTTATTTTTTATTTTTTATTTTTTTTAATTTTGAAATGTATATATATGAAAAATGCAAGCTTTGTCAGGTGGCCTCCATGCATGACATTTTTCTCTTGTACTATACATATTTATAGAATCAAAAGACCCCCACAACTTTCTATTAATTCTTCTCTTTTAACCTTTGCATTTCTCTTTTGGACCACTATTCCTTATAATAATAATGCCAAAGATGCATGTGGGTGTTGAGATTGGTTGGTTTAGGAAGGGTATATGTAGGTAGGGGTACAAGTAAGTAATGAGTCAGTCAGATTCAAAATTTAAATTTTACTGATTCAATCGTTAAAATTTAATAATTAATACTTATTTGGATGGAGTTGATGGACGATCAAGAAGGTTCAGTACGGCCCGAGCTGATGACCTTCATTGCACTTTGAAGAGGTGTTTATTTAAAATTGGTGCAAGTGATCGAGCCTATATATATATATATTATAGTTTGTGGCAACATGGGCCTACGTTCATACGGTCTCTACTTTATTTTTTTACCCCTCATTAGGAGTTTTATCCTTTTTTGCTTCTTTGATGATTAGAACTCATAATCTTAGAATTGAAGGTAAAAAATATTTATTATCCGTCCCTCTTATCCGCATGGCTCCTACTATTTAAAATGTTTAAATTAAAAAAGTCTAGCAACGAATTGAACTCGTCCTACTTTTAAAAATATAGATTCAAAATTTTAAATTTATTAAAATTTTAATAACTTTTAATATATCTTTATGTTCTGCGTTAAAATATTCGATTCAGTTAAACCCGTTAATTATAAGTTGTATACCCTCCTCTATAAATGAGCCAGCTGCTCATATAATTAGGAAGTTTGTGTCCACAGAAGAATTATTACCAAGATACCTTTAGAAGCATCTTGAATATAATGCTGTGTTGCCCTTCCATTAATAAGGGCGGAGCTATAATATTAAATACGAGTTTGAATGAATTTAATAATTTTTATTTAAAATTTAAAAATTAAAAGATGGAGAGAGACAAAAGAAGGTCCCAACATAAATATTTAATGAGGTAGTCCACATTTTATAACAAGACTACAACTAATGTTCCAAATAAATTAGCAAGTGAAAATTTTGAGGTGATTGAATATATATATATATATATATGGAAAAATTATCACGAGATCTCATGTTCAAATTCTAAAGTAAATAAAAAATTATTGCTCCTTTTATTTTAATTTGTTTATCTAATTTTGACTTGGCATGAGTCGGAGTTTAAGAAAATAAGGACGACTTTGAATCTTGTAGTCTTAAACTAGACTAAAGATATGTGAAATATCATATGGAAAATTAGAATTAAGAGTTGTTAAAAAGGAAAATAGACATTCTTTTTTGAAACCGACTGAAAAGGAAAGTAAGACAAACAAATTGAAACGGAAGGAGTATGTAATTTCTTTCCTATTATCCAGATTCTTGGTGAACAAAATTACATAGTATCTTTGCTTGCGAAAGATAACATATTCTGATAAGATTAATCGAGATGCGCGCAAACTGATTCAAACACCACTGTCATAAAAACTCGTGTTGAACTAATTATTTGAACATCTATACCTCACTTACTATACCTCACTCATTCCTATAATCCCCTGACTTATCCCCCCCCCCCCCCCCTCTTATTCAAACATCTATACCTTACTCATTCCTATAATCCCCGACTTATCCTCCCCCCCCTCCCCACCACCACCACACACACACACACCTAATAATGTCGTTATTTTAGAATTTAGAACCCAACAACAAAAATAATAACATACTCAGTGTAGTTCCATAAAGTGGAGTCTGGGGAGGTAGAGCGTACGCAGATTGTTTCCGATAGACCCTCGGTTCAAGCAGTCCAGAAAAGAAAAATGATGGATATATAAGAAACAACAGACAGTAACAAAAACAACCATTAGTAATTAACAAAACAGAAGCACAACAAAAAATTAAATTCTGGATCCGCCTCTAACCCCACCACACCCTCTACGACCACCCCCACCCCCGCCCCTCCAAGTTGAAAACCAAAAAAAACAAACAAAAAAAAACTTATAGTAAGCTTCATCTAGTCTTATGTATATATATATTACTACCTTATTTAGGTGACATTACATACATATAATTGGAAAACAAAAAAAAAAGAGAGCTTGTAGAATTTAAAGGTGCAATATGGCATCATCCCAAATTAGAGCAAATTATCCATTTTTATTCTTTTTCAACATATTTCTACTAATTATTTCCTCTTTATTAACCATTAATGTTGTTGCTCTAACAACAAAAGAAGAACAAGAACAAGAACAAGAATTGGATAGGATTACATCACTTCCGGGACAACCTCCGGTGACGTTTTCGCAGTTTTCCGGCTATGTTTCCGTCAATGAAGGCCACGGAAGAGCTTTGTTCTACTGGTTAACAGAAGCTACTACTCATCCTGAGAAGAAACCTCTTGTTCTTTGGCTAAATGGAGGTTAGTTACTCTGATTTTTTCTTTTGCAACAATTAGGAATTTTCGCTAAACGTGTTCAAAATTTAATATATATGTGTGTGTTGTTTCTGAGGATTTTTCGGAAAACAGTCTTTCTGCCTCCGTGAGGTGGGGGTAAGGTCTGGATACACTTTTCCTCGGACCCCACCTTATATGACTAATGTTATTGTTGTTGTTGTTGTTACGTGTGTGTGTGTATATAGGCTGTGTTTCCGAGGGTCTTTCGAAAATAGCATCTTATCTCATGAAGATAGGGGTAAGATTTGTATAAAGTACTCTCTCCCAGACCTCGCCTTGTTAGATTATATGTTGTTGTTGTTATTGTGTGTGTATGTAGGCGGTCATCGATGGACTAAAATTATCTCAAAGCTGAAATAAAAAAAAGTAAAATTCTTGCATTTTTCAACCATAAGGTTGGTTGAGAAGATTGTTGTTTACTTCGCGAGCCTTTACTACCCGCAATATTTTGTAACTTTCTTTTTTTCGTCTATCCACGAGACTGAAAAAGAGAGAAAGGGGCGGCTGTATAACATAATCCTCTGTTTTAATTTGTTTGGCTTGATTCGAAATGCAATGGTCAAATTAACTAATGTTTGGCGTGAATTCGGATATAGAAATTTTAATCTTTCTTGTAATAAAATTTACATATCTAGAAATCACATAAAAAATATTATAATCAGAATAATTAATAATTCAAAAAATATTTTAAAAAAATATGGTCAAAGAAAATACACATTTGACTGTCCAAATGGATAGTTGAAATGTATTTTGATAAACATTTAATAATAATTCGAGTAAAAAAAATAAACACCTAATAATTCAAGTAAGAAACTTGAAAAAAAAGTGTTTTTGACCCTTTCACTCTTTTCTTAATAACAAACTATTAGTATTTAATCCATGCAAAATACTAATATTTAGTCAAAACTAAAATTAAATAAGGACAACACATGATGATACATGTGCTTATGAGTAAGGTTCAAGTTAAGCAGGAATTTTAATATATATGGATTAAATACATGGATTAATAATTAATTACTTATAAGTTTTTTATAAAAAAAAGATTTATTTTTAAACCATATAAATATATATAAAAATACTTAAAGAATATATATATATATATATAATCGATTAAAATGCTTTTTAAATTTAATAACGATAAATTTTGAATTCGCCTTTTATTAATAATATATTTCAATTTAAAAAATAACATCCAAAACTACCTAATCATCTTGTTGGTCCACCACATGAATACATAAATTAGTTGTATTAAAAGCCAAAAATATGCCTATGTCAATTACTAATCATAGTAATGGAATAAGATGTTTTAATTTTTTTATTAGAGATTTCGTGTTTGAATTTTGAATATGGAAAAAAGTTACGATAAGAAGTGATGCGAATCAGAATTAATTGAAACTTTTATGCGGATATCAAGCAAGAAAAGAAAGAATAATATTCTATAGTTACAAATCAACGGTTGTGATGGAATGGATAAGATCTTCTTCCAGTAATAAATAATTTCGAGTTTGAACGTTAGTATAAAAATATCCTATTAAAAATCCGCTTCCTCCTTTAATAATATCAATTGAAAATAATTATTGGGTCGTCCATCCATAATTAGCCCGTTAATCTATTAGTTTTTGCACCATAATAGACGACTAGGGTTACCATCCAAGAAAGAGGGAAAATGCTCTACATCTTTCGAGAATATTTAGGTTATTGAGAACAATGAAAATTCATTCATTTTGTGAGGATTTCCGATGACCGGCGACATGCATGAGTCATGATAACTGCAAATTCGCTTTCACAAAGGAGAAAATCGGTGAATCTCCTAAATTAGTATTTGCGATATATTCAAATACTATTGCAAATACTACGTACAATAATATCTTGCACAACAGAAATCTCAATCGATCAGAATCTTAATACAAGTATCAAACACCGAATAAAAAATATTTTTTAAAAAAAAATTCATCAAGAGTGCTCGTGATATCCTTCTGTCCCTTTTACATCATACTCTTTTTATTCCTTCTTGTTCTAAGTTTATTATTCCTTGTTTGGTTGTGCACAAAAAGCTGCATTTTTGGCCTATGTTTTTTTGTCTTTATCTCTATAATTTTATGATAAAACAAACAAAGGACAACATTCCAAATTCAACCAAAAAAGTAGAACTCCTTTCTGTCTGTTTTTGTACTTTTCTTTCCTTTTTCTAGCATTCACCCAACTTTTCTTATAGTAAAAAAATTCCCCCACCCCAACCCCCCACCCCCACCCCACACACACAAAAAAAAAATCCTCTTTTTAACAATTTTATTTTTTATTTTTCATCCGATTTTGATATCAGTGTTGAAATTCGATTAAATTCAACTTAGTACATTAGCGGATTTATTTTTGAAGGTGACATCCCAACAACAGAAAAGAACATTTCTAGAGTTCTAAACCCGAAATAATAACGGTGATGTCTGGGTCAATCGCGCATATTTAGATTATTTCAATAGTTATTTGTTTTCTTATGTCAATACAATAATTGAGTAACTACTCTGTCTATGAAAATTTAGACAAATGAGAAGAAATTGTCTGTCCTCGGGTTTTAATTTTTGTGGCATAGTTTCAACCGGTACAAAGTTTAAGAAAGAGATGATTGAAGATTTTTAAAACTTCTTACTCTTGTATTTCATTCAAACTTTTTTAATTTCTTTAAACGATTTTCTTGAGTCGAGGATCTATCGGAAACAACTTCTAGATAGGGTTAAGATCTGATGTCTCTGTATACCCCACCCTTCTCAGACCCTACTTGTAAGACTATACCGGGTATGTTGTTATTTGTGTGGTTATAAAAGCTTTTTATTAAGTATAATAAGAAAGTTCGTTGCTAATCAATAAATTAAATAGCTCGTAACTAACGTAATTTTTTAATAATTTCACTACTAACTCCACTTGTGAGATTACACCGAATATATTATTATTCACCGCTAACTAATTCACCATTAAATGAGATTAGTGACGAATTTTCTTATTTATAAGATTTATTCGTCGCTAATTTCTATTTTCTCGGTGAATAAATTTATATGGAGTTATATTAAAAAAAACAAGAACTTCGTGAAAAAATTCTCGATAGGTAGGACTTCTCCCGAATAATCTTATACAATATGAATTTAAATTAATCAGACTTAATACATATATCAAACACCGAACGAGATAATTTGTAAAAATGGGGACAATTTAAAGCATTGAGTATTGAGAAGCATGCTTGTTGAGAAAATAGTAATAAAGAGAAATAAATAGTGTTGGTCATGATGATGATAGGGACTCAATTTCTGACCTATATGACTATCAAATTTATTTATTTTTGGTGAATTTTATGTGAGGCCTATCATTATTAAAACCATAAATAAAGACAAGAATAGTTCTTTTAAAAAAAATTTAAAAAAAATAAATTAAAGGGTCATTGTCTTTTGAGTTAATAATTGAAGCTAACTGTTGGAAAATTTTTTTTTTTTTAATTTAAAAAAAGTATAGTAATAATAAATGGTAGTAATGGATGGGTAGGTGAATGAGTTATAAAGGATGTTTCATTAATGTTGGTTCCAAAAAGGTTGTGTAGATAAATTATGAAATTCATGTGTTTTCTAACTCTCTGTTGTTATGGTCGGACGGTTGAGATTTCTTTGTCCGTAATTAGAAGTTTTGAATTTTTATTCTCGAGACTTAAATGAAAATCGGTTGGAAAAGCTGTATTCAGAAATAATTATTGTAATACGTGAATTTGAATTTAATCAAACCCTAATATAAATATTGAATACTGATGAAAAACACACACAAAAAAAAACACTTAAAAGGAAAAAGGAACAACCGCCCTTTAACAGAAAATGACAACATTTTTTTGTCGTTAAACGACAAAAATACTCGTGTTTGTTATTGTTAGTTATGGGTTATTTAGCGATAAATTTTGTATTTAACTTTTAGTGTATGTGGCACCCCTCTATTAATGTAGTTACTCTTATTATTCCTGTGTATGTGAAACTGTTTGACTAGATACGAAATTTAAGAAAGAAACGCTTTAAAAATTTGTAAATTAATAAATCTTAGATATTTGTGTAAAACGAGAATTTTAAAGTTAAATAATTTTTAAATATAGAAAGATAATATTTTTTTTGAGATAAATTTTAAAAAGAAAATATATCACATGAATTAAAATAGAAGAAATACTTGTTTATCCACCGACATAAACTTCTTTTTTAGGAGGTCGGAAAAGGGACAGTGGAATCAAATTCTTTTATTTTTCATCCAGCGCTTAAGCTTGATACCCCCATTGAGATTCGACTAAATTTAAATTCGCATCGAAAAAATCTCACACAATCCTTAATATAGGCGCAGAACCTATTAAGATGAAATATTACTCACATATATATACTATACATTAGTTTGCTATTGTTAGTTTAGATAATTCGATGAGCAGCTATTTAGATTAATTCGTCTTTCTATTTTTTTTATTTTTTATTTTTGGGCACAATGCAGGTCCAGGTTGTTCATCAGTGGCATATGGGGCATCAGAAGAAATAGGTCCATTTAGAATCAATAAAACTGGTTCTTCTCTCTATTTAAACAAGTATTCTTGGAATAAAGGTAACACCATTTTTTTTTTATTCTTTATTTTTTTATCTTTATTTAAATAGTCGGTTGAATTTACTGTTTACATATTCTCTAAGTGGTATATATATAAATAATACATTAATTATACAACAGTCACTATTAAAAAATTACTATTTTCTCATTAAAATTTTTTATTGAAAATATTAAGTGGTTATTCCCACTGATATTGGTGGGAAAAAAAAGAATAATGTTTTTACATGAAAGTATTATGAGGTTTTTCACTACTTCAGTGAGAATATGTTTCCACCATGCGTTTTCCCAGTGAACTGATTCGGTGGGAAATAAGTGGGAAAATCATATTTTATAATGCAAATTCCCATTGATTTGCAGTGAAAAAAATCTATATTTCTAGTTGTGAGCGGTGGAGCCAGAAATTTGACGAAGGGTGTGCAAATTTTCTTTTCGATTGTATTAAGGGTGTACAAAATTAAATATACACTCATAATAACTAACATTTTAACCTCTGTGCAATAAATAATTTTTCTGTGAAGAATGTGCACTGAACCCTCCTTTGTCTAAGATAATTTCGCCCATAATTATACACATAATTATACATATACTATATATCTGTCGACTAAAATTTTTGAAAAATTATTAATAAATGCAGTGGCAAATATTCTCTTTTTGGAATCTCCGGCTGGTGTTGGTTTTTCATATACAAATACAAGCTCTGATCTTAAGGATTCTGGGGATAAAAGAACAGGTACATATGTACATACATACATACATATATACATATATATATATACATTAAAAATATCGGTATTTATAAGAAAAAAGAGTAAAGTCTTCAAAAAATTTCACCGGTTGTCTCTTTTGGGGACAACTATTTATTAGTATATCTCTTGCAATTTATGGACTTTTTAAACCAGGATCTAAAGATTTTTTTTGTACAAACTAAAAGTTTTACGAGAAAATATTAGATTACGGTTTAAAATTTTTTTAAATTTTAGACGACACACTAGTATTTTGTTAGTTCAAAAAATATATTTAGACAATTTTTAAAAATAGAAATATATTTAAATAGTGATATAAGAAAAAGGAACACGGTCTTCAGAAATTTTCACCCGACTATTTAGTAAATAGTCCTCTTTTTTATATCTTTTGTAATTTAAGAACTCTTTAAATTAAACCATGATTTAAATATTTATTCGATACAAATCGAAAATCTTTTGACGAAACATCATATCGCGGTCGAAAATTTTTATAACCGTTAGACAATAGTCTAATATTTTGTCACTTTCAAAATTAATTTTATGACACAGCTAAGGATGCACTAATATTCCTCACAAGATGGATGTCAAGATTTCCGCAATATAAATATAGAGATTTCTATATTTCTGGCGAGAGTTATGCAGGTATTTTTTTTTTATAAGAAATATAAATTACTTTTTAATTTTATAATAATTAATTTTATTAATACTTTCTTTGATTTTATAATTAGGGCATTATGTTCCTCAATTAGCACATGCTATTGTCAATTATAACAAGAAATTTTCACATCCAATCATAAATCTCAAAGGACTCATGGTAAGTAATTAATTCATATAATTTTGTAAAAATCTTATTATAACATTTAAGGGAAATTTGCATTTTTAGTCCCTCGCGTCTCGATAAGTTCTAAATTTGGTCTTTGTAGTTTTGATTAAGCACATCTAACCTTCAACTCACTAATTTTTGAGAAGTATATTTGTGTCAAGGGTCCTGGATGTGTAACTATTCAAGATATTATCTTGTTTCCTTATATAAAAATCGTTGATGATACACAATATATAAGCAAGTTTAACGCAATTTATATAAAAATTTTGACGTGTCTATTTGTATCAAGGATCCTGTATGTGTAACTGCTCAAGATATTATCTTGCCGTCTTAATACAAAAATCACTGATAATACAATATATAGCTAGTTTAACACAATTTATATGAAACTTCTGACATGTCTATATTTATGTGACAAGGATACTAGATGTGTAACTGCTCAAGATATCATCGTACCGCGTTATATAAAACTGCTGATAATACACAGCATATAGCTAGTTTAATGCAAATTCTATAAAACTATGTGTCAAGGATCCGGGATGTCTAACTGCTCAAGATATCATCTTGCCGCCTTATACAAAAATCGTTGATAATACATAATATATAAGCTAGTTTAACGCGATTTATATGAACTTCTGACATGTCTATATGGTCAAGGATACTGGATGTGTTACTGCTCAAGATATAAGAATTGTTGATAATACACAAACATGTAGCTAGTTTAACGCAGTTTCTATAAAACTTCTTACGTGTCTATATGTGTCAAGGATCATGAATGTGTAACTGCTCAAGATATCATCTTATCGTGTTATATAAAAATTGTTGATAATACACAACATATAGCTAGTTTAACGCAATTTCTATAAAACTTCTTATGTGTTTATATGTGTCAAGGATCGTGAATGTGTAACTGCTTAAGATATCACTTGCCGCCGCCTTATATATAAAAATCATTGACAATATACGATATATATATATATATATATATATGTACAGCTAGTTTAACGGAACCAATTGATAATACACAACATATACAGCTAGTTTAACATAACCAATTGATAATACACAACATATAGCTAGTTTAACAGAACCAATAGATAATACAATATTGTTGATATATAACACACCTTCTATAAACTTCAAACTCCGAACATCCTTATTGAAATTCCTGACATCGACACTATTAATTAATTAATTACAGGTAGGAAATGCTGTTACTGACAACAAATATGATGGGATTGGGACAGTGACATACTGGTGGAGCCACTCAATGATTTCAGACAAAACTTACAAGAAAATCATGAATTCTTGCAACTTCACATCTGAAAAAACCTCAAAGAAATGTGATGAATCAGTGAGTTATGCAGTGAACCATGAATTTGGTCACATTGATCAATACAGTATTTACACCCCATCTTGCAAAATTGTGCAAAATGAAACAAATTTGAACAATAATAATAAGTATGTTAGATTCAAGAACACAATTGTTCATAGGAAACTCTCTGGATATGATCCTTGTACTGAGAATTATGCAGAGGTATACTATAATAGAGTTGATGTGCAAAGAGCTATGCATGCTAATACCACTGGGATTTCATACAAATGGACTGCTTGCAGGTACTCACATACATAATCTTGTTATATCACTTCTCTGTGTTTTAGCTTTGCCAGACAGACGAATTCAGAATTTTAAGTTTTTAAGGGTTTTTTATCGTGATCTTTCTGTTTGATCGCGATTTTTTTTTTTAGGTTCTGGATAGATTATTTGTACGTGCAGTACTAAAAAAATCACTATTTTTCGATTGAAATTTCCCACCGAAAAATATTAAGTAGTTATTCCCACTAGTATCGGTGGAAAAAAAAATAATACTGTTTTCACATGGAAAATTCATGAAGTTTTTCCAGTACTTCAGTGAGAAATCTGTTTCCCACCATGCGTTTTCCCTGTGAACTGGTTTGGTGGGAAATAGACAGAAAAATCATGTTTTTACAAGACAAATTTTTCACTGATTTGGGATGGAAAAAATCTCTATTTCTAGTAGTGGTATTATAGTCAAATCAAATCAAAACCTAATGTAATTCCACAAGTGGAGTCTGGGGAGCGTAGAAAGTATGCAGACTTTACCCCTACCTCGTAGAGATAAAGAGAATATTGTAGACTCTCAGCTTAAGCAAATATATATAGGGTTCGCCGGACTAAAGCTACTAAGTTCTGCTGAACCGATAGGTTTAAGCGTAGAATATTTGCGTGCACTTGGATGTTAGAATGTCCCACATTGGTTGAGGAAACAAGTTACTTGGTTGTTGTCAGTTATACGTGATATCAGAAAATTTTCACTTCATGAGCTAATTTTTAGTGTCGAATTAAACGCAATGTCATTTTTTTCTTAACATGGTATTAGAGACAGATTTATCTCAATTCTTGATTTATCCAATGTTAGATCCCGTGTTAAAATATTTTCTTAGGGATCATTTGCTAGAATGTATTAGTTATGATATTATTTAATTCTTCGGTTAAAGTTACAGTTACCCTTAATATACCAAACCTAATAAATAATCTCAACATAACTAATCATAATATTATTAATATACTCTAATACTCAATACTATTTTTATACACTCTACCGAATGATTCTATCTTTTGTGCATTAACTGTTTTGCTTCTTTTTTTTTTTTTTGGAGGACAGTGATACATTGTTAAAGAATTGGAAGGACTCTGATGACTCAATGTTACCAATTTACAAGAAACTAATTGCTGCTGGTCTTAGAATATGGATTTTCAGGTAAAACTCTAATACATCCGTCGACTTATACGAAAAGTACTATAAATTATAATTATATATATATATAATTTACCCTATTTTCATAATATAATATTTCAATGAAGAGGTTCAGTTGAACCTCCTTGCACCCCTCTGTGTCCGTCCCCGTTAATATGATAGAAAAGATATATTCTGAAATGCTAGTTAAAACTTCATATAATTTAAACCTCGAAAACGAAAAGCGACACGTATTTCGAGACCCAAGGAGCATACAAATGTGTTAATTATGTTTGAATTTGAATGCAGTGGGGATACAGATTCAGTGGTGCCAGTGACTGCCACAAGATTCTCTCTAAGCCATCTTAATCTCAAGATTAAAACTCCATGGTATCCTTGGTATTCTGGAACTCAGGTAACATATGAATTATACATACATACATACATATATATATTAGTATTTTTGTAAGTGGCGGGATCAGGTTTTCCTACCATGCGTTTTCCCAGTGAATTGGTTCGGTGAAAAATGGATGGGAGAATCATATTTTATAACACAAATTTTCACTGATTTGCAGTGAAAAAAAAATATCTATTTCTAATTGTGGACCCTTCCCTGGACCCCAAACATAGCAGTAGTTTCGATCTGATGTTTGATTGACATCAAAAAATCAATCTGATGGAGGAAAATAACTTTTAATACTTATGAGCGGAAGTCATTTTTCTTATAAATATCTAAACTTTAATTATCATATTATTATTTTTCAATTAACACTTAGATAGTTTTATCAATCTTTAGTACTACACAAAAGTTTTACTAGAACACTGCTAATACTATCATTTGGTATGCGCGATAAGAAGGAATATTTCAAGATTAAGATTAAGATTGAGATCAAAATTATCTTCCGTTTGATTGTAGGTATAAATTTAGCCCGTGATAAATTTATATTTTCAAATCTTCAATCAAACAGAGTATAAATTTAATCTCAGTCTTAATCCGAATATCCCATCTTATCTCATCCAACTTGATATTTTTCATACAAGATGACGTGATCTATCATAGAAAACAAACTCTAAATCTTGAATTCGCGCGCCAACATTACTTTTGTTATACGAAACAAACTCTAAATCTTGAATTCATATCTGATTAGTGCCAAGATGACTTCTATCATAATAGACAAACTTTAAGCCTTGAATTTGCATCTGATTAGCGCACCAACATGACTTTTCTCATACAAAACAGACTCTAAATCTTGAATTCATCTCTAACAGAGGATCAAACTTACGAATTCATTCTATCATACGAAACGAACTCTAAATCTTGAATTCGCCTCTGATCAGCGCCAAAATTACTGAACATGAATATCATATTATATATATTGTAGGTGGGAGGATGGACAGAAGTGTATGATGGACTTACATTTGCAACAATTAGAGGAGCTGGCCATGAAGTTCCATTATTTCAACCTAGAAGAGCTTTTATTCTTTTCCAGTCATTTTTGGCTGGCAAAGAATTGCCAAAATAAATTGAGAAAATTTCAAGAAAAAAAAAAGGTGGGGTTGGGGGGGGGGAGGGGTGTTGGGGGTGGGGGTGGGGGTGGGGGTGGGGGGGATTTTAATTTATAGCTCCCATGAAAATTGTGGGAGTTTTGCAAATTTTAGAGTTAGAATTGATTCATTTTGAAATTTGAGTATTGAAACTCTTTTATCATTTCTCATTTTTCCATAATAAATTTTCAAGATGTCTAGAATTCTCAAGACAACTATTTGTTATTAGCATCAATTCTCTATCAAGATTGGAAGAAAAAAAAAAAGGCATTGCGATACATTAAGTTTTTGCTATGTGCGGAGTTCGAAAAAAAAATCGGACCATAAAAATTTATTGTATGTAGTCTTATCTTGTATATCTGTAAAAAGTACTAAATAAGAAAATGTGTGAAAACATCAAACTTTAGTAAAGCTACTAGGTTAAAGCTTAGCCCATAAAAATATAATCCGTCAGAATTTTGAGCAGATTAATAACCTATTTATTTATCAATTTTAATTCATCTAATTCAGTTTTAAAAATTGCATTGATTTGGGCTAAATATAACCGAAGCGAAATTTTTTAATTTTTTTTTATATATATTTTATATAGCTAGAATAAAAAAAAATGTTAGAAGATTGAACAAATTATATGAAAACAACAAAAGAAATTGAAATTGAAAGATCTTGTAAAAAGGGTAAAGTCTTTGGAACACTATTTGATATCTTTGGGCGAAATTTATTTGCTTATGTTCATTCCTATTGCAACACGATGAACTTCATCGAGGCTGAGATGGACCAACTATTAGACTAGGTAATCTATTATTAACAACTTCATCTTACAATGCGCGAATTGGACTATAACTCATTAATTAATTTATTTTGATCAAACTCGTGGTATTAGAGTCAAACTTTGATAAGCTCGATTGTACCTTCTAGATCTCTATCTATTGTATTCGTATACTCAACAAATTGCGCTTACATGGACTTTTTCTCTCTCAATTTATGTGACGAAGTTTAACTCAAAACAAATGATAAAAAAGACTATAACTTCTTCTTTTATTTATTTTAAAATAAATTAATTAAAAAAAGTTAGTCACGTATAAAATAAATATAAAGAAAGAAGATAGAACACAAGTACTATAACTTCACCGACATGGATTCCGGTGGAATGCTTGGGGTCCCTCCACTCTTAACTAGAGGCCCAGGTTGGATCCCTAAATACGAAGAAAATCATATTAGAAACGTTGTCATCATAATAAGCCCTACAATGCGCAGTCAAAATTAATCTATCTTCAATAAAAATATCGAACACCAAATATAAAGATTAAATTACAAAAAGGCTATAACTTACAAACATGTCACATTCCACCTCCTTTCTCTCTGAATTTACACAACTTTTTCTTTTCTTCACAAGCATGCACATAAAGCAATTAATGGCACCTCATTTAAAAAAAAAAAAAAAAAAGAGAAATACTCCCTCCAATATATTTTAATTATTATTTAAGATGATAATTATTTTGAATTATTCCCTTAATATTAAAAAATATTTTTTTTATACTGATCAATTTCAAAAAGCATCTAATAACAAATAGAAATAACTTAATAAACTATATTTTATATTTATTATATTTATTAATGGATGTAAAAAAAATCAAATGACAATAATGCAACAAAAGGAAAAAACCGATCCAAATATTGAATATGAAATTTTTTTTATTGGAAGTGATGCCATTATAATGAATTCTATAATATGTGATTCAGATTAATCAGAACTCCAATATAGAATCGAACGCCGAATAAATTTGGGCTAGAGGACAATACTATATAAAAGACAACATTGTTAAAGAAGACAACCAAACTTTCAAGAAAATCATCAGCTTTTCTGCCTTAAATGTGTGGACAAACATCATTGTAAATTGCAAAATTACCCTCCACCCCCTCCCACTCCCCACTCCCCCCCACCCCCACCCCAACCCCCACTGTAACTTGACAAATAAATATAATTAATAATAAAGGTAAATTAAAAATTAAGTGATAAATTATTTTTTAATTTTATAAATCGAAAAAGTAAAAACTAAATATTTATTTTTAATATAGTGAATAAGTAAAAGCGGATAGAGAAAATAATTTCTTGTGTTCTTAAAAGAAAAAAATTACAAATAGTATGTAATAAAGTCCCCTCTTCGTTTTTGTCTCCCCTAACTTTTTTTCATTTTTCGATTTAATTATTCGATATTCAGAAAAGCATTAATTTAACTAGTTTAAATTACGAATGAAAGCTCGACGACAAAAAAAAATTGAACATTTTTTAAAGAATTCGATAGCTTTTCCACTTCCTTCTATTATCATATACAAAAAACTGTCTTTCACTTTTCTATTTACTTTGTTTGATTCAAAAGGCGAACAACTGCCCTAACTAGTTATAGTGGAGTGCTTGTGAAAATTAAAACTGCTTTAAATATGAGTAATTTTTAAAAAAAGAGAAATTCGATATTGAATAATGATCTTTCTGTCAATAAATAAGATATTGAGCTCATCAAATAAAATTTAATAAAAGATTTTTCACTTATGATACTCGAATTCAAAATCTTTAACAAGAATGGAATTAGGTGTTGACAAAGGGATTAAATTAAATCCCATTTGCCAAAAAACATACTAACACGCAATATATGATAAAAGTTAAATAATTTTTTTATTATATATAAATTGTTAAATTCTCTTGTTATAGAGCGAGATTTTAGTATAACAATTACAAGGGATTCAAAAATTATTTTACATCATAGGTTCAAATTCTAAGCGTAACATTCTATTTATCGTTTTAAAATTTTCACATATGTATTTCTGGGCACACAAAATATAAGAAATTCCACAGGATCGATTTTTTTAAAATTATATATAGAAGATGATAAAGTTTTTAGTGGAAAGTTATGTTTACGCCACTTATATTCTCATAAATTCACTAGAAAGATCGAAAGTGTTTCCTATTAATTTATAGGGCTCAAATTTAAAACAAAATCTTTAGCAAGAGCGAAGCTAGGTGTTGACAATATAATTCAATCGAATCGCCTTCGTTAAAAATAAATTATTGCTCAAATAGAATTAAAAAAAAAAATTTATCCATTATACAAAAATTACTGAATCTCCCTAATATATGTGAAGATTCTATGTCATGACAACAAGATTTTAAAAATCATTTTACATTGTAAGTTTAATTAAATCCTAAAATATGACATTTTAATATCTTCTTAAATTTTTTGTATATATATTTTTAGCGTCGCTTTTTACCTCTAATTAAAAATAAAAAGATATTTTCAAACATATGTTTGGACCATTTTGATTTTAGTAGGACAAATTTTCTACGCAACGAATAACACACACGTGTTAAAAATAATACAGATAGATACAGGGACAGATCTAATGAAGAATCTATAAGTTCATTCGGATTTATATACCTAGCTTTAACTTAATTTATGTATATATACTAAAAACCTCAATAAATTAAAATAAATTATAAATTTTGAACTGAATAAATTTTATATATATATCATAAAATTTTAAATTTGAAATTATAAAATTTAAATTTTGAATTTTTTTTTCTATAAATATTTTAAGGTACAAATTAAATTTGAAATTATCAAAGATGTGGATTGTTTCACACAATTCCAGAAAGTTAGGTATGGAATGGACCCATCCCCCATACACAAATTTATCTTTTAAAAAAAAAAAGCAACAAAAAAAATTGTTTAGGGATATATTTGGTTCGGAGAAAAATATTTTTTTTAAAAAAAATTAAATTATTTTTAAGAAAAATAAGTGAGTTTTTTATTTTTTGTGTTTGATATTTAAACAAAAAATTTATCTAATAAATATTTGTATTTGCATATAATCTAGATAAATACTATAGGAGATAGGATGACGGGCATGGATGGAGCCACCTTAGGCGAAGGGTGGTTCGGTATAGAAAGTTATGTGACGTATAGAGGTTAAATGTTAGCTATTATGACTGTATACTATTTAATCTTGCACCAAATTTCTGGCTCCGCCACTGAATTGACGGTATAAGGGTTTAGGGCGGTAGAAATGGAGCTACGAAGTCCGGGTGAAGATAAGATGTGACATAATCAATATGAAACCTCATTTGTGAAACTTATTTTCCTATTTTCGTTAGGAATTCATTTTTTTAGGAACATATTTTTCTGAGGAAAAATAATTAACTCCATATGGAACATACCCCATGTTATTCTAGACCTATCATGTATTCATGTTAAATGACTATTTTACCCTTGTAAATGGGTAATGTAGGGACCACATAGAGGTAAGAACATATATCTGTCTAGCCATGGTTGCCAGTAACAAACTCTCAATGGTAGATGATGAACATTTCATAAAAACAAGAGGACTTAATAGTTAAAAACTTTTTTTTGGTAAGGACTCAATAGTTAAAAGGGGTCGCTTGAACATGAGATGGGATAGACAAAATTATCTCGGGAGTTTGAAATATCTCCCGAAATTAGATATATAGTTAATTTCATCATTTTCGTATAAATAATAAAATAAAATAATCTTAAAACTAATTAATACACATAATCAAACACAAAATAAAATAACCTCATAATTTATCTCGAAATCATTATTCTCATCCACCGACCAAACAACCTCAAAAGATAGACATCAAAGGGAGGAAACTCCATATACTGAACCAAAATGAAATGACCAATAGCCATTAACCTATCAAAAATACTTTTTTTTCGTCTTAATTTATGTTACGATGTTTAACTAAGCATGAAATAAGATAGAAGATAATATTTGGTTGACGATGTTTAAATTACATACAAGATAATATTTGGTTGGCGTTATTAATATTAAAATTAAATTATGCGTGAATTTATATATTCTTTCATACATAAGAAAATATAGAATAAGAATATGCGCATTAATTATTTTAAAAATAAGTAATTTATAAATTAACAAACTATTCATTATTGATCATCTAGTTGGTAATAATCTATATGTAATTCATCTAGTCGGTAATAATCGTACAAATTTATCTGCATCAGATATTTACATCAAATCATATAATTTATTATGATTGAATGATTTAATAAAATAAAATAAAATACATATTAGTTAATCGTGAGTAAATGAAAGAGTACTATATTCGGATGGGCTTTAATACACAGCTAGCCCCTTAAATTTATCAGAATATTTCATTTAGACTCTCGAACTAAACGTTATTCCAATTGAACACCTAAACTCCTTATAAAATATTTCAATTACACACTATTGATTCAAATTTTAAAAAAGCATTTGCACGTGTTTTCATTTGTCTATTAGGGGGTTTAAGAGCTTATTGAGGTGAATGCGTATAAATAAAGGAAATGACATATTTTATGTAATTAACTTAACTATTTAATAGACGACTGAGAATACATGCGGAAAAAAATTCAAATTTATCGAAAGTGTCTAATTGAAACACTTTATTTGGAGTTAAGATGTTCAATTAAAACATGACTAAGTTAAAGTGTCTAAATGAAATATCCTTACAAGTTCAAGGGGTTGAATATGTGTTAAGCCATTCAAATACATGATATGCATATCATATTAATTCGATATAAATACCCGATACGTGTAAATTCTTACTCACCTCATATAAATAATGTATGAACCAAATAAATTATAAGAATTAACTCGAATAGTTCCTCACTCAACCATATAAACTTAAATAAGCCCGTAAATATATAATATGTATATAATTATTTATAATTAATGTATACCGATTAGAAAAAGTAAACAGTAAATCCGATCATCTATTTAGGTAAAAATCCAAATAAATAATACCTAAATTAACCTTATCCTTTCAAGTGGTGTGGACCACATGACTCACAACAAATATTAATGGCTGACAGTATTAATAGAAAAACTTCACACTCATGGTGAAGAAATCTTGAGCCAAAGTCCCCAAAAGATAAAAAGAGGGCAGAATAGTAAAAACACATGAGACTCCATAATATACAAAAAAGCCCATCACTATCATAGAGAAAACATCACTGCCTAAAAACAAGGCAAACAATCAATAAGAGAAAATGACAAAATTGGACCTTTATGTTTGAGATAGTTTTGAAGTAGTCCTTTAAGTATTTTATAACCAGATTTGATCTTTTAAGTTTGTTAATATTTAATATTTTGTATCTCTTTTAAGTATTTAACAAATTTTATATAGTTCAGATAACTTTTTATAATTTTTTAGATTTATCGAGACTTTCGAATGTTTTCAGAAGATTTTTTCTTTCTATAGTTCCTGTTAAATCTTGATGGTTGTGGCGGCTTGGGAGATTAGTGAGGACACATATAATATGTGGAGTGGGACAATTGGTTATATTAGAGTAGCAGCTAAAGGGGTGTTAGGGGTCTCAAAGGATAGCTTTGGAGACACAGAGGGGATTGGTGGTGGAATAGAGAGATCTAGGAAAAAAGCGAAAGCCAAGAAGGTTGCTTACATGAAGTTATTGGAGAGCAGGACAAACAAGAAGAGATATAGGACTATAAAAAAAGAAGCAGGGATGGCGGTTACGATGGCTAAAACAGTTGCACTTGAACACTTGTATGAAGAACTAGATGACAAAGGTAAGAAAAAGAAGTTGTATAGGCTCACTAAGGCGAGAGAGCAGAGGGCTCGCGACATAGATTAAATGAGGTGAATTAAAGACAAGGATAACAAAGTATTAATGAAAGAGGCGCACATTACACGAAGATGGCAGACATATATTCATAAATTCTTAAATGAAGGGAGAGACAAAAATATTGTGTTTGAGAGCCATCGAGATTTTCTAGTACAGATGTATAAATTTTGAGGAGGTTAAGAGGGCCAGACCAGATGAAACTCTTGTTGAATTATGAAAGAGCACGAACAAAGTAGATTTAGAATGACTAACTGAGTTGCTTAATGTCATTTTCAAGACGACTGGAATGCCCGAAGAATAAAAGGGGAGTATAATGATCTCGTTTCATAGGAATAAGGGTGATATTCAAAATTGCAACAACTGTAGGGATATCAAACTAGTAAACCACATTATGAAAGTTTGGGAGAGACTGCTTGAGATGAGGATGGAGAGAAATGTATCGATTTTCGAGAACTAATTCGAATGTATACTAAAGCCATCAACAACGGAAGTCATTCATCTTTTGAGGATATTGTCGAAGCAGTATAGGAAGAGGAACAACGATCTACATATGATGTTCATTAACATAGAAAAGACATATAATAAAGTCTCAATGTAGGTCTAGTGGAGATGCCTAAAGTCTAGATGTGTACTTGTGGCATGCATTAGAGTGATTAAAGACGTGTATGATGGATACAAGATCCGAGTGAGGACAGTGAAAGGAGACTCGAAACACTTTCCAATCGAGACGGGGTTACCCAGAAATAAGTTCTCAATCCATTTTTTAATTTCATTGACGATGGATGAATTGAGACAACATATTCAAAAGCAAGTACTATGATATATATTATTTATATACGATATAATTTCGATCAACGAGTTACGCGATGAAATTAACCATCAACTGGAGATTTGAACACAAACCCTACAGTTCAAATACTTCAAATTAAGCCAGACTAAAATAGAATAGAAGAAGTGCAAATTTAATAACACATCACAGGAAGCAGATGGGAAGTAAAGATTGATACAATGAAATATAATAAAATGAGAAGCTCAATAAGGATGTTGCACATGTACTCACTTTTTGACCAAGTTAAAGGGCCAAAACTATATATATTATACATATATATAAAATATAAGGGACCATTTTTGTCATTTCCTCCAACCAATAACACCTGCCATACTAATCAGAAGAAATAGAAAAGAAGCATCTTCTCTCTCTATCTTCTGCACTTTTTCAGCAAAATCCATGGCCTCATCACTTCCTCTCTCAAGGGATAAAAACACCCCTCACCCCCCCCCCACACACACACTACCCCCCAACCCCAACAAAAAGTCCACCTCACAAATTACCTCGTTTTTCTTCTATTCCAACATCTACATAGACTGCTACATCTACACATGTAAATCCTAATCCTCAGAAAGCCAAAGAAATTGAGAGAAGATGATTCAAGAAACAAGAAATTCCACCCCCAACCCCCTAACACCCCCCCATCCCACAAAATCAAGAAGAGTCCACACCATCAAACTCTCTCTCTAATGGCCCAGCTGGACCAAAATTTATGCATAGGAAGAAAAACTCAAAAAAAGAAAGAAATCAAGAATGGGAAAGGGGAGATGTCTTCAAAGTCCTCTAACCAAAAGGCACAAATTTTGCCACAAATACCCTCTCTGATACAAACCCCTCACCCCTCATCCCACCCACCCACAAAAAATACCCACCCCCACCCCCATCCCTCCCCCTACTCTCCATCTTCATCACTATCTTAAAAGAACAACAAACAAGAAACACAATGTTTTGTGTATTATCAATTATGTACTATTACTGCTTTTTTTTCTTTTTCCTTCTTTTTTTCTTGTTTACCGGTTTATGTGGGTTTGTCTTGGTCAGAGTTTTTATTTTCACAGAGAAAGCAAAGGCAGGAAGTTTCTCACCACAACACACTCTCTATCTCTTCTCCACCCCCCACCCCACACCTTTGTGTCTGTCTTTTCTATTCTTTCTCTGTTACCCTTCCTTTTCTTTCTTACCCTATTTGTGTTGTATTATTATTCTATCTTTTCCTTTCACACGTCTCTTTTCTCTTCCTTTTTCTCTTTTTCTCTCTTCTGCCGCCACACCCTTTTCTTGGTTTTTTTCTATCTTGCTCCAAAGATCGGTTCTTTTTTGTGATTTAAGCATTTGTTCGTTTGATTTCTCTGTGATTTGATTGATATGTCTAAGAAGATGAAAAGGGTTGCTTCAGAATCATCACCCTATGTGGTGTTTGAGGGTACTAAGGCTAGATTGAAGCATCAGACTCTATTGCAGGACTATAAAGAACTCCATAAGGTAAAAAGTTTCTGTTTTGGAGGGTTCTTTTGGCCTATAGTTTTGAAGATCTATGCTTCTCCTTGATAATATTTTTTTGTTGTTGTGTGATTTTGGGGCTTTTGTGTTCTTGATTTGTCTTGGTTGGAGCTTCCTGTTGTTAGATTCCTTTTGGTATTTTTGTTGTTTAGGTACTGTTCTTGGTTTTGATTTGTTTCCCAGCCTTTTCAGCTCTCTACTATTGAGGCTTTCCCCTGGATTTGTTTATTCAACAATTGTTTTATGTTGGTTCTTTTGTTTTCCTTAGTTTTGTTTATGAATTGAAGGGCCTTTGTTTCTTTAAACTAAACTTGTGCCAGTTTAGAGTTGAGAACATTTTCAATTGCAGCCCTTTGAGAATTTTCAAGCTACTTGATGCTTATTGCTATATTTGTGATATAGTGAGTTTTAATAATAGGGCACAATGGAAAGAAAAGATCCATATAGATGATATTTACTAGTTGAGAATAAGTTTTAGGCTTTGTGCGACGAGTAGGAGGTAGCAAGTATCCGTGTAATTAGTTGAGTCCACGGTAGTTGTGCTGGTGGGAGGTACTAAGTACCTCGTGAAATTAGTTGAGGTGCGCATATGTTTTGCCCCGACACCACGGTTGTAAAAAAAACGATTGGGGCTTTCCCTGGAATTGTTCATTCGCTAGTTGTTTTATGTTGGTTCTTGTTTTTCCCTTAGTTTTGTGAATGAATTGAATGACTTTTGTTTCTCTAAACTTGTACCAGTTTAGCGTTGAGAAACTTAAAGCTACTTGATGCGTATGGCTATAATATTTGTGATTTAGTGAGTATTAGTGAAGTGTTTTCTGGTTTTATCTTTCGAAAAGTTAATGTTCTTTTTAACAAATCTTAGTATCTGAATCCATCAAGACCATACTATAGTTCAGTTTATAATTCAATAGGATTTAGTTTGATTTCTGCTACATCAAGTTGCATAAGAAAGTGTGGTTGTGAATATTCCGCTAATAAAAGTTTTAACTTATTAATTATTATTTACAGGAAACTAATGACATGAGGGACAAATTGGAGGATGCAAAAACGAGGAAACAAAGATTAGTTGCTGAAGTTCAGTAAGTTTTTGTTGTTTTTGACTTCTTCTCTGAGTTCTGTTTAGTCTATCGTATTTTCGTTATGTAGTGTTGGTTCTAACAAAAGATTGTCAGAGGTCGAGTTAGTCTTGGATGTTTAGGCTTAAATTGTTTGGATTATTGGTTGTCGATTAGATACTATGTCTGGCAATTTCTCTAACATTTGTGTTTCTTAACATTGGATTGATGATTTAACAATGATCCAATTGCTGTTTATGTGCATCTGTTGATGCCAGAAGCGGATGCACCATACACTTGATTGATTCGACTTCACCCATATTTTCCGCACAAGCATATATATACATGTAAAATTACTATAATGTTAACAAATACTAAATTTTGAACCATAAGTTCTAAAGTGCAGTCGATTCAAAGGTAGTAATTTTAAGGTTGAACCTGTCGAGTTTAAATCCTTGATTCGCCTCTGGCTGATGCTACTGGTTTTGAAAATGCTTGCATAATTTCTTTTCTTTTTCCTACTCTAAATGGATTTCACATCAATTCGCAGTTTCTTGCGGCGAAGGCACAAGTACCTATTGCAGATGAAGTCATCAAGTCATCCTGAACCACAAGAACGAGCAGTGCCACCAAACTCAGAGTTTTACTATAAAAACGGGATGAAAGATCGATTTCCCAGCAAAAAGGAGGCAAAGCAACACAAACTTCCCCCTCTTCCTGGGCCGAAACAGAAATCGAGGATTCAAGTTGCAAAGGAAGCTTCTTCGCAGAAGACGCCTCCTGATATTCTCGTGAATCATAAGCAGGCATTGCATATTGGGAAAGACGCTGTTCTGCATAGTACAGTTTCGAGTTTGAAGCATAAATCAAGAGTATATAGTGGGAAGGAAGTGCTACTCCGAAAAGCAGCTCCAGCATTTGATTTGAATCAGAATGACAGGTCATTCACTGGAAATGGTTTTGTTTCGAGGAGCACCACGCTCGTCTTTGATTTGAATCAGGAAACTGGTCATGGAGGGAAAGATGTCGTATTGCCTAGTCGAGCTCCAGTCATCGATCTAAATGAAATCTCGGTAAGTATCTAAACAAGAAGTCCCAAGTTCGAGCTATGGGTCTATAGACATTTCTATGGTTTAACTTGTAGGAGAATCTCATTGACAGTAAAATGGGAAGATTTTGAAATCAACGAGTTTCCAAATATTAGAAATGCGTCATTCTTTATGGGACAACCTAAAAAGGAAAGTAAAATGGAAGTGGGAATATGTGTTGTACATTTTGCGAGTAATACGTTTAACACACTCGCTCTGACATCTAATTTGCAGATAGGGGAAGAGGAACCCCAAGCAAACTTTGAGGAGCCAAAGAGAGTGAACGACGATCAGCACAGAGACTTAAAGTTATCGATATGCAGAAATGTGGGAGAAGGAACTTCTCGTGCTGAGAAGCGGAAAATATCGTGGCAAGATCCTGTTGCTTTGAGGGTTTGATCCATCCTTCTATTTTCAATAAATACCACTTGAAAACTTTTGATCTAGGGCGAGCGTTATCGAAGTTGTAGCTTTGTCCAAAGAGGTCGTCACTGGCCCTCGAGGATTTCTCGGTTATAAAAAAGGAAAAAAATACCAATAGAAGTCTTTTTTAACCCCTCAATATGTAGGTGTGTTTTTTTTTTTTTGCCTTTTTTGTATAAAGAAAACTTAAGATAGATTTAGTGATAATGATACAAATGCTATATTGATTGGCAATGATGAAAATATAGTCAGCATAATTGGTTTCTCTACATGAAGTAGAATATATTGTTCAGTAATTTTCTTGGAGAAGTTAGCTTGCAATTGCAATAAATGCAAGAATATTTACTTCCATAGTCTCTTCGGTTTTTTACTTCGCAATAACTCAGGTTTTGATCCCATAGAGATGATAAATCTGTAGAAATAGAAATTGCTTTCGAAATGAAGGGGATTAAACAGGAACAAGAGGGATCCACTGAAGAGGAGAGAGGAAGCTTTCGGATCATCTTTTCCAGTTAGATAGCGAGCGATCACTTAGCAATGAATACTAATTGAAAGCGGCCGGGGAATGAGTACCTATCCCTTACGGGATTTCTTCATTGGACTGAGACGGGCTTAAATTGCGCGACATGAACAGTGAGGGTTCATGTTGCATATATGTAGTCGATCCTGACTTGCTTGGAATTGAGATATCGCCCTTGCATTAACAATTGAGATGTGACTTCAAATGAGAAAAAACCTAGTCTCTGATGAAGTTGACATTGAGATGTGATTTCAAATGAGAAAGACCTAGTCTCTAATGAAGTTTGAATCCACAGAGTTGAAGGAAACAAGTGAATGAACAGTATGCCCAGTAAAAATTGAAGGAAATAAGTGAAAGGAGTTCAGCATCGAAACGGATAAAAAGTTTTTAAAAAAGTTTTAAAATCAGTCTATCCAAAACGGACACCTCGTTGCTGAGGCAACGAGGTTTTAATTTTTGTGTTTTGAAAAAACTTATATTAAGGGAACCTCGTTGGAAAGCCAACGAGGTTCTATTAAAATAAAATTTTTTTTCATTCTTACGTTAAACGAAATTTTTTTTTAAAAAAAGGGAGAACCTCGTTGGCTGTCCAATGAGGTTCCCTTAACAAATTTTTTTTTTTCATTTCTTCTCATGTCAAAGAAAAAAATTGGAGAACAGTCCCAAAAAAAACAGAACCTTTCAAAAAAAAAAATCAATATCTTCTCTTTCTGTTTTTCCTATATAATAAATTAATGATAATGAAATATAATAAATTAATGATAATGAAAAATAAGTATAAAGAAAAAATTTATTAAGGGAACCTCGGACTAGGTTCTCCAATTTTCGTTTGACGTGAGAATGAAAAAATAATTATTTTAATAGAATTTTGTTGGCTGTCCAACGAGGTTCTCTTAATTTTTTTTTTTTAAAAAAAATTAGAACCTCATTGATGAGGCAACGAGGTGTCCATTTTGAATAGCCAAAAAAATCAGTGTCCGTTTTGAAACTTTTTAAAGAAATGTTGTCTGTTTTAGTGTCGGACAACAATATACATAGTAAAAATCTTACAAGTGGAGTCTGGAAGAGGTAGAGTTGAGTGTATGCGAGCTTTTATTTTTACCTCGTGGAGGTAGAGAGAGGAAACAAGTGAAAGAACAACGTACCTATTAAAAGTCTCACAAGTGCGCTCTAGATAGGGTAGAGTTGAGTATATGCAGATTTTATCCCTGCCTCGTAAAGATAGAGAGACTAATTTCATATCTACCAACGTGCTCAATATTTACATCAAATAATATCTACCGCCTCACCGTTGTTACATTGCCACTCTCGTGACTACATTATTCAGAAATCTTAACTTCTTGGTTACCGTCTTGGATTCGACTACCTAACGGTCCAACAAGTGTCTGACGAATAAACATACTCCGTGAAATTCCACAAATAAAGTCGGAAAAGAATAGAGTGTTCACTAACCTTAGATAAGTGTGTTTTTCAATGAGATATCATGTACCTTCAGATGAGAACTTTTGGATGATCCTTTTCAACCAAAAGCCATTTCAATAAGCTTTCCAAATTAGCAAAAACTGAAGAACACCTCTAGAATGAAAATATCCAATTATTTAAACAGAGTTAAATAAGATGAGAGTTCACAATTGGTAGACAAGCTGACTGCAGTTAAGACTCACAATCCCCCCACTCCCACCCCCACCATACACAACACTCTACATCTTGACATAAATATGATACTGCAGAAATTACAGAACTCATATATTCCTGTTCTTCAGGGTTAATTCAGTCAACAGGCCAAATCATCGATATCATCAGTTTCTTCGACGTCTTCTAGTGCTTCATTAACAGTCTGACTGCTCTCAACCTTAGCGGCTGAAGTAGCAACGGTGCTGAGCTCCTGGAGTCGAGCCTTATGCTTCTTCCCTATCCTATGTGCCTCCATCGACTTCTCTGACGAAGCCCCTACTTTGCACGTCACACACCAAAACGTGTACCTTTTCTTCTTTTTAGTCTTCTGATTTTTTTGAGCAGCATTTGCACTTCTCTTCAAGTCATTGGCATGGTGATGTAAAGATGGTGTGACATTGTGCTTTGCACCTTCTTTCTCCAAACTTGCCAAAGATGATCCCTTCCCTGATTTATTATCAGGCAACAATTCAACTTTTGGTTTTACCTTTTGCTCCATGTTAAGCTTGTTGTTGGGTTCTACTAGGTTGACGGTTTTAGGTTTCTTTGGGAAAAGACCGATAGTGTAGTTCTTCCCGTTCCTCTGTGCTCGCAAAGCAGCTTCCTTCGACTTGTGTTTTTTTCCTTGGAGGTGATCATTCAGACCACCCTCAGATGTTGCACTTATCTGGCAAAGTGCACAACTCCAGTCCTCTTTACCATTTTTCTTTGAAACACTGAATGACGGAGGCTGGCTGGCAACCTCCACTGGTGGTGTGACAGCTTTCCGTTTTGCACCAGAGAGACTTGTGTTGGGCTTAGCCTGCAACCAAAAGCTCAAGAGAAGTTCGTGAACAAACAATGCTTCAAAATTCAACCCGATTAGTGGTGAAAGGTAATGAAAACCTATTCATAATTAATTTCATAAAATCTAGTAAGTAATGAGAGTAGGGCTAGCAAAATGGGTAATATATGTGGTTATCCATCCAATCCAACTCATTTAAAATGGATTGGATACCTGATGTTCTAAAAACGGGCCAAATATGAGTCAACCCATATTATCCATTTAAAATATGAGTAAAAAATGGATAAAATGGATAAAACCTTCCCCTATAAAACAATTCATATTGTGACGTGCAAGTTGCAAATTGCAAACTATTTGATTTGTTTGAAACTTGATTTCAAGAGGTAGAATTCTACCAAATATTACGATTTAAATCATTCCAATAGGCCCAAAGTTAGATACAGAACTGTGTTCAAGATATTAAATACACCACCTCTTAGCCCGAATTCTAACACTGGATAATTACTTATCTACACGAGATTGAATACACAAATTCCTCCTTTTTGGTACATCGAAGAAAGACAACTAATTACTTAAAATCTGTTCCAACTCCTAAATCTAACTTAAACCTTACAAATCACTTATTCAACTAACACGAATTAATGCGGCATCTCCTTACTCTAACCATAACCATAAACAATCATAAAGAATAACTGTACCATCTCCTAACCCTTAACCTTAGACTAGACGCTTATTTACTATATCTTAATACATTGTCTCTTAATCCTGCTTCCATGACATGGCCCGATTATTCACCTCTGTGCCTTTTTAATTGCTCTCAGTAAGTCCATTTAATCCTAGTGAACCACCTCATTTCACAGGTTATCTACTTCTACAAACTTCTCATGCAGTAATTAATATGATAAACTAAGTCTCCAAATTGCCAGCCTTTACTAGAACTCGGAATGCACTATGTCTTAACGCGAAACTAAAGCTTGGTTTTTCAAGATAGAAACAAAACTTAGTCAATCACGTATTTACTAAATATGAAATACACAATCTCCTAATCTTAAATCCAAGGTAACCAATTGTCCACTAGATATTAAATTTCATCTCTGAACAATAACCCTAAAAATCACTTGTTTGTTAGAGCCAGAGTCCACTATCTCCTAAACCCATACCCTAACCATAGACACTTACTTATCTACCTGAAATTGAATTCACAATCTCCTAACATTAATCTTAACCGTAAACAATCATCACCTACCAAATTAAATGCACCATCTCCAAACCCTAACATAAACACTAAGCAGTCATTTATTTCCTAGAAATTAATTGCACTATCTGCTAAGGTGTAGCTTAGTAACCTATTTGTTAGAACTCAGATCTTAAATGAACCATTTCATGACAATAAATAGCAACCTAGTTACTAAAGTTTTTTTTTTCGAGGAGTTACTCAGTTACTAAAGATTAAATGTGCAATCTGACCTATCTCTAAACATGGACATGGAAGACTACTCTAGTACCATCTTCTCTACTAGAAATTTTTTTAAGAAACTCATCTACTAGACATTCCCAAGGAGCATGTTACTAGCATTAGGAGATACTGATAAGTTCAATCTCTAACAGATAAGTAAATCTCTTGGGCTTAAAATAGGGTAAGTAAATGATGCATTTAATCTATAATAGATGAGTGATTCTTTAATGGTTAGTGTTAGAACAAATATGGTGCTTTCAATTTCTCATGGATAATATGTTGGCAAGAATCAGAGCAAATTAACCTATCTTGCTCTGGAGTAAAATTGATGAGTTGGGCAGTAAATTTTGGTTGAATTGTAATTGTCAAAGTCTGGCTTCCAATAAATCAAATGGTTCACCCATATGCTCCCTGAACACATTTTTCTACTCACCTCTAAATTAATAGGATGATTTCGGCATATTTGGTAGAACTATAAATATTAAGACTAACTTCAAGCAAAGCGAAATGCCGCAATTAGGACATTCTCACCTCAAGTATGATCATTTTACTAAAAGCAAAACTTGTGGAGAAGTCATACTTCAAAATTACGATTTAACAATTCAAATGTAATCCAAAACTGCAACTTTTAAAGAGATATCTGCAGTATTCGTTTCAACCATTTGTTATCATTTATTACTATTAAATAAGATATAGCAATTATAAGCAAAAATAGTCTCATATTGTGAATCATTCCCCAATTTAGACCATTTCAGCCAAAAAACTATATGGAACAACCCAACTAATTAGGTGCAGAAAACGGGTTCAATCAACAGCTCATATTATGGTCTCAATTAACTGCCATGATCACACTGCAATATTTACCTCGCTTCTCCAACTTTAGTAACCTTGGTACAAAAGGCCCTGGCCTTCCACATTGACTTAAAAAATAAAAACAAACATTTGTACTTAAACTAATTACAGATATAAGCAAGGACATCTATTGTGCAATTTTTTTTACCACTATCAGGTTATCTATCTACTTCCTTACTCTTCATGCTAGATGAGATTGACATGTTTAAGACACACCAAGGGTCCAGTTAAAACTCTACCATTCAATAAAGGAGAAGCAGGCAAGAAAAAGGGAAAAATAAGGACACACACACACAGGCAGAGAAATACCAAAAGACAATGAGAGAAAGGACCCAAGTGATTGCGTTGCAAGTATATGAATGAAGTCCTAAGATTAGCTGCAATCGGGAGGATATGCATTTAAGGGGAGACCCCTATGGTTAGTTATAAACAGTATAAAGCAACCAAAAAACTCAGTGTAATTCCACGAGTGGGATCTGGGGAGGGTGGTGTGTACACAGACCTTACTCCTACCTTGTGAAGGTAGAGAGGTTGTTTCTAATAGACCCTCGGCCAAGTAAAGCATTTACAAACCAGTATAAAGCATAAAGATGGATTTGTGCATTGACTGACTTTAGCAATGTGTTTTGAATTGGATCCAGAAAAAACAATGCTACCAAACAAAATATTAGAAAAACTTTACCAGTAATAAAGTATGATATCAAAACCGCGCAGAAGGTACAACTTTTTCAACAGCTTCAACTAATTTCAATATAGCATTTGAATTAATCAGCACACAGCACTTCCATTCACATTTATGCATGTACATATGTATCTTCGCAATTGAAACAGCATACAAGTTGCAAGCCACACAAGAAAGCAGGAAAGATATTGCATCAGTGCTGACTGCTGAAACTAGATCCCAGATGGAGTAATTACCTCAAACATAATATACACATCCAACAACACAAGGCGATAGATCAGAAAAAAAAACACCCTTTAGTTCAGGAAAGCGAAATGGAATACAGGCATATGCAGGATGAACAAGAAGAACATGCTGACCAGAAAGATGATCTTGTTTTTCTCTTTGTTAGGCTCTAAAGAGGACTGCAATTCAGAAATCATTGGCTCCGCACTATGGGATACAGGCTTCAAAGCCGAAATTTTTGGTTCCACACTCCGCTGCTGAAAAGGAATCTCTGAAAGCCGCTCCTCAAATGGTACTATTTCAGGTCTGCCACTCTCATTTCTTGCACCCAATCTAGAGACTGATACCCCCATTCCAATCCTGTCCTCAAGTGACCTTGCAATTCGTTCCTCTACGGAACTCACATCACTCTGTTGCTTCAAGAATGGAAGTGTGGGAGAGAAACTCATTACAGCAGAAGAAAAAGGAGAAAATCCTTCTCCGCTCTGCTTTGCTAGTTGTCTTTCCATCATGAGCTCTCTTCTTACTTCAAACTCCAACACGCGTCTTCGAGCAAACTCTTCCGCAATAATCTCCTCTCTAATGCGCTCCTTCTCAATCTCTCTCCTAATTGCCTCGCGCATATTGGCGGGTTGGTGCTGGATATGATCAAGCTCGTTTTCAAAATGAGGTGCCACGTAGCCAGCTGAAAGTTTTGATAAACATCGTAACGAACAACAACTTAGTCTCAAAATACAAAGTACAACCATAAATTGGACAATGCAGGCACCATGAAGTCAAGAGAAGTCAGGAGCAACAAAAAGACAAACTTAGAAATTTATCTCTTCCAAGTAACGACATTTCATCCACTTCAATTCTGTGTTTGGTTAATGCAGGTATAGACAATTCCAGGACATTCAACGAATCAAAAGTCGATCTTTCTCTTAAATGAACACCATCAAGGATAAGACAAATACTTTAGTGAATCATACAAGTTAGAAACAAGTAAAGAAGAAACAAGATTACAGAAGGAAAAAAAAAAAAAAAAGCAGCTGCTTTTGGAAACACTTTCTGAATAGAGTGATTCCTGTATTTTGGGGATAACAAATAATGCTCTTCTTAGGATACAACAAGCATTTTACCAGTTATCTAAAAGCAACTTCTTTGACAACAGAACAGAGTTAAAAACATTTTTAAAAAAAAAAGCAATCTTGAAAGTTTTTATTGTTTCAAAAAGTCGTAATCTTACAAAACAGAGACTTATTTCTACTAATTAACTGTCCAAAATCAAATCTTCCACAAAAAGAATGTAACTTTTTTGATGAAATACTTAAAGATTTATTCCTTCTATTGCACTTCTAATGTAGGATTTTCCTAATCCCGCACATTTACCAACTTTCCTGAAAAAACAGAAAGATCACCCTCTTTACTCGATCACTATTGGCACTTGAATATAACAAACCACACAACAACACTAGTACTACTCTCCGCCTCCTCAATTAACTACATTCTTACCCAGATTAACCACAAATGTTTCCAAATATACTTCACATACGCCAACTCAAAATACAAATAAAACCCAAAAATCCCTTCTATCACTATAGAATTGTCCATTGAGCAGAAAAATTAATGCTAACACTACTCTCTGCCTCCTCAATTAACTACATTCTCACCTAGATTAACCACAAATGCTTCCGAATATACTTCACAGAGGCCAACTCAAAACACAATTAAAACCCAAAAATCCCCTCTATCATTATAGAATTGTGAATAGAAATATAATACTACTCTCCTTCTCCTCAATTACATTCTCACCCAGATTAACCACAAATGTTTCTGAATAGAGTGATCCCTGTCTTTTGGGGATAGCAAATAATGCTCTTCTTAGGATACAACAAGCATTTTACCAGTGATCTAAAAGCAGCTTCTTTGACAACGGAACAGAGTGAAAAACATTTTTTTTTTAAAAAAAGCAATCTTGAAAGGTTTTACTGTTTGAAAAAGTCATAACCTTTCAAAACGGAGATTTATTTCTACTAATTAACTGTCCAAAATCAAATTTTCCACAAAAAAGAAAATATAATTTTTTTGATGAAATACTTAAAGATTTATTCCTTCTATTGCACTTCCAATGTAGGATTTTCCTAATCCCGCACATTTATCAACTTTCCTGAAAAAACAGAAAGATCACCCTCTTTACTCGATCAATATTGACACTTGAATATAACAAATCACACAACAACACTATACTACTCTCCACCTCCTCAATTAATTACATTCTCACCCAGATTAACCACAAATGTTTCCAAATATACTTCACATACGCCAACTCAAAATACAAATAAAACCCAAAAATCCCTTCTATCACTATAGAATTGTCCGCTGAACAGAAAAACTAATGCTAACACTACTCTCCATCTCCTCAATTAACTACATTCTCACCCAGATAAACCACAAATGCTTCCGAATATACTTCACAGAGGCCAACTCAAAACACAAACAAAACCCAGAAATCCCCTCTATCACTATAGAATTGTCCACTGAACAGAAAAACTAATGCTAACACTACTCTCCATCTCCTCAATTAACTACATTCTCACCCAGATAAACCACAAATGTTTCCGAATGCACTTCACAGAGGCCAACTCAAAAAAAAAAAAAAAAAAAAACCAGAAATCCCTTCTATCAATATAGAATTGTCCACTGAACAGAAAAACTAATGCTAACACAACTCTCCATCTCCTCAATTAACTACATTCTCACCCAGATTAACCACAAATGTTTCCGAATATACTCCACAGAGGCCAACACTAAACACAAAGGAAACTCAAAAATCCGTTCTTTCACTATAGAATTGTCCATTGAACAGAAAAATCAATGCTAACACTACTCTCCTTCTCCTCAATTAACTACATTCTCACCCAGATTAACCACAAATGTTTCCGAATATACTTCACAGAGGCTAACACTAAACACAAAGGAAACTCAAAAATCCGTTCTTTCACAATAGAATTGTCCATTGAACAGAAAAATCAATGCTAACACTACTCTCCTTCTCCTCAATTAACTACATTCTCACCCAGATTAACCACAAATGTTTCCGAATATACTTCACAGAGGCTAACACTAAACACAAAGGAAACTCAAAAATCCGTTCTTTTTGTCCATTGAACAGAAAAATCAATGCTAACACTACTCTCCTTCTCCTCAATTAACTACATTCTCAACCAGATTAACCACAAATATTTCCGAATATACTTCACAGAGGCTAACACTAAACACAAAGGAAACTCAAAAATCCGTTCTTTCACTATAGAATTGTCTATTGAACAGAAAAATCAATGCTAACGCTACTCTATTTCTCCTCAATTAACTACATTCTCACCCAGATTAACCACAAATGTTTCCGAATATACTTCACAGAGGCTAACACTAAAGACAAAGGAAACTCAAAAATCCGTTCTTTCACTATAGAATTGTCCATTGAACAGAAAAATCAATGCTAACGCTACTCTACTTCTCCTCAATTAACTACATTCTCACCTAGATTAACCACAAATGTTTCCGAATATACTTCACAGAGGCTAACACTAAACACAAAGGAAACTCAAAAATCCGTTCTTTCACTATAGAATTGTCCATTGAACAGAAAAATCAATGCTAACACTACTCTCCTTCTCCTCAAATTAACTACATTCTCACCCAGATTAACCACAAATGTTTCCGAATATACTTCACAGAGGCTAACACTAAAACCAAAGGAAACTCAAAAATCCGTTCTTTCACTATAGAATTGTCCATTGAACAGAAAAATCAATGCTAACACTACTCTCCTTCTCCTCAATTAACTACATTCTCCCAGATTAACCACAAATGTTTCCGAATATACTTCACAGAGGCTAACACTAAACACAAAGGAAACTCAAAAATCCGTTCTTTCACTATAGAATTGTCCATTGAACAGAAAAATCAATGCTAACGCTACTCTACTTCTCCTCAATTAACTACATTCTCACCCAGATTAACCACAAATGTTTCCGAATATACTTCACAGAGGCTAACACTAAACACAAAGGAAACTCAAAAATCCGTTCTTTCACTATAGAATTGTCCATTGAACAGAAAAATCAATGCTAACACTACTCTCCTTCTCCTCAATTAACTACATTCTCACCCAGATTAACCACAAATGTTTCCGAATATACTTCACAGAGGCTAACACTAAACACAAAGGAAACTCAAAAATCCGTTCTTTCACTATAGAATTGTCCATTGAACAGAAAAATCAATCCTAACGCTACTCTCCTTCTCCTCAATTAACTACATTCTCACCCAGATTAACCACAAATGTTTCCGAATATACTTCACTGAGGCTAACACTAAACACAAAGGAAACTCAAAAATCCGTTCTTTCACTATAGAATTGTCCATTGAACAGAAAAATCAATCCTAACACTACTCTCCTTCTCCTCAATTAACTACATTCTCACCCAGATTAACCACAAATGTTTCCGAATATACTTCACAGAGGCTAACACTAAACACAAAGGAAACTCAAAAATCCGTTCTTTTTGTCCATTGAACAGAAAATCAATGCTAACACTACTCTCCTTCTCCTCAATTAACTACATTCTCACCCAGATTAACCACAAATGTTTCCGAATATACTTCACAGAGGCTAACATAAAACACAAAAAAAAACCCAAAAGCCCTTCCATTAGTAAAAATAGCTCATTGAACAGAAAGAAAAAGAAAAGACGAGAAAAGGAACAAACCTCGGAGGGCTTGTTGAGTGAAGTAAGTGAGAGACTGATGCTGTGTATAACTCATCGGAGGAGGAGAAAAAGGAGGTTGTCGCTGCCGTGCTCGTTCATCCACCGCTTTATACTTATAATCCATCAAAATTCACTCCAGAATCGACACAAATAATCGGAAAAAACCTTTGAATTTCAATAATGTAGAAACAGAAATTGATAGAGACAGAAAGAGAAAGTTTAAAAGCAAAGTTGGTAGGGTTTTTCTGGGAAAAAAAAAAGAGAGAGAACTTTTATACCGGGGCTAATATTCTCGTTGAAATTCTATTAAATTTGAATTTAGATATTGCATTAAATTTGAATTTAGACATTACACGGTCAGTTTTTATGAGGATTTTCTCACATGACATTCCGTATTCACGTTGAGGCTCGATTAAATTTAAATTTATGTTTTATAAAATTTACTTTTGTTATGGTTTTCTCACATGATGTCTGTATCCATATTGGGGCAGATCCACTTTTGAGAATAGTTTTTTATTTAGCGTTTGATATTTATATTGGAGCTAGACTAAATTTGACTTTACGTTTTGCAGGTTCAGTTTTGTGAAGGATTTCCTACCTAGTGTCCGGTGTCCACATTGAGGTCAATAGCGTTCGATATTCATTTAGAGCTCGATTAAATTTGAAATTTCTATTTTGCAGGGTCCATTTTTGTAACGGCTTTCCTATCTGGTGTCTGGTGCCCACATTGAGATCGATCCACTTTTGTGGAGGTTTTTTCATCTAGCGTTGGATATCCATATTAGAGCTCAACTAAATTCAAATTTCTATTTTACAGGGTCCACTTTTATAACGACTTTCTCACTCGGTGTTTGGTACCTGCATTAAGACCAATTCACTTTTAAGACGACTTTCTCATCTAACATATGATGCCCACATTAGTGTCCAATTAAATTTAAATTTGCGCTTTATATGATTTACTTTTTGAATGAAAATCCCAATAAAAAAATAATCATTCTCAAGAGCTCAACTCCGTAATCCCAGTTGGTGAAGTGGGAAAATCTAAACTTAAAAAAGGAGTAAATACTACTCCTTTTATTTTTCCTTTTAAGGTATCAATTGAATAATTGAAGCCAAATATTCACGTTGGGGTTAGACTAAAATCGAATTTACATTTTGCAGGTCAAATTTTGTGACGGCTTTTCTACCTGGTGTCTGGTATCCTGCGCTCACATTGAGGTCGATCCACTTCTGTGACGGTTTTTCATCTAGCGTTCAATATCCATATTAGAGCTCGATTAAATTTGAACTTCTGTTTTGCAGGGTTCACTTTTGTAACAGTTTTCCTATCTGGTGTCCGATGCCCACATTAAGGTCGATCCACTTCTATGACGGTTGTTTCATCTAGCATTCGATATCCATATTGGAGCTCGACTAAATTTGAATTTCTGTTTTGCATGGTCTACTTTTATAACGACTATCTCACCTGGTGTTTAATACTCGCATTCAGATCAATCCACTTTTAAGACGACTTTCTCATCTGGCATTTGATACCACATTAGTATCCGATTAAATTTGAATTTGCGTTTTTGTATGATTCACTTTTTGAACGAAAATTTTAATTAAAAAAAATTATTCTCAAAAGCTCAACCCCGAAATTCTAGTTGGTGAAGTGGGAAAATCTAAACAACTTTAAAAAAAAAGGAGTAAATACTAAATACTATATTCCTTTTATTTTTCCTTTTAAGGTATGAAACAATAATTGAAGCCAAATATGTAGTGAATTTTTTTTCATAGATTTGTTTATATGAACATTTGAAAAGCTATAAGCAAAGAACATTCCTTTTTGGAAATTTAAGATATTGGACCAAAAAAAGAAAACTATTTTTTGAGTATACTAGAAGAGATTAATTACAAATAATAACTTTTTAAAAAGAATAGAAGAAAAAAAATATTTAAATTTTTTCAAGATAAAAATATTGTTATGTTAATACAATTAAAAAAATATTTTAAAATATTAATTAAAATTAATATAATTTTATTTATTTAAAAACAAAATATGATAAATAATTTGAAATTAACTATTTCACAAATATATCATCATCCAAACTATCAGGAACATTTTAACTCACAAAAGAGTTTTACATTTTTAATAGATTAAGATAACAAACAAATTACATTGACTATAATAATTATATCAAGATTAAGAATATATGTACATATACTAATCTCGAGAAATTGTTTCATGAAATTCAGAACATAAACAATCATATCTCTTTTCGTTCCGTTCAATACACACAAAGTGTACTAACACAAGAAGTTGGAATGCGATCATTATCATAATTAAAAATAAATTATCTTTAATCTTGCGCTAGATGAATTTGTTCAATTTTCATCATAGATTGCAAAGGTATATAAATTTTATATTTATAAGAACTGATAATTTAATTTTTTATATATAAATTAAACTTTATATATTAAATCATCTATTATAAAAGTAAAATAAAGGATATCATATTTAAACACATAATTAATACTATATCAGACTAAGTTCTATATACACACACGTGAGACTATAATACATTGTTGTTGTCAACGCAACAGTCTAGCCGTCGTACTGCCATCGTCGGACGGCGGCGGCAGCCTTTTCCACCAGTCTCTTCTCCTCACAATTCCTTGCAAGTTTCTCCTCCAATGACATTCCGTCGTCTCGCGGCGGAATCGGATCTCCAATCAATCCGCAGGCACTTAGCGGCGGCACTGGCGGTGAGATCGAAGCTCCGATCAATTCACAGTCACTTCGCGACGGCAGCAACAGTAATTCTCTCTCCTTCCTATTAACTTCCGATTTGATTTCTAGACTTCTCCTCTTCTCCTTCTCGATCTCTATCATAATAGCTTCTCGCATTTCTCTGTAATTCTGAAATCTCTGCTGTGGAATACCCAATTCCTCATCTGTATGACTCGCCGCCGGCGGCGGCGGAACTGAATACCCAGCTGAAACAAAAAAAGCAAAATAATTTCAAAAATTAAAGAGTTCTAAGGCTTTTTAATCAGCAAAATTCGGACAGATTCAACAAATTCAACTCAAAACAGACCTCGAAGGGCTTGTTGAGTGAAGTAAGTGAGAGACCGATGACGTGCATAACTCATCGGAGTCGGAGGAGGAGGAGGAGGTTGTCGTTGCCGTACTGATTCATCCATCAAAATTCACTCCAAAATTGACACATATAATTGGAAAGAGAGAAAGAGAAAGATTGAGAGCAAAAGTGGTAGGGTTTTTTTTGGGAAAAGAAAGAGAGAGAGACCTTTTTGGTTAAAACTTTTTTGGTTGTTTTTATTCGAGGTGGAATATTCCTATCAAAATTTGATTAAATTTAAATTTGCGTATTGTAGCAGTAAGTTTTTGTGAAAACTTTCTCACCTGGTGTCCAACATTTGTGTTGGGGTCGATCCACTTCTGTGACGTTTTCCCGCTCGGTGTTTGGTGTTCTAATCGGGATTCGATTAAATTTGAATTTGCGTTTTGCAAGGTCCATCTTTGTGACGGTTTTCTCACCTGAGGTCTGATACTCATATTGGGGTTGATCCACTTCTGAGACGGCTTTTTTATTTGGTGTTTGATACTCATATTGGGGTCTATCTTTGCGTCTTGCAAGGTTAATCTTTGTGACGGCTTTCTCACCTGGTGTCTAATACTCATATTGGGGTTGATCCACTTTGAAAACGGATTTTTTCATCTAGCGTCTGATATCCATGTTGGGGCTTGACTAAATTTGAATTTACGTTTTGCAGGTCCAGTTTTGTGACGGCTTTCTCACCTGGTGTCTAGTGCTCACATTGGGACCAATTGTGATGGCTTTTCTCATCTAGTGTGTGTGATCCATGCTAGGGCTTGACTAAATTTAAATTTGTGTTTTGCAGGGTTCACTTTTGTGACTGCTTTCTCACTTGGTGTCTGGTGCCTTAATTGCGGTTGATCCATTTATGAGACATTTTTTCCATCTCGCATTCTATACCCACATTGTAGCTCAATTAAATTTGAATTTGTCGAGGGTTCACTTTTGTTGACAATTTTATCATCTAATGTAGGTACCCATGTTGAGGCTTGACTAAATTTGAATTTGTCTTTTACAAAATTCACTTTTATGACGACTTTCTCACTTGGTATCTGATGTGTTAATTGGGATTGATCTAAACAAAACTCAAACTTAATTAGTGTCTCTAATGACAAATAGTTATAACAATTTATTTTAAATAATATTTATTATAAAAGCTCTTTTATTTTCAAATAGACTTTGATTAACACAAATTTATTTTCTAATTTAAAGAAAATACTTTTTAAATAATTAAACTAAATATTCATACAATACAATTCTAAACTTCATTATTGTCACATTTTTGTCTTTTCCAAACTCTTTATACACCCATTCCAAGAAGTCCTTAAACACTTTTTTTTCACTAATCTCAAAATTTATATTTATTTAATGTTTGTGATCATGTCTAGCCAAGTTATTATCTTTGATTTTGTCTTTATAAGAATGTGTAATCGAGATTTAAAAATAAATTTTATAGGGCGATAGTTATTAAATCGATTATATTATATGAGATAAAGTGATGATCAATCAAAAACACTCACGTTATGAAGATAACAAAAATAAAGATATTTAAATAAATGTGTGGGTATATTAAGAGAAATAAGATTATACACGAAAATATATGAAGCAAGGTGAAAATAGCAATTGTGAAGAATAAGATAAGGAAAACGATGCTGAGATGATTAGGACACGTGAAGAAGAGACACACAGATGCTCCAATAAGGAAGTATTAGAGATTGATGGTGATCAATTTATACTTATAATCCATCAAAAGTCACTTTAAAATCAACACAAATAATCAGAAAACAAATTGTATTTCACAATACAGAAACCCAACTGAAAAAAAAGTTAAAAGAATAAATAGATTTACCAACAAATTTAATGCGAGTTTAGCAAATTCAACTCGAACTATATCTAGGCGGACGAAAAGCAGAAATAGCGGGTTCAATTGAATCTAATACTTTTGACAAAGAGCATAGTATTACATGTAAAACACTAAAAAAAAATTCAAATATTAAACTCAGTCATAGAAATTTAAATATTAAAGAGTTAATGGTCAAAAACGCACCTGAAATATCACGATTTTAAGTTTCATACCTAAATTATTAGACGTACGAGTTTCAGACTGTAACTATCACCAAATATTTATCTAAACACCTCAACTATTAATTGTTCACTTTTTCAACTTGAAATATCACCATTGTTCAGGTAAGAAAAGTGAAAAGTGAACAACTGAAAGTTAAAGTGTGTTCAAATAAACATTTGGTGATAGTTCAGTTAAGAAACTCGTACATCTAATAATTTAGGTATGAAACTTAAATGAACGCGATACTTTGTGTTTGTTTTTCTCACTTCACTCAATATTAAACCGATTAAATATAAACTCTAGATCTGTCTCTACAAATTCAACAATAATAATATACTCAGTGTAATTTTACAGTAGTTAATAACTTAGATCAATAGTTTGTGTTTATTTTAAATTATATAATTGAATGAATTCGGAATTATAAATTTTAAATTTTGAATCTGACTCGAAAAAAAATATTAAAAGAGAAATTGAAGAAACCTGGAGTTGGTCGATTGATGAAGAAGCTCTGATTAGAGGAATGAGACCTGTACATAGAGGCTGAAGATGGATAGTTTTTTTGAATAATATATTTTTTAAGAAACACATAAATCGTGTTACACGTGTTATTTACTTATCGGTTCTTTCGTTTTAATTTAGTTGTTTGATTTTGATTTGATACAAAAAATAAAGAACGATTTTTGAATTTATGATCTTAATTAAACATATGTATTTTTATGATTTTAAACATGTCACATGAAAATGTAAAAATATTTTATAATTTAAAATAATGTAATGAATTTTTTTAATTTTATGTCATTATATTATTGTATAACGTGAGGAAAGCTATATATTAATGTACTATATATCTAGGATGTGTGATTAAAATATGTCACGTGGAGAGAAAAATAAAATATATATTCAAAGAGTATTAAAATGGAGAGGTAGGCAATGATATTGCATATCGTATTGAAATGAGGTAGGTAAAATAGAGGCTTGTTTGGAGCATTGTGTGATAAGAATATGTAGCTGAGATTTAAAGGTAAGTTCTACAAATTAGTGGTTAGATCAACATTATTGCATGGGGAAGGGTATTGGTCAATCATACGCCCATGTTCAGAAGATGAAGATAACAGAGATGAGAATGCTTAGACGGATGTGTTGTCGCACTTTATGTGGAAGAGGTAGGCGACTAGCCTCCTTCTCTCCACTTCTTAGTATTAGTAGTCGCATATTCTCTTATTCTTCCATGTGCGCCACTATCTATTGCTTCATCTGCTTTGTATCTTATTCTTTTGCTGTCATATTTTTCTTACAATCCCACTTCAAAACTTTTTTCTTTAGTTGAAGGTTTTCTCTACCGTAAGATATGCGTACATTTTATACTCTTCATATTCCACTTATATGATTATAAATGGATATATTGCTATTGTTCTAATCAAAAAGTACAAAAGTGAAGATGTTAATAATTAAATTTTCAATTGAATAAAACTATAGTATAAATCTTAATCCAAGTAGAAGAATAAGGCACTAAAGACTACAAGATCCTACATTTCAGTGTGATTGAATCTTGAATAAATTATTCCCTTAAGACTAGCAAAAAAAAAAAAAAAATTCTTGTACTTATAGGAACTTCACTCTATTTACAATACATAAAAGTTTATTGAACTATCTTTTCTTCATAAAATAAAATATTTTTATAAAATGGCTTCAAGATGTGAAGTTTTCTTGGAGATCTTGCTTGCAATCTTGATTCCACCTCTTGGAGTTTTCTTTAGACATGGTTGCTGCAGTGTAAGACCCCCCCCCCCCCAAACCCACCCCCTCCATTTTGTTTCATTTTTATATTTTAAAACTTTATTAGTTCGGTTTATGATTAAGAGCGATCATTTGAATATCTTTTGTTGGAAAATTATAATGTGTATATAAAAGATGATATCATGCATATAAGTCAAAAGTATAAAACTTTTTATATGTTTATATTAAATCTTGAATATCCTTAGAGAAATTTCTAATATTGCCACTACTCATGACATGTGTTATTAAGTTGCACCCACTGTTGTGTCTTATCTAGTCAGTAAGGTAGGTGAAAATCACGAGAGATCGGGTTTAAATCATAGTGACACTACTAAAAAATCACTATTTTCTCATTGAAAAATGTTAAGTGACTATTCCAAAGATATTTTGATTGAATTGGTGAGAAAAGAAAAAATAATAGTGTTCTCACACGAAAAAATTATGAAGGTTTTCACTATTTCAGTAAAAATCTATTTCTCACCATACGTTTTTTTAATGAGCTAGTTCGGCGGAAAATGAATGAAAAAATCATATTTTATAACACAAATTTTCCATTGATTCACAGTGAGAAAAACTTTTATTTCTATAGTGTGAAGAGAAAATGTTTTTTTTTTTTGTAATCTGTCTAAATTTTAATTGACTGAGTTACCCGATGCATGTATTTATGAGAAATAACAAGTAACTAATTAAATTCACAAGCACATATATCAGATAATTTTGTTCACAAAAATTTAAATAAATGAAGAGAAATTCACTTTGAAACAATCTAATTTTAAATTTCTAAATTCATCTTTACTTAAAATAATTTATAGCCATACAAATACTTAAAACTTGTCTTAAATCATAATTTTTATTTTAGTTTTAATTTTGTATATAATTAATAAAATAATGTAACATATATTAATTAAGTTAGTGCATCATGCTTATTAGTGACAAAGAGATGCTTAGAATCTCTTTCAACACAATAAATTTTGCTAATCACTTTGATTAATTATTTTCTTTGCTTAAGAACCACAACAATGGGAAGAAAAAAAAAGTTGACTGACCACCTATAAAACTAATTAATTTGAGCAGTGACGGAACCAGAAATTTTATTAAGAAATGTCAATATAAAAAAGATAGACACACGTAAGAAACAAAAGGAGTCAATATATAGTATATACACATAAAATTAAAATTTTAACCTAGCTAGCTGAACAGTATAATTTTTCGGCAAAGGAATATCAATTGACACCCCTCAGCATAAGATAGCTCCGCCACTAAATCCGAAATAGTAGTATCATCTAACTCTATCCATAAACTTTTCGACAAATGAAATTCACTTTGAACTTATGTTTTCAAAATTATCACTCTTTTAACTCTTTAATAGTGAAGACGCCGCGCACATAAGTTAATGCATTATGCTTAGTGACTTTATATGCGACGTTTTTCCTCCTTTAGTCAGTCTTACACGACGCGAATTTGAATAGCCAGAATTTTAATACGAGTATCGCATATCAGATGATGTGAAACTAAATGCTTACAATCTCTTTCAATATAATGATTTAATTTTGCTAATCTTTTTTATTAATTTTTTTTAATTTTTTTAATCTTTTTTTTTTCTTTTTTGCAGTGTGAGTTCTTGATTTGTTTGATTTTAACCCTACTAGGTTATATTCCTGGGATTATTTATGCAATTTATGCAATTGTGGTTCGTGGTCATGACCAAGATGAAGAATGGCGTCCTCTCACTGCCTAGTTATTATTATTATTTTTTAATTTTTAAATTTTTTAAATTTTATTTTATTTTTTTAAAATATTTTTGAACGATAGAAAAACAATAATTCTAGATTTAATTGATCTAGAAAATACTTGTTAGTCGATATGCTTTGGTTCTTTAAAGAAAATTAATAAAAGTTTTGGCATGTCCTTATTGTTTTTCTCTTTGAAAAAATTAAGTTGTTTGGTTAACTCACCTCTTTAATTATTGTGTATAATAGTAGTTTTAAAAAAAAATTACATAATATAATAATAGTTTTGGGAGTTTATTAGTGGAGATACATTTATTATTCGCACAGATACAATCAGATATAGTATTGTATATGTACGGTTATATTTATTATGCATGCTGATATAATGTATTTCACTAAAGAAATATATACGCTCGGATACATTTATTATGCGCGTAGAATAAAGTATATTTTATTGTTACTTACGAGATGTACATAGCATAGCAACATAGCAACATAGCAACAACTTTACCAGTTATGTCAGGTCCCCACTTGGCCATCTTGATGTGTAACATGAACTAGAAACTTTGAAAATTCAGTTTTTTAATACTCATCTCCCGTCACCTAACCCTTCCCCACCTCTCATATTATTTATTTAGATTATATACAAATATATTTAAGATAATATTTATATATATATACTGAACATAAAAAAATTAGTCAATAACTTATTTTATAAAAATATATTTTTATTTATATTGAACACACTCTTGGCCTCGTTAGTTTGCATTTAATGGAGGTCTAAATCTGAATGGTTCAGGCATCAGGCCATTAGGTGCGTTTGTTTTCATTAAGATTTAAACACTTATTTGGTTTGAATAGGTCTAGAACAAAAGTCTTAATATTATTAAGATGTATATTTGTGTCTATAATTTTCACCACTTTGTCCACAACTATCAACCACCGTCACTAACCAACTCTATCATTGTAACCACCACCGCCATTACCATCTCCAACCACCAATCACCACCTCTGCCACCATTTTCAACCACCAATATTGTCGCCAACACCACCCCTATCATCACAACAACCATTATTAACCAGCACTGCCGCCAACCACTATTGTCCATCGTTCTCACATATACCACCTCCATCATTATAATTATATCTCTTGTCAACGCCGCCGCCTCTACCACCATCATCACCACTACCACTACTGTGACCAATTCCTTATACCAACCACCTTCACCATCACAGCTATCGTCGCTATCAACTATTACCAACACATCATCAACTACCATATATTTTTCAGCCGCCACCACCATCAACATGCCAACTACTAATATCAACCAACTTCACCATCACAACCACCACGATCAATCGCCAACATCACGTCAGTCACTACAACACCAACCACCCGCATCATCACAATTATCACCACCATAATTACTAGCCACTAAAATCAATCATTACCACGACCACCACTATAAACCATGTGGCAGATCATGTGTGAAAATAAATTTTTTAATACTTAATATCAGGCTATTGGTTCGATTTAATTCAAATATATATTATGTAAGACTTATGAAAGAAGAACATGATTTTTTTTTCCAGAAATTTCTTTATATCTATCGCTCAATCTTGAAAATACTAAGGATGCAAAATCTTATTTATCTCATCAAATTCATTAATGATAATTATTAATCATTTTTATTTTTTAATCTGAATTATTACCGTCTATATATTAAAATAGATTTTGAAACTGACTAAAATAACTGTAAGTTATTTTTTATCCTACCTCAATCATTATCATTTAACGAACTAGATATATTTTAATACGTAAATGATGATCATTCAATTAGAAAAAAAATAATTAATAATTAAAATATGAAATTCATTAAAAAAAGAAAGATAACTATGTTTTTGACAATTATCTCATTAAATTAAAAAGACATTGGTGACATTTTCTCTACTGAAAAACTAAAATACATGTCTTAATCATTGATATCATTCCCCCCTTTCTTTTGTCAATTTATATATAAAAAAATAAAACCAAAAAAAAAAAAACAAAAAAATTCTAGCAGGATTTAAGAAATTTCCTTTGTCAAATGCCAACTCATTTTCAGACATTTTGAATATAAATATTAGTCTTAACAGAAATAATCCTTGCCTTGCATTTCAGTCATCAATTTCTCAACACAACTCCCCCTCCCCCCCCACCAAAACAAAGCACCTCCCTTTGGTGTCTTCAAGAATGGACTCAAGATGTGTAATTCTCTGTGAAGTTTTACTAGCAATCTTGCTTCCTCCTCTTGGTGTTTGCCTCCGCCATGGTTGCTGCACTGTAAGATCCCCTCTTCCCTTCTACTTATCCAAAAAAATTTGAGAAAAAAGAGATTCAATTTTTTCTTTTTGTAAAACTTTGATGTGGGTGATTGTTTTAGGGGATTTAGTGATGTTGGTGAAAAAAGATTCAATTTTTTTTTAAAAATTTTTGTTCAACTTTGATATGGGTGATTGTTTTAGGGGATAAGCTGAAAAGGGTGTTTGAGAATTGGGTCAATTGTTTTAGGGGAGTTTGTGATGTGGGTGAAAAAAGATTCAATCTTTTTTTGTAATTTTTGTTTAAAACTTTGATTTTGGTGATAGTTTTAGGGGATGAACTAAAAGGGTGTTTGAGAATTGGGTCAATTGTTTAAGGTGATTTTGGGATGTGGGTGGAAAAAAGATTCAATCTTTTTTATAATTTTTGTTAAACTTTGATTTGGATGATTGTTTTAGGGGATGAACTACAAAAGGGTGTTTGGGAATTGGGTCAATTGTTTAAGGGGGATTTAGTGATGTGGGTGAAAAAAGATTCAATCTTTTTTTAAATTAATTTTTGTTCAAAACCTTGATTTGGGTGATTGTTTTAGGGGATTAACTAAAAAGGGTATTTGAGAATTGGGTCAATTGTTTAAGGTGGTTTAGTGATGTGGGTGAAAAAGATTCAATCTTTTCTGGTAATTTTTGTAAAACTTTGTTTTGAGTGATTGTTTTTAGGGGATGAACTAAAAAGGGTGTTTGAGAATTGGGTCAAATATATTAGGAAATTTAGTGATATGTGTGTTTTTTGACTGTCGAAAATAATCTTTCTACCTGAAAAATCAGGGTAAGATGTGTCTACATATTATAATCCCTAAACCCCACTTCTCGAACTCCACTTGTAGAATTATACAAGTATGTTATAGTGATATGGGTGTTATTCTTCTTCTTCAAATTGCATAAAGATTCCATTCTTTTGTAATTTTTGTTTAAAACTTTGATTTGGGTGATTGTTTTTAGGGGATGAACTAAGAAGGGTGGTTTGAGAGAAATCTTTCAATTGTTTTAGGGGATTTAGTCCGATGGTCTATTGAAAACAGTTTCTCCATCTCGATGGGGAATGGTCTGCGTACATTTTCTACTCTCTCCCGACTTCACTTCTCCCGACTTCACTTTGTGGGATTTCAGTGAGTTGTTTGTTTTAGGGGATTTAGTAATGAGGGGTTTTCTTTTTTCTTTTTTAATTTTTTTTGGTAATTTTTTGCAGGTTGAGTTCTTGATTTGTTTGGTGTTGACCATATTGGGCTATGTTCCTGGAATCATCTATGCTCTCTATGCAATCCTATGTGTTGAACGTGAACCACATTACCATCACTATCACTCTCTTGCTTAATATATTTTTCTTGTATCTTCTCTCAATTTGCCTTTGTTGAATACACACACCACTTGAGATTGTGTGGTTGTTGTTATTGTTTATGTTTTTGTATTGTAAAATTCTTTGCTTGTAATTTAGACTCTTGTACCCATTGAATGAATTGTACTCTCTCTTGTGTCACTTGATCTCAATCAAATCTTGGAGTTTATATTTAATGATTGATTCTTTATTGCATTTTGGTTTGAGGTGTTTATTGATTTTCTCATTGTTTTGATTGGATCTTAGTGTCAATATGTTAGGAATGAGGGGTGCATGAAAGATTCTATGAGGCAGAGGTACTTCGAAGAAGTATTGGGGCGAAGGTGATTAGATAAAACATGATGTAGCTTCAACTTATCGAGGACAGTACCTTAGGTAGGAAGTTATAGAGGACACAAATTAGGGCAGAAGGTAAGTTAGATAGTTGTGTGTTGTCTCGCTTATTCTTTCGTACTATTAGTCGTCGTATTACTCTTGTAGTTTCTTGCCCTTCGTGTTTGGTTACTATCGGTTATCTGTTGTTGTATTTCGATTATTGTATTATTTTGTTGCGATTATTGTTCTAGATGATTTATCATGTGGTCTATACGTTATAGTATTTTGCTATGACTTCTTCACTTCAATTATTTCTTTTTCTGTACTGCATTGGAATGCTTTTTTTTCTTGAGCTGAGGGTCTATCTGAAACAGTCTCTCTATCTCTTAGATAGAGGTAAAGCCTGTGCACATTTTACCGTCTCCAAATTTCACAAACATACACTTACCTTTTCAAAATTTCACTATATGAAATTACATCGGATATATTGTTATTGAGATCAAAGTTCTATTTTTGATTATTTGATAATTGAGTACGAGTTATTTTTGCAAATTAGGAATACACGCATTGGAAACTTTCCTCGAATCAAGATCTATCGCAACAAAAATTACAATAACATCTTTAATATAATTTTACAATAATTATATTTTCGATATGAGTTAGGAAGAAAAATAAGTTTCATGAAAAACAAATTCAAGAAAATAACCAATTGGAGACAATTACTCTATACACACCTTTGATACGAAGAAAAATATTTTCTTAAAAATATTTTTTCCGTATTTGTTTAATTTTTTTTAGAAAAACGAGTTTTTTAAAGATGAGAAAAAGAGAAAATAAGATCTATAAACGACATTTCAAACTTATTATTTCCTCCTCACTTATCCAGTACCGCCAACCCTTACCTCCCTTCCGTCACCCCCAAACCCCAACTACCCACCACATTCCATCTTCATAGTGTTTTACTAAATTACACGTATAAATATTCTTGAAATAATATTTTTTATTAACTTATCAAACATTAAAAGATAAGTAAATAACTCACTTATTTTTTCCGAAAACATTTTATACAAATACATTTTCCTTCCTACCAAACACACCCTACATCTTTTTATAAATTACACTTCATTTACTTTGAATTTTGGCAAGTAAAATGTTTAAATAATATATTCTTTATGTAGTTAAACAACTTGTGAATAAGTCCTCCACCTCCTTCCAATTCCTAAATTATTTATTATTTGTTCCTCAAAACTAATCAATATAGTAGACAAAGACATGTGACTAAGGTCATGTGTGAACAAATTAAAAAGAATTTTTATATATATATATATTAGTTTGGTCAACTTGTATTTAGAAGTTAGAAACCACATGTCTTGCATTTACACTTGTGTTAATTTCTATATGGTTGGAGACAGTAAATTGTTAATTTTTAAAAATATTTTGATTAATTAAATGTAGAAAAATTTTAAAAATATTATTTAAATAATATTTTCTCCCATAAAACACACTTTAGTGTGTATGTTTGATTGATCAAAAATAACATTTTATGTTTATTATCTCACTATTAAAAATAGTACAAAAATTAAAAATCGAAATCAATAAATTTCCTCAAATTTTTAAAGAAAAATGGATGCAAGATCGATTTGACCAACTATATATTATCGATTTGATTTAGATTGGTTCTAAGAAATTGAGGGACAAATAAAAGGAGTTCATTGATTTCAATAAATTAAAAATGAAATAGAAACTCTTTTAAAGAAGCGACGAACTCCAAAAAAAAATATACTTCCTTCGTCTCATTTTAATTGCTAGGTATATTAAAAATAATTGTTTCAAAATACTTGCTAGTTTCAAAATTCAAGAGATAATTGATCATGTCTTTCCAATTGTACTTTAAGTCATTTTAAAATGTAAAAAAATTATTATTGTATGTTTTTAAAAAATTAATAACATTATATTAATCAAATTATCATACATATTAATTTTTTCTTAATTAATATGTCAATCTTATTCTATTAATTAAAATAAAATAAAAAAATACATAAAAATATAGTTGTTTTAGAATCCCCAGGTGATTTTCACTCGTTGAGGTGATAGATATCTCATGAAATTAATTTAGGTACGTAAAACGGATTCCAATATCACATTTATTAAAAAAAAGATAAAAATAAAAAAAGTACTATCATGATTTTTAAGAAATATCCTGTGCCAAGGATACTCAATTTCAAGTATTTTTCATATATAAGTCACCAGAAGGTTGCATTCCACTAAGTCATCATTTCTCAACACTTTTCCTCCTTCAATTTCAAGAATGGAGATAACATGTGCACTTGTCTGTGAAATTTTACTAGCAATCTTGCTTCCTCCTCTTGGTGTTTGTCTCCGCAATGGTTGCTGCACTGTAAGATCCCCTTTTTACCTATTTTTATTTTAAAAAGTTCTTTTTTTTTAAAAAAAAAAAATTTCTCAGTTTCTTTGATTTGGGTGTTTGTTTTTGGGGATGAGCTGAAAAGGGTGTTTGAGAATAGGGTTGATTGATTTGGGGATTTAGTGATGTGGGTGTTTTTTCTTCTTATTGAAATTTCAAAAAGATTCAATTTTTTTTTTGGTAACTTTGATTTGGGTGATTGTTTTTTGGGATGAACTGAAAAGGGTGTTTGAGAATAGGATCAAGTGTAACAGGGAATTTAGTGATGTGGGTGTTTCTTCTTCTTCTTGAAATTACAAAAAGAGATTCAATTTTTTTGTAATTTTTGTTTAAAACTTTGATTTGAGTGATTGTTTTTGGTGATGAACTGAAAAGGGTCTTTGAGAATAGGGTCACTTGTATTAGGGAATTTAGTGATGTGGGTGTTTTTGTTCTTCTTGAAATTGCATAAAGCTTCAATTTTTTTTTGACAATTTTGTTTAAAACTTTGATTTGGTGATTGTTTTTGGGAATGAACTGAAAAGGGTGTTTGAGAATAGGGTTAGGGGATTTAGTGATGTGGGTTTTTTATCTTCTTCTTGAAATTGCAAAAAGATTCAATTTTTTTTTTTTTGACAATTTTGTTTAAAACTTTGATTTGAGTGATTGTTTTTGGGGATGAACTGAAAAGGGTGTTTGAAACTTGGATCAACTGTTTGGGGGATTTAGTGATGTGGGTGTTTTTTTCTTATTCTTGAAATTGCATGAAGATTCAAAAAAAAATTTTTTGGTCATTTTTGTTTTAAACTTTGATTTGGGTGATTATTTTTTGGGGATTTAGTGATTTCTTTTGTTGAATTTTTTTCCAGGTGGAGTTCTTGATTTGCTTGGTGTTGACCATATTGGGCTATGTACCTGGAATTATCTATGCTCTCTATGCAATCCTCTGTGTTGAACGTGAACCACGAATGGATCATTATGACACTCTTGCTTGATCCTTGTTAAATATACCATTTTCAGATTTGTGTGTTTATTCTCTTTGTTTTGCTTGTAATTTTGATCTATGTTGCTCCGACTCTCCAAATATGTTTCAGCGTGCCAACATCTATGTCGGATCCTAAAAAATTATACTATTTTGGGAGGATCCGACGCGCACCTGTGGGTATTTGTGAAGGGTTCTTTTATGAGACTCCAACTATGGATGTAGTATTGTACCCTATGTCACTTGTTCTGAATCAACTCTTGCAGTTTAATTTTATGGATTGGTAATTATATACAGCCTTTTGTACTGAGTTGTTTAATTTCTCAGTGTTCTGATTCTTACTTGAGCCGATAGACATTGTCTATCGGAAGCAGTCTTTCTATCATCATAAGGTTGGAGTAAGGTTGCGGACCACCATTTTCCTTATATTCCACTTGTAGAATTACATTGAGTATGTTGTTGTTGTTGTAATGGGACGAATACTAAATTTCTGGGGAGATGCAGGTAAATGGTATTGGAATCAGGGGTACATAAAAGATTCTATTTTGGTGCAGAGAGAGATCCAAATTCTATATAGATAAGCTCCTAATTATAGCCTTGATCCATTTAGCTATTTGCAATTTAGTTTGGTGGTACTCTATTTCAAGCTTTGATTGGGTGGTGTTCCCTAAACTAGTCTACATTGACAGTTACATGGTTTCTCTATGAGCTTTGGTGGCTTCAATTATTTAGGATTTTGGGATTTGGGTGTTTGTTAAGTTAGAATAGGCTAGCCTCCAGGGCTTCGTTCAACCGGCAAAGGTCGAGTGACTTGTGACTCGTGACTTAGATCACATGTTTGAGTTTTGTGCTATGCGATCTAAGCCTGGTTTTAAGTGGCGAAGAGTAGAGGAGCAGATTCATTATCTTCGAGTTTTGAAGGTTGCTACTGGTCCTAAAAGAGGGCTTAGTTCAAGCAGCAAAGGTCGAGGGACTTGCGACTTAGATTACATGTTCGAGTTTTGTGTTATGCGATCTAAGCCTAATATTTAAGTGGAGAAGAGTAGAGGGGCTGATTCATTAACCTCGAGTTTTGAAGGTTGCTACTAGTCCTTAAAGAGGGCTTAGTTTAAGTGGCAAAGGTCGAGGGACTTGTGACTTAGATCACATGTTTGAGTTTTGTGCTATGCAATCTAAGCCTATATAAACGGAGAAGAATAGAGGGGGCTGACCTATTATCCCCGAGTTTTGAAGGTTGCTACTGGTCCTAAAAGTTGACTCCTGATGGATTTCTCAGTCATTGAAAGAAAAAGTTGGAACTAGGTATTGAGTACACCAACTAGTAGTAACAAGCCTTCAACTTAGAGAATGCTAGTATTGGCATGTCCTTAAGAAGATGAAAGAATTTGATGAAACAAAAGATAAAGAACATATTGATGAAAGAACTTGGCTGGCAAGATCTTTTGTGCTTTAGTGTTCTTCAAACAGAATATCTCTGAGGAAAATGAAATTATCCTGTTTATTCATAAAACGTTTTGGTGATCTCATATGTGTCGATATCAATGGTGACTCATTATGATATGAAATTCTTTCTTCGGATAGAAGAATTATCTTTGTTTCTAGGAAAAAAAAAAGAATTTGATGAAATTTTAGGTCTGTTCGAATCACATTTAAAGATATTGATAACAAACCCTCAAATCACATGGTGATGTGACATGAAGTCAGTGTCTCCATGTGTTTCTTAGGCCCAGTGAGATGTACTTGGAGAAGGTTAATTTGTGTGCTGGCAAGCTAGTTGTGGAAGTGATTTGCTTGGTCCAAATTGTATATTTTGCTTGCCTTTAATTCTCCCAACTGTCCACTGAACCCTCCCCCTCCCCCCCACCCCCCCACTCCCACCCCCCCAAAAAAAACAGAAAGTGACGGTTGCACGAAAGTGACAAAGTTACTTCGATTACAGAATCATGTTTGTATGTCGGAGCGAATAGTGTTTTTTTGAAAAACTCTCTTCCCCAGTCTTTTTTGATAGTGTCGATAATTCGAGGATCTTATGTGGTGGAGCAAGGAAAGTTGTAGAGCAACCTCCCTCCTTATTGATCTCTGATACTGTTGTTGAGCATGCTTTGGTTATTATGTGGTTCAATATTATCACCTCCAACTCTGGAGGTGATTTAGGTACTATTAAATTTTGAATGTCCTTAAATGTTTTTAGCGAAAATTTTAATTTCGTCACTGAATTAGACAAGTGGGTTTTTTGGCCTCATATTGTATTGTTTTATTGAGTGTTGTGTTTAAAAATTATTCATATTGTTAGTGGAAAATATATGTATATACACATACACACTTACTGATTGAATTGGACTCACTCATACCTCTCCCGCATCAAGATGACCGCTTCCTACGTACTGATCCTATTCATTAGATATGCGAATCCAATTCCATGATTTAAAAGAAGAGTACAATCTCAATCATGTTAATGACATCAAATTCCTATTTACAACTCAATTATATATCAACAAAAATCCTCCATCTCCCAAACAAAACTTGTATTTTGTTGTTTTTTCTATATCCTTCGTCTTTGCCTGGACAAATACGCACTAACCCGCCTAAAATAAGATAAACATCTTCTTTTCAATCTTTGTACGAGACTCCCGTTTTTGTATAAATGTGCATAGGCAAAAGAGCCTTTCTTTGGTTCTGTTGGCGGGATCAACAAGTATCGCTGTGTACCAGGTCCTTTCCTGAAAGAGATCTAGTTCCTGTGCCATTCATACTACTATTAGCTCATGTGCCAGTGGGCCATTTTCTCGTATTGTTCTAATGTTCAGCCGGTGGGACATTTTTCTCGTACTGTCTAATGTTCAGTCGGACGAACACTGCTTAGGGGGTGTAAAATAGACTAGTTGAAGATGAAAGAATGAAGGTTGTCGAGCCTGCATCCAACAAAGTAGCTTCTAGCTCTTGAGAAAGAGATCTAATTCGATCCTTGACCAATAGATATTAGCCAACTCAAAAGTACTTTACTTCAGTCTCAATATATGAAAGAGGTGACCTCTGTAGGAGTCCTTGCTTTAAAGAAAGCAGAGCGGGCTATGAGCCCTGCTTCTCCTCTCCCCCTCTCCCCGTTCCTATCGTCCAATAGAAATCTTACGCATTATCAAAATTTCCTTTCCTCAAATTTATAGAGTCGAATTTCCCGTTTACCATCGCCCCCATTTGAAGATGAGGCTAAAGTCTATATAAAAGCTTCTAACATTTGTTTCCCTCCATTTGAACAAGTACTAAAGAAGAGTGAAAAGCTCAATCATGCAAAATGACATCAAATTCCTATTCACAACTCAACAATATATTCACAAAAATCCTCAATCTCCTGAACAAACCCTATATTTCACATGCTCAAATCTCCCAAATCCAAGCTCAAATCATCCACCACAATCTCCATTTCAACACCACCATTGCCCATTACTTCATCTCCTCTTGCCAATCGTTAGGTCTCTTAAACTCTGCTGCTTTCACCCTTTACACGAAACTCATCAAGAAACCCCACATCTTCATCTGCAACACTCTGATTCAAGAATTTTCCCACTCCGAAGTCCCACTGATGAAGCAAAACTCGATTTCTTTTTACGCCCATATGCATAAAGAAGGTATTTTTCCGAACAATTACACGTACCCTTTTGTTCTAAAGTCTTTATCTGACCTTAAGGAGTTAAAATTAGGCCAATTTGTGCATACCCATATTGTGAAATGGGGTTTTGCTTGTGATATTTATGTGCAGAACTCGTTGTTGAATTTGTACGCTTCTTGTGGCGAAATTGAGTTTTGTAACCAACTGTTTGACGAAATGCCTCAGAGAGATGTTGTTTCGTGGACGGTTCTGCTTATGGGTTATAGAGATTGTGGGAAGTATGGTGATGCGCTTGCTGTGTTTGAGAAAATGAGAGATTCCGGCGTGGCGCCTAATCGGGTGACGATGGTGAATGCATTGTCTGCTTGTGCTAGTTGTGGTGCTCTGGATATGGGTGTGTGGATACATGATCATATAAGGAGGAGTGGGTGGGAAATGGATGTGATTTTGGGTACTTCATTGATAGATATGTATGGAAAGTGTGGGAAAATCGAACCCGGTTTCTGGGTATTTCAAGAAATGAAAGACAGGAATGTGTATACTTGGAATGCTGTGATCAGGGGGTTGGCATTGGCCAAAAGCGGGAAGGAGGCAGTGAGGTGGTTCTTCATCATGGAGCGCGAAAACATCAAACCAGATGAAGTGACTTTAGTAGCAGTGCTTTGTGCTTGTGCATATTCCGGGATGGTTGCACAGGGCAGAGAAATCTTTTCTCAGTTAATGAGTGGGAAGTATGGATTTCCACCTGGTGTGAAACACTACGCGTGTATGGTTGATCTCTTAGCGCGTTCTGGGCATTTAGAAGACGCGTTAAGGATGATCAAAGAGATGCCTATAGAACCTACGAAGAGCGTCTGGGGGGCATTGCTTGCTGGCTGCAGACTTCATGACAATCAAGAATTGAGTGAGTTTGCAGCTTGGAAACTCATAGGACTGGCTCCAAGAAACCCGGCCTATTATGTCGTCTTGGCTAATATATATGGTGAAATGGAAAGATGGAACGACGCGGAGAAAATTCGAGCTTTGATGAAAGAGAGGGGACTATCAAAGGATCTGGGTAGTAGTTCAGTTGAACTTGAGGATCAAAAGGATCTACTAGAGTTGTTAAGGTGACAACAAGTTACATTTTGGTTGAAGGACAACATTGGTTGCCCTTTAAGAAATTTGTTGACACATGCATAACCTTTTTTTATATTTTTTTATTTTTTATTTAGGGGAGGGGAAGAGGGGAAGGCGAAGAGGATGCTACGCTATTGATGTGGTTTGAACTCTCCACCTTAACTGTGAAAGATAGGAAGCTCACCAAGTGAGCTAGCGCTCAATCCCCAAGTTGCTTCTGTATGTACCGGTTGCCTAATTTTGTCACTTTAGTTTCTTTGCGCAAAGTTTAGGATAAGCTAAACCCTTTCCAAACAAACATTCTCTTTCGAAGATTCATGCCCGTTCATTTGAGACCTATTAGTTATTGTACAGTACGATACGATTAAATCAAATAATGAAGATGTTATTAAATCGCAACAAATTACAGAATCTATTCAAGTGTTATATTTACAAAATAATACATTATAAATTATGGTACAAACTATCCAAATAAGTTGTTAAAGATCAAAACTAGAATATATTTTAAGAATTACACAGTTTGTCCTTCAAATGGTCTAGTTTTTAATTTTTGTCCTTCAAATGATTAATCTTAATTCTTATCCATAGAAAGCAGCCTAGTAGGGCATAAGTTCTACAAGAGTGCGAGAAAATTGAAACGTAAAAGAAAAAATTGAATAATATCGAATTTACTAAGGTATGGTATTGACGTAGTATTTTAAAAATTCAAATACTAAAGATAGGGAACCAAAATATTTAAAAATTATGACACATCAATATGGGTTACTGTGGGTAGTTGAGATTTCTTCATCCTTAGTTAAAAAATTCGGATTCAAGTCCTTAAAAATTAAAAGACAGGAAAATTTCAGAAATAATGATATTTTGAAGTCTAATTAACAAACATAACGATAGTTTGAGTATTTACCAAAACGTAGCGCGAGTTTTTGAAATTTGCTCAGTATCAATGGCTTAGTAGTTCACTATGTGTCACTTATACAACAACAAATACAAAGCAAATTGTTGTATCACTAATACATAGCGAATTGATATACTATTGACACAGAGTAAATCAATGAAACTGCACTACTCAGCTAGGAATTCAATAAAAGAAAATATTTTATGTCAAGAAAATTCAACAATTTATATATATGTAAAAGAATAAATAAATGATTTTTATTCTATTTTACAATATAATATTACAATGAAGGAGATTCAATTGGACCCCTTGCACGTCTTCGCCTAATTAGGGCTCGTTTGGTACGAGGAATAAATAATTTCGAGATTAATTTTTGAATGAGTTTATTTCACGTTTGATTAGGTTAAAATCTTAAAATAACTTATTTCAAAATTATTGTATTATTTTATTCCATATTAACAGTGAGATAAAATCTTGAAATAAATTAATTCATAAGTAAAGTATTGTTTCATTTCACATTAACAATGATATAATAATCTCAAAATAATTAATATCGAAATAATTTATTTTGAAATAATTTATTTCGATCAAACACAAAATTTAGAAACTATAACTATAATCTAATTTTGTTATCATCCCTAAGCTCCTATGAAGCTCCATATGAAAATTTGATACCACCAAATCAGAAATCCAGGAAAAAATGGCTGATGAAGAAGGGAAAACTGAATCAGGGTGTAGCCATAATTGGGCCGAGTTAACTCATCTGTGCCTTGTTAACATCCTCTCTCGAATCTCCATTGAAGACCGATGGCGAGGAGCCATGCTCGTCTGCAAGCTCTGGTTTCAAGCTTGCAAAGACCCTAGCCTCAACTCGGTAATCGATCTCGAAACTCAGTTCCTCGGATCGGCTTCTGAGTCGTCGACTCGTTACTGGAGTACCGAGTTTGAGGGAAAAATCGACTCTATGCTCCGATCTGTTGTGCTTCGGAGTGATGGGTCTCTTACGATTGTTCGGGTCAGGCACTGCTCTGATCGTTCCCTAGCTTTGGTTGCTGAAAGGTAAATCAAACTTCTCCCAAATTTTGTTTTTATAAGAAAAAGAGACTTAAATCTCTCGGTTTCAATTTTTGTGTTGTCGTTTGACTTGGACATGAAATTGAAACTGTGTTCAAAGATATGGATATTTGTGTAGCTATATATAACTTATTAAGTTTAAAATGAAAAATTTAATATTAAATTATTATTTACATATAAATCACTTAGTGATAGAGTTACTCGTTAGCTATGCTGGTTTTGCATGACAGGTAGAAGGCACCCCCGGAATTAGTTGAAAAAAGTAATTTTTTAATAAAAGGATGTTCTTTTGTTTTTTTGGGAGAGACATTAGTGGTGCTAAATAAAAATGGGAAAAAGGGGTAATTAATTTGTGCTTTTTTAAAATTGAGATGTTGGGTAAGAAAGAAATCTTGAGAAAAATTGGTATTTTGGTCGAAATTGGGATTTTCGAATTGAGGTGAAACTTGGTAACAAAGAATATCTTAGAAAAAGAAAGAATGTAATTTGGCTGAGAATTTGTATGTATTTTTGAAATTGTGATGGGTGAAAAGGAAATTATGAGAAGAATGACATTTATGGCTGAAAATTTGTTTGTAAATTTTTCTTGAGGCGTAAGCAGGTAAAGAATAATCTTGAAAAGGCTTACTGAAAGTGGAAATGTTGCTGTCTTATGGTTGTGCTATGTATTTCCAGTACTAAAAACCATTTTTTTTTTTGCTTACTGAAAAGCTGATTTTAGTTTATGACTTTTCCCAGATGGGAATATATCTGCTTATCTAATGTTCAGAGGTGTTGCATTTTGACATTGTATTATTTGAAGGTTCTACTCAGTTGTCCCTGTTTTGGTTATGATTTGATTTAAGTTACTTCTCACTTATTAAAAAAGAAAAAAAAAAGGATGTGATTAAGTTACTTCTCCACACAATGTGAGGTTTTATTGCTTCCATTCGAATAGAGTAATATAATTTCTTGTTTTAGTTAGTGTTGCATAACAGACTAACCCAGTAATTGTGCTGATGGGAGGTAGCATGTACCTCTTGGAATTAATCGAGGTGCGCACAAGCTGGCCCAGACACTACGGTTATTAAAAAAAAAGTTAGTGTTGGAATATATGGAGGGAGGTCGCGTGATGTTTGATGGCTTTGGTTTTATATCTGCATTGTTAAGGTTGTTATGTTTGAGAGCAGAAACTGCCCTCTAAATAGACTTTTTGCATATTCATTTTGCAGTTTGTTATGTGCTTCCAGCAATGAGACGATGTTGGCATTATTATTGGCCCAAAACCCGACACTTATTTCGTTGGTTTTAGATTGTTCTTGAGTTCATCAGTTCACTGTCTGACATTTTCAATGTTCAATGTATGAAATGAGCAAAACGATCTCCAGAATTTGAATTCATGAAACTATACAAAGTACAAATAATATTTTGATATCAGTCTTGAATACTGATATAGGAAAAGGTTAGGTGATCTCTTTTTATTTGTGCAAAGCCTTAGAGGACAAAGTTACTCAGTACCTGTATTGGTGGTGGGTACCCGGTGGATTAGCGAGGTGGGCAAAAGCTGGACCAAACACTAACCTTAAGATTGAAAAAAAAGGAGGAATGCACTTATTTAAATAATTGTCGTCTGTTTTATTGGTGGCCATAGTGAACAATGACTAGTAGTAAAATGTTGAGACTGAAGACTCTGTGCGCTACCATCAATTTTTTCTCTTTAGTTCTTGAGATTCTAAATTTATAATGTTTTTCGGTTACGGATTGGGCTTATGTGTGATTATGAAAGTAACCATATTTAAGAGAAGTATACTGAAAATTCACATGTTAGACTCCCTTGAGAAGGAGACTTGATGCAGTTGAAGAAGCTGGCCGTTGCTTTATTATGGCTTGGAGTGGAGGCTCTATTTGATCAAATTGGAGTCAATGGGGGTGTGATCTGATATGTTTGATTAAACATTTACCTCTCTATTTATTTATCAGCAAAAAGAAATTCCCAATCTTTTAAAAATGACAAAAGTTCTGTTTCAGGTTTCTGATAAATCGGCTTGTATATCATGCTTTCAGCTCAAGTAACTTTTGGCTGGTCAATAACCCACTTATTTATTAACTCAGTACATTCAGTGGCATAGCCACATATATCTGAGGGTGTTCGGCCGAACATCCTTCGTCAAAAAATTATATTATGTATATAGAAAATTATGCTAGATATATAGATCAAAAATTTTTTCATACATATTTGTTAAATCTTGAACATACTTAACGAAATTTCTGGCTTCGCCACAGAGTATATTGACTCGCTCAAATTCAGCTCAACCCGCCCATTTAACACTTCTAATCGAGACCTTGCATTAAGTATCCATTGTACATCTTTCCATAGCCATTTCCTTGCTGCTTTCTCCTCTCTTTCTCCATATAGTGGATCTTGCCGGACTCCTTTCATCGAGTAAACACTCGTGATAATGCTCTTGTGGGACTAGGCTCTCTTAATATCGTGTGAAAGAGTTTTTTGTTTATCGAGAAGATTGACGTGACTATTTCTATTAGTAATAGAATGTATGAAGTCGGCCCTCAGAGCACCCTTTGATCTTTCCCATCACTATACATATTAGAGCTGGATTCATACTGGGGCTAGTGTAGTTCTGCTCCTAAGTTTGTAGTTACTGGTATTAATCCATTCTCTTTCATTTACATATTAGATATAATAGTTTCCTATTGCTCTTTGGCATTGCCTACTAGTTTATGTAAACCCGTACATTTAATTCATTGATTGTTCTAGTCTTCCTAAAGACGTTTTTTTCCTAATTTTGAAGAAGTTATCGTGATTAATGTTTACGAATGGTAAATATTGGCTCTGTCTATTCTTACAGGTCGCCAAACCTTCAAGTTCTCTCAATCCAGAGCTGTCCACATGTAACCGATCAAACAATGTCTAAGATAGCCTCTGGTTGCCCTTTGCTTAGGGAACTTGATATCAGCTTCTGCTATCAGATATCTCACAAGTCTCTAGCTCTTATAGGACAACAATGTGCTAATTTGCGGATTCTGAGGCGAAATCTCATGACTCGGTTTAATCCTTCCCAACAAGAGCCCTTTGTCCCGAGGGAGTATCTAGATACCTGCCCACAAGATGGCGACTCAGAAGCTGCTGCAATTGGGAAATTCATGCCGCAACTTGTGCAACTTGAACTGCGGTTCTCCAAATTGACTAATAAAGGTCTAGCTTTGATATCTGAAGGTTGTGTAAACCTCGAGCATCTGGATCTTTTTGGGTGTACGAACATCACTAGCCGGGATATTTCAAATGCCTCGTCGAATCTGAAGCAGTTGAAGACCTTGAAGAAGCCTCACTTCTGCTTAGAATCTCACACAGAGAGGTATGGGCACTGGCAACTGTATGATGATAGTTTCCAGACAGGCTTCTTCCGAATTTAATCAGGCAGAAAATGAGAGGTACGCCGTTGTTCAACTTCTTGTATATCACACGTTCTCATTGTTTACTAAATGGGGGCTATGGTTTAAGTAGAAGACTCTCCATTCGGGTGGATGTAGATGTCTCGTTATGGATTCACATGAACCCAATAACTTTTAGCTAGACTCTGCAAACATATCAAGAAATCTGCTAAATGTTTATAAATGTTCGACTATGAACTCAGTTATTATTGTACTATTAACTTGAAATTGCTAGAGAAATTCGTAAACTTCAAATTCTGAATCCGCCTTTTGATTCCAGCTTAACACTCTTTGATTTCAGTTCATCGTTCGCTTTTTTTTTTTTAAAAAAAGAAAAACATTAGAGTCAATTATTGCACAAAGGCTATCACCATCTTAATTCCATCTTTAGGTCTGATTTGACAAAAGCTAATCACAGATAATTGCATTCTTTGCACCTAATCTTGAGAGGTAAGGAGAATAGTATTTGAATAAGATCTATTAGTAATGTTGGGATTAATTATGCGAATATTATTTTTTATTGATTGTTTAGTTTATTGTATTAAAATGAATAAGGTGTATTAGAATAGGAATAGTATTGAATAGCATGTATTAGAATAGGAATATCACCCTGTAACGGTCATGTCATAGTTTACTATGTATAAGAATAGTACGGATTGGAAACGCTACCAAACAAAAAATAAAACAATACTAAAGCTAATACATGTATTGTGATTGCGTATGGAAAATATTGAAATCGTCCTTTCCAGTGGTATCGCTGCTGTTCTTTTTTTGCAATATATATATATGATCAAGATTCATCTGGTGTTCGGTACCTGCATTTGAGCTCAATTAATTTAGATTCGTGTCATATAGAACTTAATTGAGGAAAGCTCTCTTGTAAAAGAATTTTCATACCTAAAATTTAAAATCAAAACTTCTGATTAAGAGAAAAGCAACCTCATCTGCCGCAACGCATCCTCAAATGGTGTATGATCTACAATATTAGTGTATCAAAACATCTATTCAAAGCTCTATCAACTATATATGATGTTTGTTGTTATATGTGACATTTGGTGAAAGTTATATTGATAAAGCTGCCATACATCTTAGTTACTTCTCTGACAAAAACTAACTCCATTTTATTATATCAAATAATAAATTATATAAAAGAGCTAAAATAACTTTTCTTTATCGATCAGGATTTAACTTGTATATATCGATAATATAAAATAAAATTACAAAATTTAACCTACTATAGTAAATTACTTATGTTATATCCTATAAAGAGAAGTCATCCATAAACAATAATTGCCACAATAGTCTATCAATTGGCAAATACACAATTACAAAGAATTTAAAAAAAAAAAAAAACCCAATAATAAAACAATAGAACAAGTTACAAACTACCTTGAACTAAATCACACCACAATTTGAACATTCTTGATTTTTTCAACTTCTCATAAATTCATACTAACTACTTTTCAAACATTGACATGCATGTGACAAAGCATTTCTTGGCGACGAACACGTCATTGACTGATAATTTCTCAAATCTTGACATCTGATAAGCATTTTTCGTCAACGAACCAACACGTCATTGACTGATAGAAAGAATATCTCAAAATTCATACAAGTATTTTTCAAATAGTGGTATGTGATGAGCGTCTAAACAAACAGCCAAACGCAAGTTCCTATCATTATTATTTGGACTTGGTATTATATAAATTGTCCCATCATATAAAATGCAAGCTGGTCCCATATGAATTGGCCTACCCCATCCAAAATCAGAGTCATGGACAGGCAACCTAGTCCAACTATTAATGTTAAGATTAGGGCTAGCAAAGTAGGTCGGGCCCCGGATTAGGGTCGATAAATCGGGTTGTAACTCGAGGTAATCGAGCGCTGATCTTAAATAATTATCGTCCATTTTCACCAACGCGCTATGGATTCTCTTAGCGGAATCGGCCAACGGCTCTGACTGAAGCTCGGATGATTTGGCCATCTGTGTGGCCGTGAACACGACATTTCCTAGGTAACCCGGTGGCAAGGGAGGGCAGAGCCTTGACCTACCGTCAGTAGCCACATGTAATTTGGTCAACTGATCGTCGGGCAGTCCACGTGCCTTGCACGTGCAACGCCAAATATGGGCCGCAAGGAGCTCGTAAGTGCTACCCTCGTGTTTGGATTTGGACTTGAGAATCCCAAGTTGCTCACTCGAGAATCTCAACATGGTCGTGGTACTGTGCTTCGAGTCTGTGGCGGAGTTAGGATTTTCTAACGACGAATTAAGAGATGGAGGAGCATGATACTCGATGTGCTCGAAAATCGGCATCGGCGGGTCCCGTGCACGGAGGAGCGTCCGGTCAATGAACGGGGGGACGACCACGGAGAGGCTACGTGTCATGTCGGACCACGTGTTGATGAAGTGAATGGATGAGAGACCATCGGATAACGTGTGGAATAATCCACCACCAAGAGCAACTCCACCACACTTGAATCGAGTAACCTAATAATGAAAATCACACGGTAGCTAAAAGTTAAGCACCAATCTTTATATTCACTAACAATTAACAAGAAACATCATTAAATTTATTATAATAAGTTAAATCATATTAATAATATAAATAATTTTTATACTATCAGTATATTCAAATTCATTTATATATATATATATATATATATATATATACACAGACATTCAAGTTGGAAGTGTGACTTGTGAGTTGTGAACTTTAAATTTAATCCATTTATTAATTACTTTCACATGCACAACTTTCTGAAAAAAAGTAAAAGAGCAAAAGCCTTTATGGGGGAATTAAAATATCTCTCCAAAAAAATATTTTCTTATTTAATAAAAAAATAAAAAGCAATTTTATTTCGATAACTTTTTTTTAAGGGGTATGATCTTCGTATATATATTTTATTTTTTCAAAATTTTATTTATAAAATTATATGAAATATATTATTATTGTAAATAAAAAAAAACTATCTCAACCTTAAAATGAGGTGGTATTCGAATCAGTTTACATGATTTTATCGGATACCTTCTACCTCATATTAATACATGTATCAAATTATTATTATTATTATTATTATTATTATTATTATTATTATTTTAACTCAATTGATTAAACAATTATTCCAAGTTAGATAACACTAACATAATTAACTTTTTAAAATTTATTGTTTTAATAATAAAAGTACATTAACCCTAGATTTTTGTACTTTCTTTCTTTCTGTTCCTAGATTTGTGTACTTCAGTTTGGTGTGACAATAGTTAAAGTCTCAACTTGATGTTATTCTATAATATTTGAGACAACATATCACTCAAAACATTATTAATTATGTGTTTTGGAAAGGTAAAATGTATTTTTACTTTTCGAAAAAGGAATTATAAGAAAAATATGATAATAAATTAACGAGATACAAAGTAAATGTAATAACAAATAGTAATAACGCATTGAGAAATAAGAGACACAATTACCAAATACTACTACTACCGCCCCCTTTTGAATGTGCACCTGACAAGCAAAGGTTCTCGGGACCGCTTTTACGGCTACCAAGCAATCAATCCTCCGCATGATCTACAGGGTTCATAACTACTCCTCTTACTACAGGACGTTTACCTAGCCAACGCTTAGATCCGGCTCTACCCAAACTTTTCTGGTTCCTGATGCGGGAAGGGTTTCTTGTCCCATGAGTGGATTCTCAATTTTTTTAATGAATCCTAACTATTACCATTTTCTATTATGGAGATGTGTGTGTAGAAGAAAGAGTATATTGATAAAGAAAGTTTTTTCCGACGTCAAAAGAGTTGCCGTAATAATATCTCGAGGTTTGCAGCGATAACTCGGTATATCTACTATACGACCATTAACTAAAATATGGCGATGGTTAACTAATTGACTGGCTGCAGGAATAGTTGAAGCCATACCCAATCGAAAAAGGATGTTATCCATAAGGAGAAAAGGAGAGGAGGAGTACTGTGTGTTCGTACTTAAAATTTTATAGTCGAATTCGTCAAATTTAAATCTTAAATTTGAACATGAGGACGAGTCTCTTCCCGTTTTGCTTCAAAATACAAATAAATATGCAAAAAGAAAAGAAAAAACTACAACAAATATTTTAATAAATATCAAGTTTTGAATTTATAATTTTAAAATATTCTGAATTTCAAATTCAAAATCTTAGAATTGAACTATTAAATTTAAAATTTGAATTCGCGTACCGCAATGAGTTTCCTATTTTTGCTTTAAATTTTCAAAAAAAAAAAAAAACACATTCCACAATACAAGATACACCTACCTAACACATGAATTTTGACCTAATCTTCCAAGTGGTTGATTTTAAAAAAAATAAAATAAATGCAACTAAATTGGTCTCCTAGTTAGTACTAGTTTGTTACTTTAATTAGTTTAATTATACTCATTTTAGTAGTTAAAATTTAAAATTAAAATTAAAGATTTAGAAAATATTACTTAAAAAGCATGCTATTCTTAAATAATTAGTCTATTCTAAGTTCTCTTCTATTAAATTCTGCAAAGCTCTTAATTAGAGACATTAATTATGCAATTTTCTATTCTTAATCATTTTTGTTACTTTTTTATTTCTTTGTTATTTGCCCCAAATCTTGAATTTTTACCCCATAAGGGGAAATGAAATGAAGTAAAAATATTTTCTTTCCCTTGTTGGGTTAATGGTGAAAAAAAGAAAAAAGAAAAAAACATAACATATTTTTCTTATTTATTGAATATAAAAGAATAAGTTTAAAAAAAATATTCATTATTGGTCTAACTTATTTTAGTTGAATGATAAGAAAGTAGGTCTCTTTATTTCCTCTCCATTTTAAGTAAAATATTATTCTAAATTTCTAGTGAAATATATTATTAAATTACCTAAAGTATAACTATATACAAGTATTGGCATATTCAGAATTTAAATTTTATGGGATCGAACTCAAATTTCTATCACTAACTCAAATGATTTAATTGGTACTCGGAAATCAATTTTATGTACTTGTCAATAATTTTTTAAAACTCATATATATATATATATATATACGAGATTCGAATTCAAGCTATTCAGTTTAGATGAATCTTTATCTTACGATCTCTACATCCGCTTCGATCTCCAACTACAAGTATCTAGGTGTTCGTAATAAGTGATATTCATAACCTAGAAAACAACATAGGTACCCTAAGAGAACGTGTAAAAACATACTAACCGTGTAAAAAATCTTTATACTACCAACACGTGTAGATGTATAAATAACGTAAGAAACCTATGACAACATGTAAGAGGATATTGATAGCGTAAAAACTCTTTATACTGTACCAAGTCATGTAAATGTATAAATTAAATAAAGTAAGAAACCTACGACAACATGTATATGGATATTGATAGCGTAAAAATTCTTTATACTACCCGCACATGTAAGTAAATGTATAAATAACGTATGAAACCTATGACAACATGTAAAAGGATACTAATCGCGTAAAAAATCATTACACTATCAGCGCGTATAAATAAAATAAGAAACCCAACGATAACATATTGTAAAAAATAATCATATTGATAGCGTAAAACTTCTTTTACCTGAAAGATGACGAGTGGGAAGGTTGAAATGTCTCCAGAAGTATCAACAGTAGGAATAAGTTTCCTAAGTTCCAAACTTGGTGTAAAATCACCAAAATCATCAACACAAGAATCACTTTCAGCCTCAACAAACAAAACACCTTCACCATTACAATTTACTTCAATTCTTCCATGTTCATCCCTAGCTAATCTCCCAGCCATTGGATAAAATGACACTAAAACATTGCTTAAAGCCTCTTTCATCACTTTATTATCAAAGAAATTTGAAGATCCATTTGGTGTTGGCTTGGATGGTTTCACTAGTGTTGATTCTTTGATGCTAATTTTCATGTCTTTTTTTTCTTTTCCAAAAAAGGGTGTAAGGAGAGAAAAGGGTGTTTGAAAATATAATCTTTTTTTTATTATTTTATGTTTTTTGGAATTTTCTTGAGGGGTAAATGTAACTTTTTTTAGGAAAAAAGGTGAGGGAAAGAAGGAAGAAGAAGGAGCTGAAGTGTTGTGATACAAGAAGATAGTGTGTTGGGAAGCATTATTTATAGCCTAATTTACAAGTTGTTATTAAATAGTTGGCCATAATTTAATGTTGTAGCATTTTAATATTATATTGTATTTTATTAACGTGTATGACATATTAGTGGTTATAAATCGGAGAAAGTGGTTATTATTTGTGGTGTAACTTATGTAATCACTAATGTCATAATCTACTATTAATCATCCCATTAGACTTTAAATGACCGGATATATCTACATTCTTGACATTTGCTTGTGGAGAAATCCTACACCTATATAAAAGATGTTTCTTCCTTGTGTTGACGTAAGTAAAAAGAAGAGAAAGATCATGAAAAGTGTGAAAAATTATTGGAGTGTACTTTGAGGCAGTAGTGAAAGAGAGAGTTGAGACGAAAAAAAAAAGTTTTAAGTCTTCAGCTAATTCACTATAAAAAAGAGAGTAATTTTTTGTTGAATGAAAGTGTTGTTTTGGTGGAGTTTTTGACTCTTCAACTAATCCAGAGTTGTTTGAGTCATATGATGTTGTTGGACTGTTGTATCCTGAGGAGACAAAGGAAGAGTGTTACTGCTGAATCGGTAAAGATTACACCGCAGTGCACTTAAATCTCCTTAAAGGGTGTGAGATAACCACGCCTCAACCTCAATATTAGGTTATTTCATTTTTGTTAATTTTATTTTCAATTGTAATTTTGCGGTATATTCACCAACATTTAATTCTTTGCATGTGGTATATTAATTTCATCATGGTTGTACTTTTTTTTGGATATTCGCTATTCGATAGTTGTATTGAGGTCTGACTAAATTTATTTGTATCGAAAAGAGACAGCTAGGAGGTTTGTCTATATATATATATATATATATGTATATGACGATTAATTTTTTTTGTTAATGTATATATAGTATGTTGAACTCTTTTGGTTACAACATAATTTAACTTAATTAAGCATGACTGACATGCTTTATTTTTAAGTAACACACTTATTATTGATAGCGCAAGATATTTTATACACCGATTATTTTATTCAAATGAAGGGTCTATCAGAAATAATTCTCGTACTAATTGAAGGTGCTTCTCTTAGTTGTCTTGTCTTTACCAACATAGTACTAGTCTCAACATTAATGGAAAAGAAGTACTCCAAGAAAATTCTCTATTCAAAACTCATTTTATATTTTTCAACCTAATTCAATTATTTCACCTAACTATCCTTACTTTGTAACCAAAACCTAAGAGATTTGTATGATTCACAATAGTCTAAAATGTGACTAATGTTTTAATTTGGTGATCTAATTGATAATGTGGCTAATTATGTGAAATTGAAGATAGGAATTTAAATATATTTAGATGATTATATAAAGGGCGAAGCTAGAGGAACGAAGGGGGATTTATCGAGTTCTCTTTCGTCGGAAAACCATATATATATGGGGTTAACAATAATAACGATAATAATATACTCAGTGAAATTTCATAAATAGAGTCTGAAGAGAATGAAATGTACACAGACTTTATGTTTAGCTTTTGGAGGTAGAAAAAATATTCCCGAAGGACACTACATATTAATATATTATTTTTTTTATGTATTATTATATAATAAATATGAACTTCCTCAATAAAAATTTTACCTCCAAAAATTGGATATTTAAGTAAGGATTTGGATGTTTTATTTTATTTTAAATAGCAATTAGCATAATTAATCATATATATATTACTAATATTAGCGTTCGCGTCTCGCACGTGTCCCTCATATTAATAAGAATAATTTTTTAAAAAATAGCTTAAATAATATTCAAAAGACGTGTTTGTGTAACAATACAAGAATTTAGAAAGAAAATTATAAATTTCAAATAAATAAAAATAATTATGTTTTAAGAGTTTGATTCAATCCCGTAGTTCTTCATTCAGTTTGTTCTAATACTTGCTTCATTGAACAAAAACGTCGTATAAATTAAATAGTGTTTGATCGAAAAGAAAAAAAGTCGCTCTCTTTTACATGAGCACTTACATGCATGCACATATATATATATATATATATATATATATATATATATATATATATATATATATATATATATATATATATATATATATATATATTTTATGTTAATTATTATAAATTTTATACTACTATACTTTTTAACATTTATTATAAATATTAGCATTGCGAAGATGTATTGTAATACAAAGTTGTATAGTATAATAGAACATACAGGATAAGTTATTCGTTTAAATAATTAGCACTTATAAAATCATATTATAAGCTATTACTGACTTGTTTTGGCATTAATAAATTTACATCATATCACAAACGTATTTATTTATTTGTTAGTGATCGTCCAAACTAAAAAAAAACTCATCAAAATTAGTTGAAACAGTCACAAATGCTTGCATTAAGGTAGAGTGTCTATATCACACCCTTTGGGGTGCTATCCTTTTTCGAACCCTATTAACACAGAATGTTTTGTGCACCGGGCCTGCCCTTTTTTTCAAATTGTTTTTCAAAAATCCTATACATAAAGTTTATTAGTATCATTAGTATAATTTTATTCGACATACAATTATTTCTTAAAAAGATGAAATTTTAATCGTTTTTAAATTTCTAAATATTAATATTTTCTATAAAATTTATTACATCAAAATTTAGTTAATTTTATAATTTTAAATATTAAAAAAATAATTAAATAACTATTTTGTCAGGTGTGAACTCTATTTAAAAAGGTAAAAAGGTGAACAATATTTTCCTATGGGGTTTGATACTTTAAATATTTAATAATAACTAAATTTTAAACTTTTTGTTTTACCCTTTATAAGATGATTTCAGCTCAATCTTTTCTCTCTTTATCCATATGTCTAGTTAAACACCTTCACATAAATTGAAACGAAAAAAATAATGTAGATTTAACTAAAGAGAGTGAATAACAAGAACACTAGATTAATTAAAACAACTTAAAATATGTTGTGTTTCTATAATTTTTTTTCTTTTTTTTCGATTATACGGTTTTTTTTTAAAAAAAAAGAAGAAGAAGAAGAAGAAATTCAACGTACTAATGCATAACAAAATTAAATTGAGAATATATATAAGTTAACAAAATGTAATTGATTTTAAAATCTTAAATATTAGGATTTTTAATATAATTCAAATAAGGAAAGATTTAAGAAGCAAAATTTTAGTCAATTTTAAAGTACTAAATATTAGTAGTTCTTACATCTTACAAATAAGTAAAGATTTAGTTGTTATAACTTTAATTAATTTCAAAGTCCAAAATATTAGGATAATATTTAAGTGATAATTATTTTTAAAAATTGTAAATGATAATTTTGTCTATTATAAAGTCTTTTAATGAAATTGATATCCATAAAACATAAAAATTCGGATACTAATGAGTTTTAAAGCCTCTTTAATAACCTATTTGACCAAGCTTTTAAGGATGTCGAAAGTGATTATTTTTTTTAAAAGTGCTTATTTTATAAAAATGAGGTGTTTGACATAGCTTTTGGGAAGAAAAAAAAAAGTGGTTTTTAGAGAATAACATAAGTTGTTTTTCCGAAGCTAAAAAAAATAACTTCTCCCTAAAAGCATTTATTTGAAAAGTATTTCCGAGACAAATACATTTAGAAACATTTTTTATAAGCTTGGCCAAATATTAATTGTTTAAGTTAACAGAATTGTAATTGATTTTGAAGTATTAATTGTTAAGAGTTTTAATATAGTTCAAATAAAAAAGATTTAAGAAGCAAAATTTTAGTCAATTTTAAGATCTAAATATTAGAGTTCTTACATTTTACAAATAAGTAAAGATTTAATAACTATAACTTTAATTAGTTTCAAAGTCTTAATATTAGGATAATAATTAAATGATGATTATTTAAGAAAAATAGTAAATGACAATTTTGCCTATTGCGGACTCTTTTAATGAGGGGTAAAAAGTTTAATCAAATATTTCTAAAGACGTTCATACTTTTAATATAGTATCAATAGATTACTATTTGATTTATTTGTTCACTTTCCAATTCAATCCATTTTATTTCTTCTATGATTTGAGACAAGTAACCCTTGGCGCACGCAAGCTGCTCAGGAAGAGCACAACTCTAACTAGCAAAGGAAGGTGATCAGCTCAATTGAAAGAGAGGGTGCGGGGGCATAAAATTCTACCATCTTGCCTGTTGCACTGCGTGGTAACAAATTTCATTGATTGCTCGAATTTCGATCAGAAAGGGAGGAAATTTTCTTGTTCCACTTGGCGATACACCCTATCATAACACTCCAATAGGTTCATGCCTTTCCAACTAAAGAAGGCCAATTCCTCAACATAATCTTGTGCTCTATAAGACACATCCCGGATCCGTCTCTCCAAATCTTCCACCATTTCAAGATCATTGCACTTATTTGTAGAGTCCACAAGAAATCTCTGGAAAAATTTCAAGTTTTTCTGAAAGAAACTTACAATGTTCATCTTTATCAAGATTCATGAAAAGGGTGTATTTGTATTAAGAAAAATTCATTGAATTCCGAACCCATAAGCTTCAAAATATGACATCACCTCTGAATTCAACCTCCCTAAACAAGGGAATTTTGTCTAGTTAGACTATGTACAAGTATCTCACACCAACAACGACAACATACGCACTGTAATCCCATAAGTGTGGATGTACAAGTATCTCAATAGAAACATAAAAGCGCAATAACAATAAAGAGATCACAAAAGATGCTATCTTTTGACAATCTAAACCAACATAACAAGAAGATGAATCAAATGAACCCCAAGTACAAGAACAATAAGGAAAATCATAACAAGTAAATGATTCCTCTTTCCTATACAAAAATAAACCATATGGAAGAGAATGTAGAAATACCAGGATTGAAAAGTAAAATTGGGAGACCTTGTTGCTGTTGAAAGATTCTAACTAAAGAAGATAAAGTTTTGCAAGCAGATGAGAGATTTTGTTGTTGAAAAAAATCTAGGATTTTCTTGTAATTCCAAAAAAAATCTAACTTTATTACATAATGATGAATGAATAAGAAAAGGGAAAAGAGCCAAATATAAGACTCCCAAATATAACCTAAAATTATTTTAAAAATGGGTTACTTTTATTCTGGTTATATTTTTGGTTCAAAAAATAATTTTATCGTTATGTTTTCGGCTTAAATATATTTTTTGTAGTAATGATTGCTTCAAAATAAGAAAAATTGATCTAATTTTACTCTTGAACTATTCGAAATAGTATTGTTTTGTTCCCTCTTTAAAGTTCGGGACTGATGTTTTTAATTCTAAATATTTGAGCAAAAATTTAGATCGGAGATTATGAAGTTATTTGACTATTTTAAAGCAGTTATTATATAATGTCAATTTTATGTTTTATATAAAGTTAAGTAGTTGTATTAATTTTTTAACTAAATATTTATTTTATTATTTTCTTTTAAGACTATTATACCGGCTCTCAAATGAAACTTGAGATGACTTAAAGTTACGGTAAGTAATATAACGTACCAAGTTATAATTGAATTCGATTTCTTTTATCATATAATTCTTAGAGTTAGAAAAATAAACTCATTATTGTAAAAGTAGAAAAACATTTTTTAAATAGTATATAAGAAAAGGTACATGAAATCATGTTTAGAAATAAAAATTCATACCTAAAATATAAAAAAAGCGAAAGGGAAAAAACAAGTTAAAATATCATCACTTTTATTTGTTAAAATGAAAAGTATTTATACTATATTTTATCGTTTCACACATTCAAACCCCCCTCCCTCACCACCCAAATTTTTTTTTGAAACAATTAGAAGAACAAGGGTAAGACTGTCCTATTTCTAATAGTTCAAGGGCAAAATTGACTCTTTTTTTTTTTTAGAAACAATCGTTAATAAAAAGGATATTATTTTTTACCTATTTTACTAAATAAAATAAACAAGAAAGGACACAAAAGAAATGGACAATTTTCGGTAGAATATTTTTAATGAGTCAAAGTCAAATGAACATCATATCGAAATTAGAATTTTATATAGTTTTGTTATTATGATATAAAATATTGTATTTGATATACGATTTTAAAATTTTAATATTTGATATTTATATAAATCATATTTTAAAAATATAAAATAATATATTAACGTAAAATTAATTATTTAGACATTGTAATTTTGATTATTTCATTTTGGTTGAAAATTTTCATTTTTGTATAATTGAATAACGTAGAGAGATGCATGCTTATATTTCTTTTAAATATTTCTACATATATAAAGTGTTACTATGATATAATTGAGATATTTTTTAAAGAATTGAAGACACAATTCTTAAATTTGCTTTCAAAATCTATGGCCAAACTAATCATGTATATTCTTTATACTTGTGTATTTTTTTTTAAAATATATTTTGTGATATACACGTAATATATATTATGTTGGTAATATTTTTTCTAAGTTAGGAGTGCATTTTCTTTTTCTTTTATTTTTATTTTTGGTGTTCGATATTCAGTTCGAGGCTTAATTAATTTGGATTCATATTGGTAGTCTCACTTTAGGGAATAAAACACTTCCTATCAAAGACGATTTTATATCCAAAGTTTAAACTCGAAACCTGAAATTAAAAATGAAAGAATACTTGTCGTTTCAGCATATGATTTTGCACATATGCTATAGAGATGAAAGATTTTGGTTTTAGATAGACTTTATATTATAAGTAAAAACAACAAACAAAACAACATAATTGGCCTTCCAAAATTATAATTATTTGCTCCATTTCTTTTAGGTCCTTTTCTAAGAAGGTCTGCTCCACCATAAGCTCCTTTTCTTTGATGAGTAATTGTATGAACATCTTTATGTTCATCCTTGTTGCTCTTTGTACTTGTTGATTCAAGAAATGTATCATTTGCAACTGCACAAAATTTCATATAAAAGGAAGTTAATTAAGTTATATACATCGTCAGCGTAAATAAATGAATTTTTTTTAAAACAAGATCAGTATAATTTAACTTGTTATATATAGTAGGTTACGTGTAACCTGTGATCTGATCGTGTAAATATTTCGTACATCAATGGTGCATAGAATTTAAACTCTTTAATTATAAGCAATTTGTACTATTAAATATGAGAAACTCAAGAAAAATTTCAAGATTAACCAAATGAAGAAACATGAAGGTAGTCTTAAGAGATCAAGATCTTGAATCAAAATTCATTTTATCTCTAAAGACATATTTTGTTTTCATTCAAAGTATATATTGATTATTTAATTAGGTTAAGTTATATATACAACCAGTATAAAGAGCTTTTTACATTATCAGGTCACTCAAATGATCTATGAGTTAAAATATGGGATACATAATCTTTTAAAAAATATTTATATGTTACCTATTACAGGCTTACCATCAGCAGAGATGACCTGACAGAGTAAAAATTCTCATATTTAATATATATAGACAGTAATAATTAAATAATCAAGAAAATTGAAGACATACATAGATATTTGTTGAAAATATTTCTTGTACTATAATCCAATATGACTACAATTATAATTATTAAAAAACCAACTCAATTTTTTAAAAAAAAAAATCCAAACCAAAGTAATTAACCACAATTTTTTAAAAATAAATAATAGGAGATGAAAATTGGACACCAAAAAACTTACTCTTTTCCTTGTTTTCATTGTGCAAGATGAGTTCATTATTTTGGGATTTTGGGATGAAGTTGCAAGATGAGTATGGCAAAGTTTTCAAGAATATAATGAGGCAAATCCATGAAAATAATATAAGAATTTTCATGGTGTTTTTTGTTGTGAAATTAGCTCTACCTAATAGTTAGTCAAGTGTTTTAGGGCTATTTATAGTAATAATTTGCATTCAAATGTCCATATATAGAATCTTTAGAAGTTTGTCAAAGAATTTGTCAAACTAATAGAGTTGCGATGGAGTCGTAAGTGATCCTTCATCCTTAATCATAGATTTCAGATTTGAATCTTGAGCATGAAGTTGCCTTTGTTGGGCAACGGTTTACTGTCAATATGAGACTTTCGAGTGTGAATATGTATTTAATCGAGTCTCAATATGAATATCGAACATTGAATAGAAAATCAAAAAGAAAAAAGACTTGTCTAAGTGCAGCCAATGTGCTATCTTGAAAAGTACAATTGGAACAATCCAAACCAATTAGATTTTGAATCATTAAATTTAGGGCCATCTTTTGAAAATGAAAAGTAGAGAATATAATTAGTGAAATGAAAAAAAATATTGAAAAGTAGAGAAAAAGGAATAAAAATACTTTTAAAAAAAAGTTGAAAAGAAATGTTATTCCCCTTTTTCATACCACACACGTGTGATGAAACTAAATGAATAATATATATATAAACACACACAAAAAAAAAAATTTATCTTAGTCATAACAGATTGCTAAATCAATAAAAATATTTACTAGCTATTTAAATGAATTATCATATAATATCTCATTGTGTTTCATTTATATATAAATTTATTTGACTAAATACGAAAGATTAATTAAGAAGAAGAAAAAAGACTTTTGAGACTTCTGATCATAAATATGTTATGATATTTATATAGCGGCTTTAAGATCATCTTATCAAGTATAAAATAGAAAATTTTAAAACAAACGGTATCCAAATTTTAAAAAAAAATCCTTTTTTAGAAAACTTATTAAAAGATAAAAAGGTTTTTCCTTAACAAATTTATTAATTATTTTTTATTTTATTCTAAGAATATAGATTGCTTTTTTTTTTTTTTTGAAGAGATAAGGTCATGAAAAAGAAGGAATTGATTCCAAACAATCTTATAGAAAAAGAGATTTATAGATTAATTCCCATAATTCACTAAAAATCTAATGTCATATTCCAAAGTACATCTTTTTGCTTTATACCTTTTGTTTGTTCATATTTCAAAGAGTGAATAATGAAAAACACAGCTAAAGTATCACGGTCTTTTGAGTTTCATGTCTGATCTATCAGGTGTGTGAGTTTTCTACTTGAAATATCATCAAATTTTATCAAAACACACATCAACTATCAATTGCTCACTTTTCCTACCTGAACGATGGTGATATTTCAAGTAGGAAAAGTAAAAAATTGACAGTTGAGTTATTTTGATAAACATATAGTGATATTTCAGGTAGGAAACTCGCATACTTGATAGTTCAGATATGAAACTCAAAAAATCGTGATATTTTAAGTGTGTTTTTGATCATTAACTCTATTTCAAAAGAAATTTTTGGCCAATTAGTTATTTCTTGTGTCATTCAATTTGGTCTTTCCTAGCAATGTGTGAGCACATGACTTGTGCAATAGTAGAAAGATTTCCTTAAGAAAAAAAGAAAGATACTAGAAAACAAAAATTAAGAATTTGAAATGAAAAATAAATAAATAAAGAGGAAAACCTTGGTTAGAAATCAAACTCGAATAATCCTCATCTCATAACTTATGAATAAACATTTTTGCATTGCTATTTAAATACTGTCTATGATATTTATGCGAAAATGATCTTTTCAACGTCCAATGAAAATTTATCGACTAAAATACACTTGAATTGACCATTGAGATGGTAAAGCAATGATAGCTATGGCATGCAAGTCATGATAAATTAGTATACTTTCGTATTAAATTCAACTCAGTTGACATATTGGTTACTCACTAATCATACCAGATCGTCACGATCTCAAAGCTATAAACAAAGAAGTATATGGGATCTTAGTCATGCCAAACAAGTATGACTTCATGCTATATCCAGAATATACCAGATCCGGCTCGATTATTAATAGGGAGAGTAACTTAATACTCCCACCTATCTCATAAAGCAAGAATTGCGATTCTATAGAGTTTAGTCAAGTGTATCCAAAAGCAAAGATAATTTAATTTCTCAAGATTTCAAACTTCTATTAGTTCTAAAATTTAAAGAGAAAAGAGAGAACTTATACTGTACTTAAAACAACCCAAGACACAAGTACAAGATAGTTCCTAGAAAACATAAGATCAAGTTGATTGACACATATATGTGCTTTGACATACCACATTAATGTCTATTATCCGACTTAATGCCTTTTTACACGTAAGAGATCTAAAAAAATGACATTTTATTTTCATATATTTTACAATAGGCCAAGAGATGTCATTTATCTCTGCTTGTTGAATGGTGTATATTTTAACGATAATCAATTAAAAAACACTTTCGCTCAATGAAAAATACATAAAACAGGTAACCGCGAAACTTGCATCCAGGATATTTACCTTCACTCTGATACCATATTGAAGTATACGGCGATATTCATTTCATCTAAAAAATTACGTTATTAAAGAACAAATTTTTATTTAGTTAATTAATTATATTTTCAACAATATAATGGTTGATGGAAGTTAGTACAGCTTATTAGTGGCTAATGCAATTCTTCACAAACGAATTCATCTAACACAATATTTTCGAAATATATGTGTGTGAAAATCAATTATAATTTCAATAAATATAATATATAAATCTATAATTTTAAAAGTATAATAAATTTATTACTAAAAATTATAAAGAGCAAGCTCATCGAATTTAAATCATGAATATTTTCACCTTTGCCACCTAAGTGTATATTTATTTGCATGTAAAGTTGATTTATTTTTATAGGCAAGTTAAGGTCGCATCTAATATTCTTTTATCACGATAAAAAACTAGGTGGGGATAAAATCAGATATAAATCGTATTTAAATTTTAATTAAAATTTTGAAGTGCTAAACGGCAAGATTAGGCTACATGATTTCTACCAAAAAAAATTTTATTTAGGTATATTCTCAACATGTCTAGTTAGGATACATAGGCTATTTGAAAGAAAGAAAGTCTCAAATATTTTGGGTTTATTATTTAAGATAATGGGGAGATTGACGAGAATGTTACTTACCGTATTAGTGCAGGATGGATGACATGGAAGCTCGCATCCAGAGTCCTATGTGATAAGAAGATGCCACCGAAAATTAAAGACAAGTTTTACAGTGGAGGACAAGATACGGGAAGAGAGGTTGAGATAGTTTGGACATACACAAAGGAGATGTCCGGATGCTCAGTGCGGAGGTGTGAGAGGTTGTTGAGGGATGATTTCAGGAGAGAGGTAGAGGTAGGCCGAAGAAGCATTGTGGAGGTTGAGAAGGACATGAATTAGGGTTGTAGGTTAGCCGGGAGTAAAGGCTGGTTAAGCAAATCCGCCTATCCGAGTAGTAGTAATACTCCTATAGTATCTTAACTCTGATATTATTTATTATTTCTTGAACCTTATGTATCGTGTTACGTTTTGACATATTTTGCTCTATCCGTTATTTTCTCTAAATTGCTTTGACTTATTTATTTTTAAATCGAGGGTCTATCAAAAACAGTCTTGGACATGTTGTTATTATATTCTCAACATATCTCTTGAAATTCTTTTTGTTAATTGGTTGTTAATTGAAATTCGAGGATCTTATGAGATATATGCCCCCCTAAACTAATTTCTTTTTTCCTATATGATACCCCTTCACTAATTTCCCCTTTTTAAAAATAAAATAAAAGTTATGTGTTTTTCTACATTATTTTTATTTTTTTGTGATCAAATTATCTTTTTACTATCTTTTTGTGTATACAAACTTAACTCTTTATTTGTATAAATAAGTTGATTTGAACAGTTTAACAAAAATCGACTCTTAAAACTCTATGATCAATCAAACACAATCGAGGCCGAAGGAAGTAGAAGAAAATAATCACAAAACACAACACAAAACTTTATTAAGAAAAGGACAAACTAAAAATAAAAATACTACACATAAAAGTTAAAACCTAATACTACAAAAATTAATAGTATTAGAGAAAAGAAACCTTCACTAATATTGATTTTAATCCCAAAAAAAAAAGTAAACAGAATATCAACTTCAATTCTGTTATGATAGTAAAAGAACAAAGTCAAATAGCATATAATATTTTTGCACCATCAGTGCGTATAACTTAAATCCTTCGTCTTAACCAAAGATATCGAGAACAAAGTCCTCTTCATCAGATTCTTCTCTCTCTTCCACTTTCTTTTCCTCCTCCTTCTCTTCCGCCACCATTGCGCCACCGCTAGAAGCAACCACAACACCGCCGCCGCCGCCGCCAGAAGGCACCGTAGCAAGCATCTCTCTTCCGGCGGCAATAAGTTCATTAAGGTCTTTTCCTTTGACTTGAGATAATAATAACTCAATTTTTGCTTCATCGGCTTCTGCGCCGACGGAGGAGAGAATTGCCTTCAAACCCTCCGCCGTTGGGCTGGCGTTGCCGCCCAACACGGCCAACAAGTAGGTGGCGATCACCTTCATCTTTGTTTTTTTTTTTTTTTGTCCTTTTGTAGAATGGTATTTAGGGTTTAGGTTTTATGAGAATATATAATGTTGTTAGGGTTTCTTTATGTGCACGTAACGTAAGGGGTCTTAATTACAAAAAACAAAACCTTCCGAAAAGTTCAACGCAAAATTAATTATTCCCTCTGGTTCATTATAATTGTTAGGTATATTAAAAATAGTTGTTCCAAAATATTTGTTAGTTTCAAAATTCAAGAGATAATTAATCATGTTTTTTCAATTCTACCTTTAGTATTTAAAGTCATTCTAAAATGTAAAAATAATTACTATTGTATGTTTTCAAAAAATTAATAGGGTTATATTAATTAAATTACCATTTTTATTAATTTTTTCTTAATATTTGTATACTAGCAATTAAAATAGAACAGAAAGAGTGTTTTTTTCTCATTTAGCCTTAATATAGTTCCCTTGATTATGGGATATTCTTTTCTTTTCCCCTTTTTATCGATTTCTTTACCAAAATTAATGCAAGAAATTTCAAAAATGATTAATTGCACTTTTGGTCCATCAATTATTGATAACTATAATTCAATTTAGTCCTTGTGATAAGTACATTTAACATTCATAATTCTTGAGATGTGCATTTTTTATTCCTTTCCTTGTAAGTGAATCACAAATTTTAAGATTTAAAAGAACACATTATAATTAATTGAAGACCAAAATTCAAATTTATCAAAAACAACCAAAAAGTGTTGTTCATCCTTCAAAAATTATACCACTAGACTATCATGCGTAAGAACTAATTAGAGAGAAAAAATGGCTATGGCCTATGATCAAGCTCATTATTTATCGGTCTCATAGATATCAAAACGTGGGCCAAAGAAGAAAATATTTTGTGTGCCACCGAAGGATTTTTGATCAGCAGTGACACTTTTTAAAATGAGAAATGATTTAGAAAATGGGGAAATAAACCATAGAGAATAGAACTCAAAACCTCAACAGAGAATTTGAAGCACCTGACCAATTAAGCTACAAGATCATTTGTGTCTGAGAGTGTCACTTTACACAATATATTCTCTATGCTTACTTTTACCTTTTAATTATACATACATATTTAATAAAAAATTTCGATGAAGCAGTATCACGTGACACCCCTCGAGCCTTACTAAATCCGCCCCTGTTTGCCATGACTCAGGAGATTTGATTTTATAGCCCCTTGTAAACTTATTTTTAGTTTTAATTTTTTTTTTATCAGAGATCTTTATTTTTACATATAAGAGATCTGAGAAAGATTTTTTTTTTTTATTCAATTTTTAAGTGATTATAAGAGATCATTTCCACCAAAACTAAGGTATATTGTATTCCAAAATAGCTACATTATTTACTACTAAGCATATTTGCCTAAAAGCAAAGGCAATGCAAAGGGAAGCATCTTATAATACCATTTCCTAAAAAAGTAACAGCTCCATCGATGCCTTTGAATATAAAGCCGCTTTATCCTAAAGTAAAAAAGAAGGATAGATGAACAATCCGTTCAAGCTCAAGGTCTAACATACACTAGTAGAAAAATTTAAAAAGAACTCAACATTATATCCTCCTAAATAAGATAGCATAAAACAGATGGGGAGAAGCAAAACGAAATCAACATTTGAAGAAGCAAGACCATGGAACACCATGACGATAAAGAAGAATCTTTCTAAATCACTCTCGGCCTTCACCATGTTTCTATGCTCTAGCATGGCTGCTAGAGCAAGAAGAAACTAAAAGAAAGGAGATAACAAAACAGAGGTGAATACACTTGCAATGAAGATGTTTGTTTTCCGATAGTCGATGATGATGATGATCTTGATCTTGGACGAGCACCCATATTTGGAGTAACGGGAACGAATCGTGCTCTCCTTTTAATCTGGATGTTAATATCTTGAGTTTTAGGGCAACATATTTGCGGAGTTTGGCTTGGAGGTTTGGAAGTTGATGGCGGAATGTCAGCAGAAGCTGAGGTTTTGCAGTATTGGGACAGTAGAAGAGTTGCTAATAATGAGAGAACTAGTACAAAATTGGGTTTAATCATGTCTACTAAGGAAGATTTATATAGAGAGATGATGTACAATGTTAGAAGTGAAGTATGGCACGAGCACGTTTGGAAGGACACAATATATATCAAGTAAAAGAGCAGAAGTGTATTCAATACAATACACATTTTTTGTATTTTTCAAATATAGAGAACTTTTTGATATTACTGATCAGTCATAAACGGAGAAAAAAGTTTTAAGGACTGCATAATCAACCTTGAGTGAAAGGCGAAAAACACAATTGAATTATCACGGGTTTTTTGAGTTTTATGCCTGAACTATCAAATGTGTGAGTTTTCTACCTGAACTATCATCAAATATTTATCGAAACACACCTCAACTATCAGTTGTTCACTTTTCCTACTTAAACTTGGTGATACTTCATGTAGAAAAAAGGAACACCTAATAGTTGAGGTGTGCTTTGATAAACATTTGGTGATAGTTCAGATAGAAAACTCACACACCTAATAGTTCAAATATAAAACTCAAAAAACCGTAATATTTAAAATGTATTTTTGATTATTAACTTTAGTTTGAAAGATGAACAAGGTGGGGAACAAGGGACAACTCTAAAGTTGGGAAAGACAATAGGTAGTACTAGAATAGGAAAAGTAAATAAACGAGAAAAGAACATGTCTAGATTAAACTACAAAGAGCCAAAAGTCAAACCGTCCAACAACCTCCTTTATGCTAGATCTCAACTATTTAGGGCTGTTTGCTACGGGTTAGACTATTGCAAGTATAAGTAATATATGAATTAATTATAAAAAAATTTATATATTATTTTATGTAGAGATTAATTATGTAGATTTTAGTTATTCATGTATTAGTTATATAGAGATTACAATACATGAATTATTGATTATGAAATATTTAATTTGTTATAAATTAATATGTATTATTTACAAATAAATAAGTAAGCAAATAGTATAAAATTATTGTATAATTAATTTTTTTTTATTTTAAAAATGAAGGTGTAAATGTACACCGGATAAAAAAAGAATGGATCAATAATGGTTTAATTATATATATCTAACATTCATATTATCAAAAAAAAAAAGACCAGATAAAAAATAATAACAATTAATTCTAGGTAAATATACATAGAAGAAAGTATAATTTTTTAAAAAAGTACCGAATTAAAAAAGATATTAAAAGTAAATTGATAGGGGTAAATGTGTAATTTTATTATTTTAATCCATGTATAACTAATACTCCATAACTTATTCCACTTTCTAACCTGCATAAAATTATACATACATTTCCTCATAAATTATGTAAGTTTTAATTATGTAGAATTACTAAAAACACAACCAAACATTGTATAAAATTAATATATGAATAACTTTTATCCTATTTGGTAACCAAACGACGCATAAAATTAATACATGAATAAACTTTGACCTTATTTAGTAACGAAATAGCCCCTTAGTATGTCGAGGAATACCTCTATAACTTGAGCAATTTGCATGTAATGAAAAGTAGTGATACCAAAAGGAAGTCCAAGATTTGGTTAAGCCGGGCGATTTGGGGGAACATATTTCAACCTGGAATCAGGTTCGGCATAAAGAGATGTGGGATTTTGTTCTGGCTTTCGGTACATGATGCTTTGCTAATGTCATGTAGATTTTGTCCAAGAAGTGGATTCACTATTTTACATGCTGTTTCATCTTTTCACGTTTAAAGAGCATCTTTCACTTTAAAAAAACTTTAGACTTTTGATAAAGAACTCTTGAATTTTAAGTAACAAAGCATTAAACAGCTCAATTTTCTATGCACCAAGAAAAGAAGATTTGTGTTGAAAGAAAAGTTACTTACAGTTCACAAGGGAAAAGCTAAGCTGCAGGTCAGTGCTTAGCTAAACAAGTGCTCAAGAATCTGAGGGCTTATCTGTTGCAGAAATGACAACTGTCCAACTTGCTTGGCCACAACTCCGATTACACGATCTATGTACAGTACATAAAGAGAATTCCTGTTTTCTAGTAGTTCCAATGCTTTTCTTCCATGGAGAATTGATACAACCCATTCTTCAAAAAGCCCTACAGAGTAATACAAGGTCCATTTCTATCATTAACAGTATGAAAAAAACCTTCACCAGCCGGCTCCATGGGCAAGGAGGGGAAATAGGTTATAAAGATGTATCCAAGTGATTAAAAGAAGCTCACTTATGTCGAAATCTCCAGTGTTTGACCAGGTTAACAAATAATCTGAAACCAGAAATTCAATAAGCTGAATCCTGCAATTGAGAACATATATTAAGTAAAAAATTTAATCTCCTTATGGTTTCAAGAAAATTAATGAAAAAATAAAAAGAACCAAAGTGTGGATACAGTAAAAAGTAAATACAGTAAAAACTAATGATAAATCTTAAGGTGCATGAACATCCCCAATTTAACTAAGTAATCTAGCAATTCAGGCAGAATGCAGTACGTCGTTCATGTAAAAAACAGAATATAGTTTTGGATCTGAAGCAGGCACAGCTTCTACAATTAGGAGAGACAGACATGACTGTGGTGCCAAGGCACATCTAATTACTTAATTATTCCAGTGTTTCAAGCAATGAATAACTATATACACAACAAAGGGGGGCACACACCAAGTAATCCTGCAGCTAAAACCACCATTTACAATAAACAAGATTGTCAAGATGACCACATAATACAGTAGCAATCACTCCACTAGACGATACTAGAAAGAAATAAATAATTATACCACATACAGAGATTCAACCATTTTAAACTTTATATTAGCTGAATTGACAAAAGAAAGAACGAAATAACCAACTCGAAGTAAATGTCAAAGTCCCCCTAGAAACTCCAACTACAAAGGAAAAAATTACAACTTCACAGCCTAAAAACACCATCAAATCGGGAAAGTCTGGAGGGATAAGTGGTTCAAAACAAATATAAAGTTACAGTGTTCCTTTCAAACCTCCAAACTAAATACAGAAAGTAAAAATAAAAATAGCATATGGAAAGATGTCAATGACCAGAAAGGAAAATGTGATATAATAGATAGAGGAAAAGAAATTTCGTCAAGAGTAAGGTCCAAAATAATGTACGTCTATTATAAACAGCAAGGAACGAAAGTCAAAATGAGTGAGGGAAACTGCACTTAACAAACAAAAAGCACACCTTCCAGGCTTATAGCCTAGAGGTACCTGTGGGAGTCTCCCACACAACGTGGGTGGGTTTGATTCCCACTGTCCCCTTCTCCCTTTCCCTTCTGCGGCCCCCTATTATGTAATAAGAAAGTTAAAAGCAACAACAAAAAACAGAAGCATAAAAGAGCAATTAAAACAGACAAAGACAAGTTTATAGACTATATACAAGCTGGTGGGACTTACATCATGTACATTGAGTTATGCATATTTGGAAAGGCACCATCAAATGGATCCATGAAAAGCAAACTTTCTGCCACTGCAGAAATTCTTTGAGAAATCGCAAATATTAGACGCTGGCCGACAAAAGTGTCATTTCCGACTTTACGCATCAAATGTTGAATATAGAACTGAACAGCACTGTCAAAGTGATGAGATTCTGAAACACATAATTATGGAATCAAGAGTTAAGAAGCTTGAGAAGGAAAAAGTAAGTTACATTGAGGAATTTAATATTAATAATGCTGCTGTCCAGGAGGACAAAAATCACTTTAAATTTCTCTGAACTTCAGACTTATGATCCAACTAAACTAGCAATCAGTCAAATGATAGCAGGGTTAGTAAGGGTCTGTCCCTCTTTTGATTTCAATGGTCTTTGCTTCTAACTATTCAATATGATACATATTATTTTGAACTAATAAGAATTAGAGTAAATGATGCTTTTCTGAAATCATCTTCATCAAAGAGTAATATCATTTAGCATCCTCCAAAATAATTAGAAGCATTTTACATAATCTATGTCGTTCAAGAACAACCAGTTTCTAATTTCTGCTGGAAAAAAGAAAAACCAGGTGCCTTTCTACATTAAGCAGCAGATAGTTTAATCGCAAATATCACTCCCCTCTGTCCAAATTTATGATATTTTTATTTTGAAATGTCCACAACTTTCTACACCTACCAACAGTATCTTTATACAACTTTCATAAATTTTAAGAATTCAAATTCGTTTAACAACTTTGCCACTGCTTTAGTCTTATTGCTAACAATTTATAATTTCTAATCAACTACATATTAAACTCAAACTCAATTCAATAGTGTTGCATAAAATGGGAAGTTACTTGAAAGCTGATTTGATTCAATTAAATATGTACCAAACCAAAGAAACCTGCACTCTATCAATTTTCAGTATCATGGCTGAAACCATTTCTTAGTTATGTATATGCGTATACTGGGAAATATCTACCAAAATCTTTTTAGATACATGCTGCCAGAATTTCAGAGCTCAGTTAGGAACTTCATGGTGTCATTTAAGATATGGGTATAAACTTTGCTAGTTCTTTTATAGCTCCAGAGCACATTAGGATTCTGAAACCTTTTCTGCTGAGAATGTAAGTTTCAAGTCTGCTTTCTCTGACACATAACCTTCTGTACACAATTTTGTTGTAGATGTTACTATACCTCATAGAAGTCCATAGGAATGAAGATCTCTCCAATTTGCATCAAGAAGCTTCTCTTTCTCAATCTAAATTAAGGAAATACTATCGACAGCTTGCATGTGGTAAGGAGTGACAAGTTCTCGGAATACAACATATAAGCACTAATTGATTGAAAATGCCGATTCTGCCATTATTAAATGTAGGTGAAAATATAACACAATCTGTTAAGGTGAAGATAGTCTTAGGAACAAGACCACATAATTACCATCTCCCTGCAAGGCACTGCACATTCTTCTCAATAAACGCATGATTAAGCTGTTGATGATGCCTTCCACTGGTTCTGCGTTCCTCTCAGTTGGTGACATTGTAGCAAGTGTACCTTTAAAGTAGGAAAATACAGATACTTCTGAATTTGGAAGTCACTAAAGAAAGACTAGATAGTAATCCATGAACCCATCTGATGCTATCTTACTATCAAAGCTGAAAGCTCAGATATTTAAGCATTCTATGAAGTAAAACCGTTCATTACTTGCATATAAGGTGTTGATAAAGAAGGGAAATTGTGAACCTTCTGCTTTTTGAGTAACGATTAGAAAGGTTCATTCAAAATACAGTATAAACCAGGATGATCGTTCTCAAAAATGCAGACTTTTAGAACAATCTTTTGTTTAAAACTCAAATCTTAGGATGAACCTTCAATAGACAGTCATATTTTTTCATTTAAGTTTCGGAGCAGATAATATATTCACTTATTAACCCCTTGATTTCAGCTTCTACCACAATCCTCAACACTAGAAATTAGAAAATAACAGTACATCTGCGAGATAATAAAAAAATAATTAATCGTCAATGTATTACAAAAACAATATATCAGGAATTCAAGCTTAAAATTTCCAAATGTCGCTCATGAAAACGTTTTACACAGGCAAAAGGAAAGCAAAAGATTGTGATTACCAAGAATAAAGTCCACAGCTTGGTGGCACCAGTTCTTAAAATTACCCTTCTCCAACTGCAACACGTTTGGTACAGAAAGCAAGTGAGAAGAGACATGGAAACCATATTCATAACATAAGACAAAGAATCACTAGCTTGGTTAGTAGAAACAACATACACTTTGAGGAGAAATAGTGTTGCAGAGCTCCAAAAGAAAATCAACTGAAGCGCTCAGTTGCTCAACATTATTTTCATTGTCACGTTCTGCCATTTGATGAAAGATACAACATTCATACTTCTCATCTATAGCAGAAAATTCATGTTAAGAATTTTTTTCCAAACAAGACCTAGAAGGCTAAAATTTTCCAGAGATCAAGTTATGCCACACATAAGAAATGAGATTTATCAAAGCATGGCTGAGGTATGATAAGATCTCAAGTAATGTAACTTCTAAAAATCATGACTTTGCAATTTAACCATCAAAAGTAAAAATAAAATTACATTCATAAGAACATCTCTAGCTTGATTTTCACCTGAAATTCGGTGAAGCAAGGAATCATCTGTTCTTCTCCTCTTTCGCTCCTTAATCCTCACTGGAAAAATATACAGCTCAATCAGTCCAGCTAATGTATACAGCATAGGTGAAGGCCAAATTGACAACTTTAGACCAATAACTACAGCAGAATTCCTTAAAAAACAAACCTTGTCTGAGAAATCTTCTCCGCAGCACATCACTGTACTGTTGATCAGAACCATCTCCAATTCTCTTAGGGCTCAACAATCCCAACTTATCAAAGAAATAACACTTGCATGATGCACTTTCTGGAAATATATCACACTGCGAACCATCTTACTCCAGAAAAAAAAAGGTAAAAAACAATCAAATCAAATAGCCGATCAATGTGAATCTACCTATACAAATAACACATTAGTAAATCAAAATCAAACATATAACAGAAAATCCTCGGGTATCTTCTTAACATTCAATTTTTTTGATTACCAAAAAAAAGAAAAACACAATTAAATCACAAAATTTAAAACTTAGATGGCCATTCAGAACTACACATTGTTATTTTCCAATCGAAATAGATCACATAATAATAGATCCTCAGGAGAATTGCAGCGATCATCAAAATTTCCATATAAACATTTAAAAGAGAAGTAAACTAAAAAAATTTAGCTTAGACTGTAACGAAAATTGAAAAAGCTAACCTTCGGCTACTTTGAGGTCCTCCTTGAGTCTAAGAATTTCTCGTTTACGCTCTTTTGCCTAAGAAAAAAAAAATCAGAATCAATTCAAATTCGTCCGCGCAACTTCTACGAGATAATAGAAATAAGAAATCGAAGAATTAGAGGTAATCGATCGAACTTTCCGTTTCCATTTAAGAGCATCATCGGAATGAGAATGAGGCGCGGATGAAGAAGAAGCGGCGACGGCAGAGGAAGAAGGCGGAGGCGGAGGCGGTGCTGCCGGAGGTTTCTGGAGAAGCTTCGATCGGACGAACGCGACCGCTATCGCAAGTTTCAGCGATTCATCTGAGTTGCTCTTCGATTGCTCCCTCAAAATCTCCATATCTCTCTCTCAGTGGCAAATGGCGGGAGTAGCTTGTTTATAAAATGTTATTTAATTTATATTATATTCTAAAAAAAAATTAAATTTCTGTTGACTTCGGAATAACTTCACATATTATATGAAATTCTCAACCGTAGGAAAAAGAAAATGATCGAATTTAACTACATATAATTGAAGTTTTATTTTTTACGTAAAACAAGTATGTCAGGAAAAAAAATAATCGAATTCAACTACATATAATTGAAGTTTTATTTTTTATGTAAAACAAATATGACTTAAATGGTGGCCCGAAAATCATGTAGTTATGCACTAGCAATAGAGTGATAACCTGCTATTGCTACTGCAACAACATATCCAGAGAAATCTCCCGAATGAAATCTATGGAGAGGCTATTTTCGATAAACTCGCTATTACCTACATCTGGTTAAATTATGTGGTAGTGTAAAGAGGAGAAAACTAATGGAAGCAAAAATATAATGGAGAATTAACTTCAAGAACCCTTTATGGATCACAACATATTCCTCTAAAGACGAACAAAAACAAGTATAGCAATTTATACAATGTACAAAAACATAAACAGCACCAGCAGAAGACAAAACTTGAATTTTCCTTCAAAAATGGTATATAAAGAGGCTTAAACAGTTGCAGTATGAACTCAACAGGTTTGAACAAAACTTGTTAATTATCTAGTCAAAAGAGAGGGAGACAAATAAATAACTAATGAAATACAAAATGAGGGGCCTCTTTGCCTAGAGCAAATATGTGTTGAGTACAATTCACCATTCCTCAAAAAGGCAAAATCTTTCTTTCAACACACTTGGAAAGAACATACGACTCAGCTTAAAAATCAACCTCCGCGGGTTCAGTGGCTCTTTTACTCCAACAGAGACATCAACAAGAAAGGCTGAAGAAAAGTGAGTTTTGAGTATATTCCATCTCTACTGAGGTTACAGAGAATCGCTCTTTCGTGAGGAGTTGAGCTTTTATTGGAAAAGAGTTTTGCATGCCTCAACATCAGGTGCTTGTGAATCCAGTACTGCTTGACCTGTAGGACTAGAGCTAATAGCTCCCATTGTAGCCGTGAATACGTCTTTCTGGTATAGATCATCAGTTACCTTCTTCAGGATCTCGTTGACCACCTTGAAGTCAAAAGCTCCAGCCAAAACTAGTCTAGCAATTATGTTGCCAAAATTTACTGGTGCTTTTGGTAGATCCATGGCAAGGTCATCGAGAAGAGAGGCAAAGTTCAAGAATCCAGTGACCAAGTCCCCAGGGATAAAAACCTTTTTAACAAACAAGTGTTCGAGAAGCTGTGCAACTGGTTCAACACGTGGTGGGCTTTTGTCTAGACCAATTGATATTGCTTCTTTGACAACCTCAGGATGGTAAGCTGGGGATTTGAGTTCCTCAACACACTGCAAAGCTTCATCCAGAAGCCGAACACTGAAATATTCCTCCAGAAGAGATGCTGTTTTTCTCTTTAGTTCATCAGGTTTCGAACTTGCAGCAGGAACCTGGGGGTTTTCGGCAACTGGAGAAACAACAGTTGTTGGAGGAGGTCTAACTGGTCCGGGAACCTGTGATGCAGGTTCCATGCCAAAACCATAGCCCAATGGACGAGCAGGAGGAGCACCACTACCTTGCAAGAGGGCACTAGGCCTGCCACTCATGAAGCCACCACTACCCTGAGGCAGAAGTCTTGGGTTCAATGTGGGCGACTTGCCAACAGATGGTGGCTGACCTCGTCCACCAGGCAGTGGTCCATTACCTCTAGGCATCGACCGGGATCTAGGAACTTCCCAGTTGTCGTTATCCATCCCAGGCATACCAGGCATCTTCCTAGTTCCTGGCATTCCAGGCATCATACCACCAGTGCCTGGCCGATTGATAGGGAAGCCACCAGGACTCAAACTCCCTTGAGCCGGAGGACCACGAGAATTTCTCATGCTTGCAGTGGCACCAGGACGCAACCCCAAGGTCTTTTCCGCTTCTGAGTGGATCTCAGTGATGGTTTTTGCTTTCACCTGTGCAAAAAAGGAAATATTACATCATACATGAGAATTCTAGGGCTTGAACAGCCAACAAATACAAGATAGAATGATGTGTCACCTCTTCCCGCCTGGGGACCCAGTTATTGGAACGTAAATCCAGCACATCACGAACCATAAACCTTAGCCGTGGAGCCAACTGAGGGTTTGTTGATAGTTCCTTCAACCTATTAAAGTAGGTATCGTTGATACGCCTCGACTTTTGGTTCTCATCCAGCTGCTTTCCAATGGTGTTGAAGAACTGACAAATGGCTTCAACGTTCTCTTCTTCTGGACAACTTTTGGGATCTTGTCCTAATAGTTCCTGTTAATAAAACCAGCAAAGACAATCATTGGTACAGTTTAATGCATTAAAAGACAGCAATCAGCATAGAACAAAAAGACCTGAGCAAAGGAAAAAAATTACCAACCTGAACAATGTGGTGAACAATCTTTTCAGGGACCATCTTTTGCTTCAAAAGCTCTCCGATAAGCTTAATATTGCCAAGAGTACGCAATTTGATCATCCTTTCTTTGTCCTTGCGGTCTGACTCGAGCTCAGGGGCTGTCATTTGCCTTGCCTCTTCTCGCAGTTTGTCAGCACCTTCAAATGCCTCCTGACAGTTATTCAATAGAACACGCTTGAACGTAATCTCTTTGCCACCAGGTTCATCAGAAGGAAATGGAGGCAGCTTCTCATTGAGATCAGAACACAGTTGGGCATACATCGGGCAAAATGTTGGTTCCAATACAGCCTTGTCAAATACCAAGGAGATAACGCCCTGAAAGTGAAGATAAAACACATTAAATTTCCAAAAGGAAAAAACTGAGGTGAACAAAAAAGTATGCCAGAGAAGGGAAGATAGACCTTTAGGATGTCTGCACTTGTTATCCCTGAATCTATCAGTTGACCTTTGAGGAGATCAAACTTCTCTGGAGTCAGCTTGTTGAGTATACTGTAATCAATATTGGTTAGTATGAATTAGTTAGATAAAACCATACATTCAACTAACATCATGTGGTAACTGTAGTAGTCTGGTGTGTAAGTGACAACACATCAAATGGAAGTTTTGTATTGTGTTCTAAATGGTATCGATATCCAGACATCTTGAAAAAGGAAATAAAGCATCAACTAGGGGAGATCAAGAGATGGATAGGGAGACAGAGGGAAAGATCAACGGCAATTAAGCATATATATTTTGTTAAATGCATAACTATTACAGAGAAAAAATTACCCCTTCACAGTCTTCAAGACACGATCTTTGTCAGAAAGATTGCCTCTTCGAACTGACCATGGCAGCTCAGCTTTGATTAGTGCAGGAGCAGGTCCTCCCTGATTCACAAATAAAAATAAAGGTCTCTGAGATCGAGAACTGGAGATAGCTTCATATCAGATAAAGTTGTTCTTCCAAAATCATGACAATAACAATGCCCTTGCTGCTATCACTACATATCAGATCAAATTGTTCTTTTGAAATCATTACAACAATGTCCTTGCTATTACTGAGAAAAAAATGGAATGATATAAATTACATGAAGAAAAATAGACATTTCCTTCGTTAAAATAGCTGCCTTTCAGATTTATCATCATTTGACTGACTAAACATATTAGAGCAGCCCTTACACCTAATTCTATATTATAGTAACTGCAAAGAAATAAAAGAAGGGCAACCGGCAAAGCACCCCGCGTTAGCAGGGTCTGGGGAAGAGCTGCACCCCAAGAGGTGTAATGTAAACAGCCTAACCTAATGCAAACATTAGCTATAGCCCAATTATTGAAGTTCCTGATCCACCACAAAATTTTGGCAAGGTATTGTATAATGATTAACTAAACAACTTGTCTTCATTTAACTCTCATTTTCAGTGGGGAATTTAGGAAGTGTTGAAAATGTGTCTTATCATTTTGTAGTAGCAAAAAGACCATATTGTTTTCCTAACAGAGGTTCCTACAACATATACTGGATGTGTTCTGGAAATAATACAAAAAGCAATAGATTAAGAATTACCCCTCGGTTGGGAGATATTTGAGTTCTTGCAAATTGTGAGCTAAGCTGTTCTTGCCGGCCACCAAATTCTCTGGTTTCTCGTAGAGTGTCCCATGATCTGTTGTCCTCTGCGGGGGAAGAAAATTGTGATGACTTGCTACGCCAATCACGGGTGTCTGGCTCAGAATAACGAGTCTGAGATTGGACCTGCATCTGCAGAAACATAAATGAGACAACTTGTGGCAACAAAAAATGCAAACTGCAAGTAACAGATAAGAAACATTTTTTAAATGAAAAGAAAAAGAGTAGCTCTTTCACTTAGATAAATAACTAAAAGTACAGCATTCCCTCTCTGTTCCCTTTGAGCAGGTGCAGTTGTGTTGTGGGCGGGGGGTCCTGTCATCACAAAAATCAAAAAGGGAAAGTACAACTGTTCTTAATATATACTCACATTGGTGTCTGCACGGCCTCGGCTGGCATCTTCACCAAACAATTCAGATTCAACTTCTTGTTTGATTAGTAGAAGGATATCATCAGAAATGTGAACCACCTAGACAGAATACAATCAACCCAATGAAAAACCATAGGGAGAAAGAAACAACATGACGTGCTTCGACATTATTGTTTCTCCATATTTATCTAGCAAAAGCTAAAGCCCAATAACAACATCAGCCAAAACTTAAAAGATATAACTATACCTCCCTCAGTTGCAGCAGCTGATCTCGAGTATACCTAACACGCTCACGGCCCTCAAAACGTGAGTCTCCAGTCTACAAAGATAAAAGGATAGTCAAGACGCATGTCGGAGTTAAAATTGAATCTCAACAATGAAAGAAAAGGCGAAAAGGCACCATAGTAGATCAACGTTACAAGCATCAAGAACACATAATCACTTGTGACGTCCAAGTAAAGAAAGCTGGTCAGCAAGAAGATACTTTAAGATCCAATTTAAAGAAGTGTTCACTACTCTATGAGTTGCACGGCACCAGTTTTACCAGAGAGAAACATGCAACCAAATGATGACAAGAGCTCATGTGAACAGCATAGCTTCATGGAAATTCTTTTAATATGTAACAATTAATGAAAATTTCAATGTTAGTAGGGTCTTTATGGGCAACCAATACTCATTGGTTGCCCACCTAAAGCCTACCAATTGTTCTCCGTCCATATTTACAGCAGAAACACATCCTTAAGCGAGCTGCCAAGAATTAGGACGTAAAAAGCAAGAATAACTGCAGAAGTAATACATATTGATGCATGGAGATTTCTATACTATCGACAAGCCCTAATACCACAACTTAAAAGAACAGTGTAAAACAATACATTCTTGAACACAAATTAACCCCAATATGTAAAAGAACTAATTTTTACATGGAGACACAACCAAGAATGCATTGAAGCTATAAACTAGGCTAATTTCCAGAACAAGACGCAACCTGTAATACTCTCTCCCAATATAAGGTGAGATAACCATAAGCATGTAACAGGCAACACATACCGGAAAACACCATTGTCATCAAGAAACGAGCAAAAACTATCCAAGTAAAAAACATCAAAAAGACGCCTTTTAATTGATAAATATAAGACCAAAAATGCATTGGTAAACAGTGCTGAACCAACAGATACTGCATGAGAAAGAAAACTCACAAATGAAAACAGAACCTTTATTTGTTACACCAAAGCTATGCATGTAAAAACTCCAATTTTAACAACTCCGCCAGCAAACAGGCCCATTAAAAACATGAGACAAAAATTATATTGTTAAACAATCTAACCTCCACATACCACCATTTATCATCAAGAGTCAGAAAACCCATCAATAAACCACAAATTAATACTATTTTTTACAACAAAGTTGTACACGTAAAAACACAATTGTTAGTCCTTCTTTCAACAAGAAGACACATGAAAGAACAGAAGACAACTAATATTGGCAAATAAGCTACACAAACCAATAACAGATATCAAAAAAATCCAACATTAACCAACAAGGCAACTAAACAACACTAAGACAAAGATATAAAGAAACCAAAAGCAGCTAAAAACACCCAATACAAAGCAATATACCCAAATAGAAACAAAAAACTCAGATCTGAAAAAGGGGGAAAAAGATTCAACCTTGAAAGACGAAATAGAGGAAGAACCGCCATGCGGACGAAGCAAAGGGAGATCTGAATTGGTCAAGGAAGGTTCAAAGCGAGGGCCGAGCACTCTGCTTCCACCACCTCTGTTACCACCACCTGGTCTCAAACTTAACACCGTCTGATCAGCCTGCATACCTCAATTTCTCCACCGTCCGATCAATTCGAACAAACTGTTTGCAGAAGAAAAAAGAATCCAAATCTCTCCACACCCAAAAGAAAAAAGCCAAAAACAAGAAAACCCCAGATACAGATATGATGTAATGATACAGATTTGTGAGTGATTAATCTGTACCTATTACAATCAAGAAAAACCCAAATAGAAATATACGTGTATATATAAAAAGGGATGAGCTTTTTAGAGAGAGAAACGGATATTTTTTTTTTAGAGAGAGAGAGAGAGTATTTCCTCTCTCTGCTGGGAGAAGGAATGAAGGGAAGAGAGGTGAGGCTTGTTTATGAGAAGGGAGGGCGAGGAGAAAGGGGGGGAATGGAAACCCTTTTAGGGATAGGTTTGGGATTTTAAGTTTTGTACCAGGGTATTTTTGGTATTTTAATTCTTGCTGCTGAATATATTTTGGAATTGTTTGGGTGCATTTTAGGAAATACATGCCCTTTTGACTATTTTGCCCTTGGGCTGTTTTTCAAAGTTCTGCTTTTGGGCCAATGATAGAATTTTGACATAATTATGTCACACTGATTTGGCAAGTACAAAAAAATAAAAAATAAATTAGAAAATAATAATAAATTTTGCAAAAAAAAAAAAAAAAGCAGAATTTTATTATTTAGTGAAGGTAAAAGTTTTTTTTATTATCGATTATTTGCATAAATATATTCAATATAATTTTATAAATAAAATCTGGTAGGATACATTATATGCACATCTTATACTTACTTTTGTGAGGTTGAGATGTTATTTCTGATAGACTCTCGTCTCAAAAGAAATATTGTCGAAGAAGAACGAAAAGAAAATATAACAACAAAATAACAAGATACAAAATAAATACAACAGCAACTAGTAATACAAATAGTTTTTGCTATTTGAAAGTCTGCTCCACTAGTCATCAATCATTTAGCATTTTCTTTTCATATTTTACTTTTTTATATTTTTGTATACCCGCTAAATTTTTTAGGATCAATGGAGCAAGTGAATGACATGATTCAAAGCTCTCGTCTTAACAATGAATCAAATAAAAATGATCGAAATCAAATTTCACAATCTTTTTTCTTTTCTGACGGACCAATCATTCCCTGAAAAAATTCTATATGTAATACATCTGCTCTCGTTCCCTTGTCACTTGAATAACAGGCTCTCAGTCCCTTTTCAATTAAATAATATTTTTTTAAAAATCACGACAAGACACAAACCAAAACGTACACGATGCATATCACGCGGTCAAATTCTAAACGAAATATCTTACTTTCCTGATTCTTCATTAGGAAGGACAAGTAATAATTGGATATTAATTGATTTTTTAAAGAGAATTAATACCTTATAAAACACATATTAAGAAAGTAAATATTAAAAATAATATAGTCATTAAAAAATTATCAACTTATTAATATTTGCGTGTAAACAAATTTTGGATGACTTATTAAAGATTCACATGATGACACACATGTTTAATTTTAACATAACTAATCTCTCGTACAGTATTTTGAGTCAGTTAGTATATAATATAATAAAAACATATTCAATATAATATCATAAGTGGGTAATGAAAAGAATATGATGCACGCAAACCTAATGGATATAAATTATTCATATAATTTTGTATATAAAACATGAGTAATTATATCCTATTCTCGCTTGTTTTCTGACAAATCCTACGCGAAAAAGAATACAATAAAAGAATAGACAAGAAACAAATTATCAAATAAATTAAAAGAAAAAAATTGGGGTTAAACAATTCTTTGTATTATTATCTAAACATTAAAATTATTAGTATATATGGAATCACAAGTAAAACGAATAAAATAACCGTATAAATAACTAAGAATTTTGTAGTTACTTATTTGAGGTAACATGATGATACACATGTTTTAGCATAACTAAACTCTCGGCATGCGTGTTGCACGTGTTTTCGATAGATCCTAATTGGCTCAAAAGGAATGTTGTCAAAGAAGGATGACAAGAAAATATGACAATCAAATAGCAAGATACAAAATAAATGCAACAATAGCTAGTAATATAAATAACTTTCCCTTAGTTTGAAAGTCTGCTTCAATAGTCATCAATCACTTAATCATTTCTTTACGTATTTTAATTTTTTATATTTTTTTTATACCCAAGAACTTTTTACGGTCAATAGAGTATGTGCACGACATGGTTCAAAGCTCGAGATGTAATACATCCACTCTCGATCCTTGTTCACTTGAATTACAGGCTTTCACCTTTTTCAATTGGATAACAATTTTTTTGTTACGGCAAGGCATGAATCAAGACGTGCATCCAACTCATGCATATCACGCGGTCAAATTCTAAATGAAATATCTTACTTTCTTAACTACGCGATCAGATTCTAAAAGAAATATCTTACTTTCTTCATTAGAAGGGACAAGTGGTAATTGAATATTAGTTAACTTTTTAAGAATAATTTATACCATATCAAACACATATTAGAAATACACTTAAAACAATTATTAACTTATTAATCAAAGAATATTATGCATTTTTTAAATACACTTGATACCTCCTTTCATACTCATACCCATAAAAATTATTTAATTGCATATGTTATTGTGTAAACAATTGGTACATGTGTTGCACGTGCGTATGATGAAATAGTTATATCTAAAAATATATCAACTTAACGTATATAATTGTTTCAAAAGAACTAAAATTGAGTGCACAAAAGAGTAATGAATAACGATCAAGTGATTTAGGAATAAAAAAGATAATCGTAATAGAGAATGAAGAACGAAAGGTTTGAGGAGGATTAGAGTTCGATCAGTTAGATCTGAAAAAATCAAACGACAAGACATTAAGACACCACCACTCCTCCTTTTGAAAAAAAAAAAAACTTTTATAGTTTTGAATAAGTATGTGTTTACATATACTATATTTTAACTTTACTAGGTAATTATTAAAGAGAATAAATAATATGAAAAAATAAATCCATGGGGTGATTTTACATATGAAAATTACATAAAGAATACGTTTAAAGAAGTTATAAAATCCACGAATGTGATCACCATTTTTATATTTACACCATCAAAATTATTTAATTACACATATTATCGCATAAACAATTGAGATATATGTTGCACGTACATATGAAAAAAAATTTGTATCTAAAAATAGATTAACTTAACATATATAATTATTTTAAAAGAACTAATTTTGAGTACACAAGAGGAAAATGAATAACAATAATTTAATCAAGTGATTCAGAAAAGAAGAAGAAGATAATCGTAACAGCGAATGAAGGATGAAAAGCTCAGAGAGTATTAGGGTCCAGTCATTTGCTCGGATTTAGCTACTAATCATCGCCTTGAAAAACTTATCAACTTATTAATCAAAAAATTGTGCTCTTTTATTTATAATACAACTCATGCCCCTCAAGTGACTTTAAATGTGCTTAAATTATTTCAAATATTTCTTTTTATGCAAATAATATTTGACAAAGGACATATCGACTAATATAGATCAGAGTAATAAACATACTATAAGATAATTATTAAAACATGTTTTGGCGTTACAGCTAGATCCCATTTGATGAAATTTTACTGGATGGTTGTTATGTTTTGCGTTACAAAAAGAAAACGTAAAAATTTCCTAAAATATTAGAATATATCATCTAAATAATTGATATGTTATTGCACTTGCATATGATGAAAAATTATATTTAAAAAATAAAGTAACTTACCATATATAGTTATTTCAAAAGAATTAAATGTGAGTATACAAAATGGTGATGAGCAGTGATAATTTAATATTCACTTGTAAAATTTTTTTTAGATGTTTTATTAATTATGACACACATGTTTTAATATGACTAGTCTCTCGTATGACGTATATTTTGAGTCAGTAACATACAATAATAACAAAAACATACTCAATTCATAAGTGAGGTATGAAAAGAACATAATGTATGTAAACCTGATGAATATAAATTATCAAAGAAATTAAAAAAAAATTGGCTTAAAGAGTTTTTCGTATCATTATCTAACATAAAAAATTATTATTATACATGAAATCACAAGTAAAACGAATAAACTGACAGAATAAATGACTAAGAATTTTATAATTACACATGTAAATAAATTTAGATTACTTGTTTAAGATAACATGATGACACAGATGTTCTAGCATAACTAAACTCTCGGCACGCGTGTTGCACGTGTATTCCGAGACAATTAGTATATAACGAACATGCACTATATAATAGCATAAGTGGAGCTTGAGAGGATATATCATGCGCATACCTTATTTTAATTTTTACGGGTTATAGAGATTATTATCGATAGACCCTAATTGGCTCGAAAGAAATATTGTCAAAGAAGGATGACAAGAAAATATGACAATCTAATAGTAATATATAAAATTAATGCAACAATAGCTAATAATATAAATAATTTTCCCTAGTTTGATAGTCTGCTCCAATGATCATCAATCACTTAACATTTTCTTTACGTATTTTATTTTCTTATATTCTTTTAATACCCGATAAATTTTTTACTGTCAATAGAGTACGTGCATGACATGGTTCAAAGCTCAAGACATAGTACATCCGCTCTCGATCCCTTTTCACTTGAATTATGGGCTTTCAAACCTTTTTTAATTGGATAACAATGTTTTTGTCACCACAAGGCATGAATTAAGACGTGCATCCAACTCATGCGTATCATGCGGTCAAATTCTAAACGAAATATCTTACTTTTTTCATACACGATGAAATTCTAAATGAAATATCTTACTTTCTTCATTAGGAGGGACAAGTTGTAACTGAATATTAGTTAATTTTTTAAGAATAGTTTATATCATATCAAACACATATTATGAAAGCAAATATTAAAACTGATAAAATTTTAGAAAAATTATTAACTTATTAATCAAAGAATATTATGCATTTTTTTTAGTACACTCAATGCTTTCTTTCACACTCATACCATAAAAATTATTTAATTACATATGTTATTGTGTAAACAATTGGCACATATGTTGTGCGTGCATATAATAAAATAGCTATATCTAAAAATATATTAGCTTAATGTATATAATTGTTTCAAAAGAACTAAAATTGAGTACACAAAAGGGTAATGAACAACGACCATTCGATCAAGTGATTTAGGAAAAAAAATAATCGTAATAGGAAATGGAGAACGATAGATTTGGGAAGGCTTAGGGTCCGATCATTTAGATTTGAAAAAATCAAACGACAAAACATTAAGATACCACCACCCCTTCCCTTTTTTTAATAGTTTTGAATAAGTATATGTTTACATATCCTATGTTTTAACTTTACTAGGTAATTATTAAAGAGAATAAATAATATGAAAAAATAAATTCAGGAGGTGATTTTACATGTGGAAAATACATAAAGAGTACGTTTAAAAAAGTTATAAATTCCACGAATGTGACCATCACTTTCATATTCACACCATCAAAATTATTTAATTGCATATATTATCATATAAACAATTGGCACATATATTGCACGTGTATATAATTTTAAAAAAATTGTATCTAAAAATAGATTAACTTAACATATATAGTTGTTTCAAAAAAAAAAACTAAACTTGAGTACACAAAAAGGTGATAAATATCAATAATTTGATCAAGTAATTCAGAAAAAAGAAGAAGAAGGTAATCGTAGTAGAGAATGAAGGATGAAAGATTTGGAGAGGATTAAGGTTTTGAACCAGTTATTGATCATCGCGTTAGTAAGCTATTGCCTTACCAACCAGAAAGAATGAAATGACAAGACATTAGGACACCAACCCCTCCCTTTTCTTTTAATTATTTTATAGTTTTGAATAAGTATGTGTGTTGCATATGCTATGTTTTAATTTCACCAAGTAATTATTGAAGGAAACAAATAACATGAAAAAATAATGATAAATTCATGGGGTGGTCTTATATAATTTAGATATATAATTGATAATTTTGTTTATATGTAAAATCTAAGAAAAATGAGATATACGAAACCTGATGAATATAAAATATTCATATAATATTATATATAAAATAACATGAAAAATATATATAACTCAAATATTTCCAGCAGTGATGAGGCAAATGAAAAGTTAAATAATTGTTCGTGTGTCAAGGAGACAAATCCTATTTGAAATGGATGGTGTAAATTTGCCAAATGCTCGACGAGCCACTACATTAGCAGCACATAAACTATGTTTGTCAACCAAATTCGTTCATTGGTCGTAAGCTTATTAATCTGACCCAAATTGATTTGTTCTGCCATGTAAAATCCTCGAATCAAAATCAATTCACGACTACCATCCGCAGCTCATTTTCGTTCTCTTCCCTGCCCGAAAAGGAGATCAAAGAAAGATAGCTAAAATCGACTTTTTAAGTATCATAAGACTCCAAATTAGACAAAAACATATATATGATTCATGAGATCCCAAATTACACAAAAACAGAAAAAGAAACTAAAAAATCAACATCCAAATACATGACAACACACATATTTTAATATAACTAGTCTCTTGATACGTATGTAGCACTTGTATTCTTAGTCAATTAGTATATACACTATAACAATAAAAATATATTCAGTATAATTTTATAAGTGAAGTCTAGGAAGGATATGTTGTATGCACATGTGATGGATATAATTTGTAAAATAAAACATGCATAGTTATATTATATTCTTTGACTAATCCAATGGGGAAAAAAATACAATGGAAGAATAGAGAATGAAATAAATTGCCCATTTTTTAATAATCATGAATGCAATCGTGAATCATTGTCACAATCGTGAAATTTTACATGTGAAAACTAAAGAATACGTTTAAAGAAGTTATAAAATTCACGAATGCGATCACCACTTTCATATTCACACCATCAAAATTATTTAATTACATAAGTATATTATCATATAAACAATTAGCACACATGTTGCACGTATATATGAATTTTTTTTATTTAAAAATAGATTAACTTAACATATATAGTTGTTTTAAAAAAAAAAAAAACCTTGAAAGCACAAAAGAGTGATGAATAGCAATATAATTTGATCAAGTGATTCAGAAAAAGAAGAAGGTGATCGTAATAGAGAATGAAGGATGAAAGATTTGAAGAGGATTAAGATTCCACTCATTTGCTCGGACCAAGCTACTGATCGTCGCCTTAATAAGTTATTGCCTTACCAACTAAAAAGAATCAAATGACAAGACATTAAGACACCACCACCTCTTTTTTTTTCTTTTAATTGTTTTATAGTTTTGAATAAGTATGTGTGTTGCATATGCTATGTTTTAGTTTTACCAAGTAACTATTGAAGGAAATAAATAATATGAAAAAGATAAATTCATGGGATGGCCTTTATATAATTTAACTAATATAAGTGATAATTTCGCTATATCTAAAAAGCATAAATAGGCATTTAAATTTTATCTTAACTGACAATTAAACACTCAAATTTTGAAAGTGTATATCTAAACACCGTAACTTAATCTCAACTGATAACTAAGCACTACAACTATTTCCCACTATATCTTGTAGGCACACGATGCTGACGTTGCGCATAACACAGTGAAACTAAATTAAACTGCTTAGATAATCATTTTGTAAATTAAAATGCTCAATTAACACTGTAAAACCAAATTGAAATGCCGTTTAAATGTCTAATTAGCAATTGAAACGAAATTTAAATATCTAATAATATATTATGCCTATGTAAAATATGATATAGGCAAACCTAATGAATATAAGTATAAAAACATGTATATGATTTATGAGATCCAAAATCACACAAAAACAGAGAAAAGAAACCAAAAATTAACATCCAAATACAATATTATATTAATATTTATAAACATTATGATTAATATTATTATTATCACAACAAAATAATAATCAACAAACAAACAAGATTATAAACATACTATTATCATCATTATTATTACAGGAAACTAAAGATACAACTTACAAACACAAGGTAGAACCATACCATTTTTGTACTACAGTAAACTAGAAACTAAACTTATCAATACCACAAACCTACAAACAGAACTCAAAAAAAAAGAGAACTTAAAGAAGAGCCAAACAACAAACTTAAAAGTTGAAACCTTTGTTTCTTCTCTTCCTTTCTAATCAACTTCTTCAATCTTGGGTCCAGCACCAGTACCACCAGAGCTGCCACCACCAGGCATTTGATCATCATCCATAGGGACACCACCACTCTCAGCACCCCCTTGGTACATTCTTGCAATTATAGGATTACATATACCTTCAAGTTCTTTTAACTTATCTTCAAGTTCATCAACTTCAGCCAATTGGTTCCTATCAAGCCACTCTATAGTTTCTTGTACATTCTTTTCAATAATTTCTTTATCTTCTGCACTCAATTTACTAGCAATCTTTTCATCTTTCACTGTATTCCTCATGTTATATGCATAGTTCTCAAGTCCATTCTTTGCTTCTACTTTTTTCTTCACCATTTCATCTTCAGCTTTATACTTCTCTGCATCACTCACCATTCTGTCGATTTCGTCTTTACTCAATCTCCCTTTGTCATTTGTGATTGTGATCTTGTTTTTCACCCCTGCAGTCTTGTCCTCCGCAGCCACGTTTAGGATCCCGTTTGCGTCTATATCGAACGTGACATTGATCTGTGGAACCCCTCTTGGTGCTGGAGGGATACCAGAGAGCTCAAACTTCCCAAGAAGGTTGTTGTCTCTTGTTCTTGCTCTTTCCCCTTCATAGACTTGGATGAGCACACCTGGTTGATTGTCGGAATAAGTCGAAAAAATCTGTTCTTTTTTAGTTGGGATTGTTGTGTTTCTTGGAATTAGAGTTGTCATAACCCCACCAGCAGTTTCAAGTCCAAGACTCAATGGAGTGACATCAAGCAAAAGCAAATCTTGAACTTTCTCATCTCCTTCACCTGTCAAGATTGCTGCTTGAACTGCTGCACCATAAGCCACAGCTTCATCAGGATTTATACTCTTGCAAAGCTCTTTCCCATTGAAAAAATCTTGCAACAGCTGCTGTACTTTCGGTATCCGAGTCGATCCACCAACAAGAACAACTTCATGAATTTGAGATTTGTCAATCTTGGCATCCCTTAAACACTTCTCAACAGGTTCCATACACTTCATAAACAGATCCATACACAACTCCTCAAATCTAGCTCTAGTAATCGTCGCATAAAAATCGATCCCTTCAAACAACGAATCGACTTCAATAGTTGTTTGAGTAGTGGATGATAGTGTCCTTTTAGCTCTCTCACAAGCAGTTCTCAATCTCCTTAAAGCTCTAGCATTACCACTCAAATCTTTCTTATGTTTCCTCCTAAACTCAGTAACAAAATGATTCACAAGCCTATTATCAAAATCCTCACCACCTAAATGAGTATCACCAGCAGTAGCTTTCACCTCAAAAATCCCTTCTTCAATAGTCAAGATTGACACATCAAAAGTACCACCACCTAAGTCGAAGACGAGAACATGCTGTTCACCTCTTCTTGAGGCTTTTTTATCCAAACCATAAGCAATAGCAGCAGCAGTAGGCTCATTTATGATCCTTAAAACATTCATACCAGAAATAGCACCAGCATCTTTAGTAGCTTGTCTTTGTGAATCATTGAAGTAAGCAGGCACCGTGACAACAGCATTTTTCACTTTAAAACCCAAGAAAGACTCAGCTGTTTCCTTCATCTTGACTAACACCATGGATGATATCTCCTCAGCTGAAAACTGCTTCTTTTCACCTTTATAACTCACCTCAATCATGGGTTTGTCACCTGGACCTGAAAATACCTGTAGGTGAAAATGCAATTATTACAGAAATAAGTAAATATTCCTCGGGAAAAAGCAGCGGATATATGCGCTCTTCAATGAAATCCAAGCCAACTACCCTGGAATTTCCACCGATTCAACAATAATACTCTTCGATCCAACAATAATATCTTAGACATATATTTTCCAGGATACAACAATCCTCCTTGCATGACTCAAAACTCTAGTTTTTGTTGAGCAAGAGACCAAAGCTCCAACAACAAGAACAGCTCCCCTAACAAAATAATATTTGACGTAATACATAAATAAACACGCAAATTTGACCTCATCTTGACCTCATCCGATAATTAAGCACTCAAACTTTAAAATGTGCTAGAGTGCATATGACGTGTCTATTGGACTCTCAAAATTTGGGGACTTAATTGTCCATTAAGGTCAAAATTTGAGGTAGACACTTTTCAACTCACAAAATGAACATTTAAACACTTCTAAAATTTATTTATCACGTCAGTATTCAGTGTGTCTAGACGTAGAGAGACTCTCAAAATCTAAGTGCTTAATTACCAATTTAAGATTAAAGTTTAAGCTAAACGCTTTTAAATTTTATGTGTCACGTCAGTATGTCTAGACGTGAACTCTAGAAACTTAGAGTGCTTAATTGCCTATTAAAGTCAAATTTAAATAATCATATATGTATTTTGCCATAATATTTTGTAGCAAAAAAGTTGGTAGACTACGCAAAATCTACCCCTACCTCCCAAAAATTAGAGAGATTAATTTCGATAGAACTAATATCGAGAAAAAGTGGCAAAATAAAGTATGCTGAAAAATAAAAATTGACAGTAACTGCAACAAATAGTATCTAAAGGAATCAAAGAACAAAGAAGTACAAAAATTATACCAAAAGAGTAATAATCATTTTCTTGCTAACCTTATAACCACAAAGATAACAAGAAACAAAGCACTAATACACATAACAAACTCCAAAACATTATTACCTTAAAAGGCCACAACTTCATGTCACTTTGCACAGATGGGTCAGTAAATCTGCGACCAATTAGTCTTTTAGCATCAAAAACAGTGTTGTGGGGGTTCATTGCAACTTGATTCTTGGCTGCATCACCAATCAAACGTTCTGTATCAGTGAAAGCAACATATGAAGGTGTTGTCCTGTTTCCTTGGTCATTTGGTATTATCTCAACCCTATCATTCACCCAAACCCCAACACAGCTGTAAGTTGTCCCAAGGTCTATTCCTATGGCTTTTCCCTCTTTAGTAGTAGCCATTCATGAACTGAAATTTTCAAGATTCCTTTTTGGGGGTGCTTGAAAATTGGTCTAGTACTTATAATTGCACAGGTTTTGTTCTCTACTGAGTTCTCTAAAATTTCAAGATTGGTTTTTTTTTTCTGGGTATGCTGGAAAATTGGTCGAGTATTTGTGTATATTGCAGAGTTTCTATTTTTGTTGTGTTAGTATATATTATATATATATATATATAAAAAAGTTTTGAGGAAGAATGGAGATAGTTCCACAGAAAATGAAATAATACATAAATAAATATTTAAATTTAATCTTAATCGACAAAAATCACTTCAACATTAAAGGACATATTCGTACATGACTTTAGTATCATTTTAACTAGTAACTAAATACTTAAATTTAATTTTATTATATTTAATGTTAATATTGATATTTATTTTATTTATATTAAATTAAATTTATTTATTAAATTTATATTAAAATAGATTTTTTAATATTAATTTGATTTAATCCATAAATATTATAAATTAAGGTGATTTATCACTTTTTTTTTTTGATATGAGAAATTGTGGAAAATTATCAACAATTTATGAACAAAATGTTTCTCCTTCGTGAGGTAAGTTAAGAGTATTTAACTGAAATAATAGAGATAAAGTTAAAGATGTCTATACGTGTATACTCAAAATTAGAATGTTATGTTATTAATTAAGGTTAAATTAAAATATTTATCTATATAATTATGGAGAAAAAATAACGAGTTCTTATTTAATATTACACACACATATATATATATATATTTTTTTTTAACTTATCCCAATTGATATTAAAATATTCTAATTTTAAATATGCACGTCTAGATACTTTAACACATTCTCATTTCATCGGTTAAATAATTTAACTTATTAAATATTATTTAAATATTTTTAATATTAAATTTTTACGAGACACGATAAAAATAAATTAAAAGAATCAAAATATAAACTCTTAAAAGTGAATATTTAATTGACATCAAATTAAGATATGGACTATTTTCTATCTATTTCATATAGGAATATTCTAGAGGGGGGGGGGGAAAGAATTAAAAAAAGGAGTTTTATTTATTTATTTTTCCTTTTTCTTTTACAGAAAAGTCCTTGGTGATAATATAAAAAGATAGTGAATGATGTGTTGCTTATGGGGGGTATTTTGGGGATATTGTTTGGCGGTGGAGCGGTGGTGGTTATCCGAAATTCAGGCGGCGTTACGGTGACGTATGACGGAGCTCAGCCGATGAGCTGTTGAAGTGCTTAAACTTACACGTTGCTTTTTGTAAGTTTCTGCTAATACTAAGCATCATAGTGTCATTTCTTTTGTCGGGTTGTTAATATTTCGGGTCGTGTATGATTTGGTATTGAAAATTTCTGTTTAATAATTTTAATTTTCGATTTTTAAAAATATTATATTATTATATATCAGACTAATTTAGCATAGTTTGTTATTTTAAAGTATGATTTTAGTACTTTGTGATATGCTAAATCAGTAATCAAAGTTTATTCGACTTCTGTTTATATATACTTATATATAAGAGAATTATGACCTTCACTTTTTAAAAAACGTTTTAATTATATCATATTAACACCTGACACGTGTAAAAATATTTAAAAAAAATACAAACATGTAATTTCTTTCGTTAATCAATTCCACAAAATGATATTTCAATCAAAATAGGATAGTTAAAATTTTAACATGTAAATATTTAGTTTCGCACTGACACTATTTGATATATTTATTCGTATTATAATAATAATATATATATTTACTCTCATGCCACCTATTGAAATTGTGATATTAAAATTTTCGATTTTCAATAATAATATTTGTTACCTTTCATAACATGTTCTCCTAATTAATATGGGTATTTGTAGTTGAGCTACTTTGGGCCTAAGAAATAGTCCAAATGGAACTTGGGTTTGATTTTAATGGGCTCAATGAGCATGTGAATTGGACCTTCTGCAGCCCAAGATGGGCATATTGGCTATTGCCCGAGATAGGAGAAGGAAAAACGAGGGAAAGAGATTATAAAATCGAAAATTAAATTCTCAAAGAAAAAAATAAAGATTTAAATAATTAATTAACTGAGCTACTAAAATTATCTAAACATATTTATTGTCGATCGTATGACCACCATTTAATTTATAGTCACATTCTAAAAATTTATAAATTTATTTATTTTAAAAGCAATAATTTTAGTCACGTATGATTGAAGTTATAAAATACTCACCAAATGTTTACTATCAAACTTTCAATTTTTTTTATTTGAAATTTAATTTGTCAATGATAAATTTTCGATAATCATATTTCATATATAAAGTTTAACTTTATATATATATATAATTAATTAATAATGTTAAAAAAATATAACTATATTATACAAATATAACCTTTAAATTTAAATCTTTTATAACAAGCTATTCACCAGTTATTTAAAACTACTAATTATGTCATTACATATAATTATCTTCTAAATTAGTTGACTGTGTAAGTTTTCTTTACATTATAAATTCATAAAATTTCAACTCATTAAAAAACATTTATCAAAAATAAAAATAAAAAGTTTGGTGAACAGGGTAACTGATATTTGTTGTTAGTGTGAGATGACAGATATTTCGTTAAATTAGTTGAGGTGCATGAGAAATAACATGAAATTATAGTTATTAAAAAGGAAAAAGACTTAGATGAACAAATTACGTGATAGATGTTGCTGGTGGAGGTGTCAGATATCTCATAAAATTAGTTGAGGTGCACGAAAACTGGCACGGACACCATAGTTATTGAGTTAACTTATATTTATTGCTGGTGGAAGGTGTTAGGTGAAATTAGTCGAGGTAAGTGAAAATCAGCATGAGCACCACCATTATTTAAAATAGACTTTGTGAATAGAGTTACCTGATACCTAGTGTGAAGTGATAAGTATCTACGAAATTAATCAATTGCACGAAAGGTGACTCGAACACTACGATTATAAAAAAAAAATTTTAAAAAAAAATCATAAAAAGAATAAGAAGGTGTATCCATGGAGCCAATAAGATTTTATCAACCATATAAATAGAGCCAAAGAGGAAAAAAAGTTGAAGAAGCCAAACCTCATGAACAAAGTATCTATGGATAAGATCGACCACACTGTGTGTTAACACTCTCCCTCTGTGTAGAACCACCCACACCCCCATCGTCCATGGCGGGTCTCACCACCAGTACCTCCTTAACTCTCACACCCATTTCCTCTAAACCCTTAAAAACCAAACCCCTTTTCCTCCCTTCCCTTAATTCTTCCATTTTTGGGCTCCGTTTTCACAATCCTCAGCTTCGTTCTTGCTCCTCACTTATCTACTATGCCGTCACTGTATCCGCCCGATATGGAGGTGGAGGCGGTGGCAGAGGAAACTTCCGGCCGCCCCCACGTTCTGAGGAGGATGAAGCCCTTGATATTTCCTCAATCAGGTACTTACATTTTCTTGTGTAGTTGTTGGGCACTCAGCTCGTGTAACATTGTGGCAAATTCTTATCCTTTTTGTGTCATTTTGGTCATAAAATGTATTGGGTTTTTGTTAAAGATGTGAAATTTTGAGTTTTTTTTTTTGCGGGTGTTTTGAAAGAAGAAGCACTCTATATTTCCTCTATCAGGTATGTACATTTTCTTGTGTAGTTGTTGTGCACTCAGCTTGTGTAACATTGTGGCAACTTCTTATCCTTTTTGTGTCTTTTTGGTTATAAAATGTATTCGGTTATAGTTAAAGATGTTAATTTTTTTTTTTTTTTTTTTTTGTGTGGGTGTTTTGAAAGAGGAAGCACTTTATATTTCCTCATTCAGCTATTTACATTTTCCAGTGTTCAGAGGTGGAGTAAGGATTTGAAGCTTATGGGTTTGGGTTTTAGTCCTTTTTCGAGTTAGTGTGTTCTAAATTAATAATGTGTACATATTAAGTTAATTTCTTTAAACAAATACAAGGTTCGAACCAAAGTTAGTGGCTTCTGCCGAACCTGCTTTATACAATATAGCTTGTGTAACATTATGGGAAATTCTTATTCCTTTTTTCTTTTTTGATTTTCTTGGTTATTTTGATGTTAAATGTGTTTGTATTTGTTTTAAAATGTATTGGGTTTTTGTTGAAGTTGTTAACTTTTTTAGTTTTTTTGTAATGTTTTGAAATAGGTCAGACAAGGTTAGGCTCATTGATGATAAGCAGAACATGGTTAGTATAATTTCGTATTTGTTTGTCGTGTTGGTCTCAGAGTTGTTAATTGATTATCGATTTTTTTCCCTAATTGGTTTTTATTATGTAGTTGGGAATAGTGTCTAAAATGGAAGCTCTTCAGAGAGCTGAGGATGCAAGCCTGGACTTGGTATGTCTTTGTGTGACTGACTTTTAATTCTTTCTTCAACTTTTGTGATTTTGTGGAAAATAAAGCATCCCTCAAATGTGACAATGTAGTCTTCTAATTGACCCCATTTGTGCTAGTAATCTTGTATGGAATGGTAACTAATAATGTGGAGTCAAGAAAACAATTTTCTTCTTGAGATGGCCAAAATTATGCAGTTAAAAGTGTTAAATTAGGAAAAGTTGACTTTGATGATCAATCTCCAAAGAAAGAGCTTATACTCTGTTCTGGTTGGGGGATGGCGGGTAGCAGGAAGAAGAGAATACTATTGCTTCAGGTTATTAGGTGTAGTTAGAAGGGAATATAATGCAGAAAAAAGAAATTGACAAGAGTATTATGCTTATTCAGAGGAGTAGCTTATCCAGAATATTGGTTATGATAAAGTTAATATTGGTTTGATTATGTTTTTTTTTTCCGTTGGTGGATATCTGTAGGTGATTCTATCTCCAGAAGCAGACCCGCCAGTCGTCAAAATGATGGATTACAAGTAAGATATGTCCATTAGAAGTTTTCTCTATCTGAATTTCGACTATAATATTTACTTCTTGATTTCTGGAATGATCTAATTGCACACATGCGGAAATGGAGTATAAGCTTTATGAATGATTAAGGTCGTAATTTTCAGCTCGACACATCTAATAGAAGTAATTGTTGAACTGATATAGAAATAGGAGTAATTGTTGTGCCCTCTGTTCCGTTTCATTAGTCCTAGTTTTACTTAAAATTCTTACTAGTATAATATTTAAGAGTGTTTACTATTTCGTACGTTTGGATATTGATATTTGTGTTATTGGAAATAGAATAGAGAAGTAGAATTGAAAGAATGAAAATAATGTATCTATTGAGTTATATAAAATCTGTCAAAACTTTACTTTTTAGGGAAGTAGACAACATCCAAGATGGCTCAATAAGAAAAGTAAGGAAGGAAGAGTTTCTATTGGTCATCATTCTTCAGTTTCCTTTTTCATTTGTTTAGGCTTCAAATTGGTTGTGCACTATTCCTGTTTGATGTGATTGATCATAATGCCTTTCTAGAACCAAAGTTCAAACCAAGCTTAAGTGCATTTTAGCACACTTGTCCTTAGGAGAACTGGTATATCAAACAGATAACAGAGACGAATCTACTTGAGCTTGACTTTTGGTTCCTTTTACGAACTTGGTTAAGAATATTTGTTAAACTAGGAATCCATGTTTGCGTGAAACTGTGAACATCATATAAAACCAAGCAAGTTTCAAAAGCATACCATTTTGCTTCAATTAGGTGGATTAGAGTTTATGATCCTAGGTGTGCGCTCTGTAATTTTTGCTTGAAGATTATGTCAAAGCGCGAGTTATTATCTTGCATACTGATTCTAGATCATTTGTATGCTGACTAGAGGCAAGGAGTACCTTGGTCATGGTTTTCGTATTATTTTGAATTGCTAAAACATCAGTAAATTGATATTTTGCTATATGTCTGGCAGTAAGTATAAGTATGAGTTGCGAAAGAAGAAAAAGGAGCAGCAAAAGAAAAATGCTGGTACATGTCTTGCCTTTTAGAAGTTCGTTTTTCTTCTTTTGAAACAAGAGACCTGAGACCCCGTGTTAAGTGGTAATTTCCTTTTACCAACAATTTTTTTTTCAATGACAGCCAACCGCATGGATTTGAAGGAGCTCAAGATGGGGTAAGGTTCCATCTCATGTGTACCTAACACTTATATTTATTGAGGAATTATTAGTTTTTTATTGGTCCCATCCTTTATTAGATGGCTACTCAGTGAGAAGCTGTAATTCTATGGCCATATTTTCTGCTTTAGTTTGTTTTTTGGTGGTTCAGTATTTAAAGTTGTTTCATTCTTTATTATTTATTGTTTTATGTCGTCTCTGATGAGTGCCTTCTTTACTTGAAATAATTCATTTGAGTTCATCTTAGAATTGCTTTTTGTTGTCCGTGTATTGGGCTGAGAGGTGTGAATCAAAATCATATAATAAAGATATGTTTAGATGGAGAAAGTCATTTAATCAAAGTCATTCGGTACAAATATACGATATTAACACTAGAACAACGCGTATGAAGTGCTTGTAGCCTTGGAAAACCGTAGGCTGATATCACATACAAATGCGAAATAATCAGACATCAATTCATCCATAAAATATTTAGAGGTGTCTCCAACTTTTTTGGTCTTCCATGGGACTATGCCAAATGGAGCATACTCTTAACAATAGAAGCCTTTGTACTTCTTTATTGATTTTACCTTCTGAAAGTTAACTAATATTTTCTCTGTTGTCTTTTAGTATTAAAAATTAGGTTGACATTTTGATTCAATAAGATGAGACTGTGACAAGTAAATTGCTAAAATAACAATCGAACTAAATAACAGAGAAATATAAGCCACATCTGCTTTGGCTTTGACTAAAGACGCGGGCCACAAAAATCTTTTCCACTGATAGGGTAAGAAAGTGAAATCGTGGTATTTTAGCTCTTTGGAGAAGATAGAGAGAGCACGAGATCTCGTGAGAGTTGAAGACATTCCTTGATGAACTGAAAACCGTGGTGCTCAACCCAGCTTCCGCACACCTCGGCTAAATTCATGGCTTACCTACTACCTCCTACCAGTATGAGTATCGGGTAATTCTTTTTATCAAAGTTTGGACAGATGGTAAGAAATCACCTAGTGTTTATTGTCTCCGACTCTGCTAGAATTTAAACCTAAGACCTTATGATACTCAACCCACTTCATTGACCACTAGGTCATATCCTTGGGTGTGAGAATGAAAAATATTTTAGCTATGATAGATTCTTTGGAAAGGGCCAAATGCGCGCTTAAAGTATCTGAAATTGAGCAAAAATATGTCATTCCTTAATAGTTTAGCTCACTGGAGCCCCAATTAACCCGATTAGCTGATTAGTAAGCGAAAAAGGCCACATATGCTCTTAAAGTATGCAAAATTGAGCAAATACGCCTTCTGTTAATAGTTTTGACATTTCTTTAACATGTACAAATTTAATATTCCTTTTTTATTCGTATTTATGTAACAACCAAAGCCAACCACCAATTTCTAAATCTGAATGTAAATAGTTTAGCTCAAGTTGATTTTTTTTCTTTTACATACTAACGATGTGAATAATATATCGATGTTACAAACATTCATGAAGTTGAGCTACTAATATCTGAAGGTTTCTTTTGATATTGCAGTTATAATATTGATTCTCATGATTATTCAGTGCGGTTGAAAGCTGCTCAGAAGTTTTTGAAAGACGGCGACAAGGTAGCTCAGAATCATGTATTTCAGCAAGCAAGTGCTTTAGAGAATTTACTGGTTTGATGCTTAAGTGTTAATTTACTGGTACTTCCTGCAGGTAAAAGTCATAGTGAACTTAAAAGGCCGTGAAAATGAGTTCAGAAATAATGCTATTGAGCTACTAAGGCGTTTTCAGAATGATGTTGGTGAGGTAAGCATTTCTCGCGACAAAAGTAAATATTACTTGTGGTGCATTGTGCCTGCAGTGTCCAGAAGATGTGAATAGTTCTAAAAGCGTGCACACTAAGATCACAACCTGGTCCTTTAATCTGGAAAACATGTATGTGAAGGTATTGGTAAAAGCCAAAAGATACTTGGTATGGTAATTCTGTAGGTACTGCCATTTCTGATACAAAACAAAGACGGTTATGAATCTTATCTGCTAGATCACGACTGCAGCACTACTGATGCTTTCTTAGAGGCGTTCAATTATCACATCAGAAGAAAATATTCTTGGAAAACGTAGACAAGGAGTAATGGATGATAATCGAACACTGTAAAACAACATTAGTTGGGATTCTGATCCAATATTTTGATCATTACTCAAGATCAGTAGACCAAAGAATGAGTTTAGTGCATACATGACTAAATGAACGATTTAAGCGTGTATTCTCTCTGGCTAGTTAACGTCTTATATTATGGTGCCATTCACAGCTTGCAACCGAGGAGAACAAGAATTTCAGGGATAGGAACGTCTTCATAGTTTTGGTACCGAACAAGGCTATTGTACAGAAAGGTCCAGAGCAACCGAAGAAAAAGGAAAAACCCGCAACTGAAGTTTCAGCCAGTGTTTGATGTTTCAGATAAATTTGTTTGATGGGGTTATTAACAGATAAATCATTGCAATATGTTCCTCAAAGTGAAAGGTGAGAGATGCTACCTTGATATATGTCTTGTATAGAATTTAGTCACATACAAGCCTGTAATAATAGGATAAGCATATATATACACTTGTGTAGTGTCTATAACAGTAGTAGCAAGAAACATTCAGTTTTTGTAGTAAACATCTAATAGATAAAGTTGAAGTTGAGCTTTAATTCACTTGTTGTATTTCACATGATGTTTACCTGATGAATTTGAATGTTCTCTATGCATTCAAGAGTGTGACCTATCAGTCGAATGGACCGTGCAAAGATAGGGTTCAAATCCTAGTAGAGGCACTAGACGCACAGTTAGGCCACCTGTGTTTGTCGCACACGAGAGGCCAGTATTCGTCCCACAATATCACCACGTCCCTAAGTTGGGCGTAGTGTGCTGCCTAGGTTGATGTGTCCTCGGTCTATTGGCTTCAGGCGCAATTTCAAAAATGCCAAGTAATTTTCTCTCTTAGGTCTTAGTGAACAGAGTTTATCGCTTACCTGTACTATTTGGGGGAAGGTAATAGATATCCGATTTAGGTGCTCAATCGTGTTAACTTAGGCACCACCTTTACCAAAAAAAGGAAAAAGAGAGAATTTGGGAGTGTTTGGTATGGAGGAATGATTTTCGATTTTTTCATGTTCGATTGATTAAAATTTTTAAAAACAAGTTTCACAATTGGCATGCCACATTGCTTGTATCCTCCCAACCTTCCAACACATCTCATTTTTCCACCCTGTAATTCGCATCCCTTTCACCCTATACCTCTACTCTTACCCTCAACTTTCATAATATTTATTTAGATTATATATAAATGCTTTAAAAAAATTTACTTATTTTTCTAAAAAATATTTTACTCCGTATCGAACACACCTTTGAATAATTTTTTTTCCCTTTGGTTGTTGTATCATGTATGGGTAGGGTTTTATAACAAAGGAGGGACTTACCATTCATAAATGATGAGCCATCAATTAATTAAATTTCTAGTTACACCTTCCATGGCTTAATTTTTTGGGTGACTTCAAATTGAAGTACTTTGCAACCCAAGCATCTTCCATATATATATATATATATATATATATATATATATATATATATATATATATATATATATATTTGTTGTTGGCAATTTCAAATTTGAGATTAATTTCAAAGCTATTTATAAATGTCTTTCTCAAAAGCTTAGCATAAAATGATGGATAAACCAATTAGTTGACTTAATTCATTATAATTGATTAGGTAAATGTTTAGCAAAACACATATGTAGCCACACACAAAAAAAATTAACAGTAAAAAAATATTTTTTACGTTGCTATCTTATTTACCTAATCTAAACTATCGTCTTTTTCGCGAGTTTCATACCTCAACTATCACCTAGTTGTATTAAAACATATCTTGATGCGAAATTGACCCATACACATCTGTTGTCGATTGGGAACAAATATCTGACTAACTCAGTGTTGAGGTATGTTAGTATAAAGAAAGTGATAGTTTAAAACTTTAAATAGATAAAATTCACGAAAAACAATAATTTCAATGTATTATCTTATGGTATTATTTATATAATGTAATTTTTTTATATTGTTTTATGGTGTCTCAAAATGGATGACACTATTCTATTTCTATATAATTTTTTGTAACTTTCAAGAATTTAAATTTATTAAATTAATTAGAGTTTAGCATTAATGAAATATCCTTTTCAACCACTATTTTAGTAGTATACATCAAATTAACATATTAAAATTCACATAAAATAAAACGAAAGAAGTAATAATTTTGTATGATATATTTTATCATCTCGAGTGAAAAATAATATTAACTAAAATAAAAAATTTGTAATCCCTATTAGCTATTAATAAGGTCTTTTGAAAAAGGGTTTAAAAAAAAAAACAAATTCAAATTTCTATAATATTGACTCCCCTATAAACAATTAGGCAATTTTCTTACCAAAATTTTCATCTAATTTTTTTTTTTTTAATGACTAAAGTTTGAAAAAGAATAATACTAGACTCCAAACAAGTTTCTTTTCAAATCAGAGATCTCAATAGCTTAGCTGATTGACTATCTGAACTTTTACCTTATTGATGAAGGTTCGATTCTTCACCTTATAATCCGCTTCCTATTTCCCTTTCTCTACTCCGATCCCCAATGTAATAAAAAAAAAGTAATTTTTTTAAAAAAGTTTTTCCAAATTAGAAACTAATACGGCTTCTCCACTTGACAAATCTCTTTTTTATGAGATGGATAATAAAAGATTAATGAAAAATAAGAATTTCATTCTTATTAGTTGACAAGGTCGAAGTTATTCTATCGAATTCTTTTTATAGATAATTTGGATGACTGAAATAAAAAAACGCTATGTTTGTTGGTGACGTTATTGTTGCTGTGACCAAAGAAGCAATACCAGATATGCCCCTAGAAAGATTAGAAGTAGTAGAGCTATAATTGTGTGTACGTACATGATCTATCTAAAATAGTAGTAATTAGTGAAATAAAAAGATTTATACAAATCAACGAATTAAACTTAAAATCTTTTCGGAAGATATCCAATTTTGACTTATTAAAAAAGTAAAAACTCTTTAGTTCTTCTACCAAGATCTTCATAAAAAAGCCTAAAACCCCAATTATTAATTAACAAGTTTCTTTCCAAATTAGTGATTAGTGTGTGCTTTTAAATTGAAAGAAATTTGACTTATTAACAAGTAAAAAAACTCTTTTTATCCTAATCATGATTTGAATAAAAGCCAAATCTAAAATTAATAATTCATAACAATAATTCTCAAAAGTAAGGGACCATTGACACAACATTAGTAAAACCTTGGGGACTAATTTGTTAAAAAAAAAAAACCAACCAACCAAAGGAAAAACTTAAGCAAAGAAACTGTCATATGGTTGTTGGAAAAAGAAACAGAGGAAGCTTAGCTTAAAGGCAATGGAGACTCTACAACAAACACACATCTTCTTTTCCATAGAATGGACACATATTAGGTACAAGAAAGACACATAAAGAAAGTGACACTAGTACTACTGAATCTCATTCTTTCTTTCATTTTTAAAAAGTAAAATCTTTTATACCATATATACCATTCTCATCACCCTCCATTTCTCACTAGAATCTTCCTCAAGCCATGGAAGCCAGTGCAGGTCTAGTTGCTGGTTCTCATAACCGGAACGAGCTCGTCGTCATTCATGGCCATGAAGAGGTAAGACATTCTCTTGGAATGTCCCAAAGCTAACACATTTAAGTGCACAAATAACTTATGTTGCTCGGACTCGTGTCGGATCCTCAGAAAATGTACTACTTTTGGAGGATCCGACATGCAGTCGACACATTTTTTGAAGGGTCCGAGCAGCATAGATAGTAACAGTGTGGATATAGATATTTGTGTTTGAGAGATTCACATTTGTTATCCCTCTAGCACAAGGGGTCTGGTGCACTTTATCTCAACATGCATTTCCTTACCAGAGTGAGGAAAAGTGATAACAAGAGAAGAGATAAAAGTGGACATCAGCAATGTAACATTTCTATTATAGTGTTGCATTTTTGTTACATCTTCATGTTCAGCATGACACATAGAACTGGCAAAAATGTCTTGCTGTTTTTTTTTAAACCTTCTTTCTTTGTCCTATATTTGCTGCAGCATAAGCCATTAAAGGATTTGAGTGGACAAGTTTGTGATATATGTGGGGATGAAATAGGCTTAACAGTGGATGGTGATCTCTTTGTGGCCTGCAATGAGTGTGGTTTCCCTGTGTGCCGGCCGTGCTACGAGTATGAGAGACGGGAAGGAACTCAACAGTGTCCACAGTGCAAGACCAGATACAAACGTCTCAAAGGTATATACATCTTGATAAATAAAACATTCACATCCATGCAAACTTGTTCTGGTTGTTCGTGTCATTTGTTTTCGGTTTTAATTGTATTTGATGGCTTGAAGGGAGTCCAAGGGTGGCGGGAGATGAAGACGAGGAAGATATTGACGATATTGAACATGAATTCAAAGTTGATGATGAGCAAAACAAGAATAGAAACATTGTTGAGACCATTCTCCATGGTAAGATGACATATGGAAGAGGACCAGAAGACGAAGATTCTGCTCAGTACCCTCCTGTCATTGCTGGAATCCGCTCACATCCAGTATGAATATTAGAATCCGTACCAAGTATTACTAAAACAAGAGAAAATTTTGAATACCTTGAGTATGAACGCATTTTGTGGATGCAGGTTAGCGGTGAATTCCCGATAACAAGTCATGGAAATGGAGAGCAGATGTTGGGATCTTCACTTCACAAAAGGATACATCCCTATCCAGCTTCTGAATCTGGAAGTGCAAGATGGGATGATAAGAAAGAGGGAGGGTGGAAAGAAAGAATGGATGATTGGAAATTGCAGCAAGGAAATGTGGGGCAAGATTATGATGACTCTGCTGAAACAGATATGGCCATGTAAGTAGTTACAACTGATCTTTAACATGAAAATATAATGCAACTTGAACCATAATACTGAGGCGTCGGAAATTAGAATAACACACGAGCAAAATGCTCACATCTAGGTTGTGTCTTGGTTATTTCTCCTGGTTGGAGAAACAGATACTAGTACTTGACTATTTAAATTCACTCCCTTCTTTCTCATTCACATTCACATAAATGGAAGTGAAAGGAGTATATATGACAAGTTCATGCCAGTAGGAGTAAGAAATTAGTGGAAATGAGAATGCATTTACAGATATACAGAAATGTATAGTCAGTAAAAATTTCGGGTATATCTACTTGTGTAGCTTAATAGTTATTACTAATACCTATCATTCACTAGATTGCAGTGATTTCTTCTCAAACACATAAATTCAATGCTTAAAATAGTCAATACAAAGTGCAACATGCTCTCAGCTAATCGATGTGAGAAAATGCAGGGTGGATGAAGCAAGACAGCCTTTATCAAGAAAAGTGCCAATAGCATCAAGCAAGATCAATCCTTACCGGATGGTGATTGTAGCTAGGCTGCTGATTCTGGCCATCTTCCTTCGTTATAGAATTCTGAATCCAGTGCATGATGCGATTGGTCTCTGGCTAACTTCTATCATATGTGAGATCTGGTTTGCCTTCTCTTGGATCCTTGATCAGTTCCCCAAATGGTTCCCAATCGACCGTGAGACTTACCTTGATCGTCTCTCTCTCAGGTGACAATTCTTGGCAAAACCGTGCTCCTACTATTAATAAGAAGTTAACCCTTAAGCATGGACATAAAAACCAATAGAGTTGCCAAATTAATTTCCAATATATATGCCTTGTTTTCACAAAATAATGCCATACTCTTCAGTACAATATAAGATACTGAGAGAAACAAGATCAAAGTTCCATGAAAGAGATAGCTTAGCGTTCAGGCAAAACATACTAGAAGTGAAACTATGGCAAATCATATTTGCACTCTAATCTGAATGAGATTGTAATTTTCAAAGCTGCAAGTCAAATCATTGTCGAAAGACTTCTTAAAGTTCTAGCAATCTTTTCAGTATAAAACTTTATGACTAGAGAAATACATATTTGACCAAAATTTTGATGTAGGTATGAGAGGGAAGGAGAACCAAATATGCTAGCCCCTGTAGATATCTTCGTCAGTACAGTGGATCCTATGAAGGAACCTCCTCTTGTTACGGCTAATACAATCCTCTCAATATTAGCAATGGATTACCCTGTTGACAAAATTTCATGCTACCTATCTGATGATGGAGCTTCAATGTGCACCTTTGAAGCACTATCAGAAACTGCAGAATTTGCTAGAAAATGGGTTCCCTTCTGCAAGAAGTTTGCTATAGAGCCTCGAGCACCAGAGTTTTACTTCTCCCAAAAGATTGATTATCTCAAGGACAAAGTCCAGCCAACATTTGTTAAGGAGCGACGAGCAATGAAGGTAAAGCTTGAACTCTTGCTTTCATCAGCTAGTGCTACATTAAACTTTCCATGTAACGAATTACAAATCTCATTGTACTTGACAGAGAGAGTATGAAGAATTCAAGGTAAGAATCAATGCACTAGTTGCCAAAGCAACAAAAATGCCTCCAGGAGGGTGGATCATGCAAGATGGAACACCATGGCCAGGAAATAATACCAGGGACCATCCTGGTATGATTCAAGTCTTTTTAGGCCAAAGTGGAGGAACTGATGTGGATGGACATGAACTCCCTCGTCTTGTTTATGTTTCTCGTGAAAAAAGGCCCGGTTTCCAGCATCACAAAAAGGCTGGTGCTATGAACGCCCTGGTAAACCTGGAAACTTCTGTTATTTGCTAGTTAATACTCCAGAGTTTCAAGTAAAAAATTTTACACATCTACTTTAAAACATTATGCACACTACATCAAATATTTCAACAAGAAATTTTGTAGAATCACAAAACATTCTTCAATGTGAACCTTGCAGATTCGCGTTTCAGGAGTTCTTACCAATGCACCATTTATGCTTAACTTGGACTGTGATCACTACCTAAACAACAGCAAAGCTGCCAGAGAGGCCATGTGCTTCTTGATGGACCCACAAATGGGCAAAAAAGTTTGCTTCGTCCAGTTTCCTCAAAGATTTGATGGAATAGACAGGCATGACAGATATGCCAACCGAAACACAGTCTTCTTTGATGTAAGATTAAACAAAATATGCCACATAAGGCCACTAAAATATACTAATTCTTGGAATTTATATGAGATTAGCTTATCATGTATATATTTCTACTACTTGGGCAGATTAACATGAAAGGACTAGATGGAATACAAGGTCCAGTATATGTTGGCACAGGATGTGTCTTCAGAAGGCAAGCATTATATGGCTACAATCCTCCTAAACGTGCCAAGCGTCCAAGAATGGTGAGCTGCGACTGTTGTCCATGTTTCGGACGCAAAAAGAAGCTTGACAAATATAAATCTGAAGTCAATGGAGATGCAGCCAATGGTCAAGGTTTTCATATATCCACATTCCAAATATTTTCAAGTTTCAAGTTTCAAGTTTCAACTTTCAAATAACAAAGGAGCCCGTTAAATAAGATCCCCTTTGAGATTAATTTTCCCTTATTTTCTCTTGTTTTATATCTCCTCAGGATTTGATGATGACAATGAGCTACTAATGTCCCAGATGAACTTTGAAAAGAAATTTGGTCAGTCTGCAATATTTGTGACTTCAACTTTAATGACTGAAGGTGGGGTTCCACCTTCGTCGAGCCCAGCAGCCTTGTTGAAGGAAGCTATCCATGTGATCAGCTGTGGCTATGAAGATAAAACAGAATGGGGTTTGGAGGTAATGTTCATCTTTGTTTCTGTGCTTGCACGAAAGAAATTAGTTGACAAGGGATAAACAACTAACGGAAAACAACAGTGATTATAGAAAATATGTGTAGCTAGCATGAGATACATAACAATAATCTATTCTAATGTAATCACCTTTATGAATATCTTTGATTGAGGTAACTCTTTTTGAACTTGCAGCTGGGCTGGATATACGGCTCTATCACGGAAGATATCTTAACAGGTTTCAAGATGCACTGCCGTGGTTGGAGGTCAGTCTATTGTATGCCTAAATTAGCTGCATTTAAGGGGTCTGCTCCAATCAATCTATCAGATCGTCTCAACCAGGTGCTTCGATGGGCTCTTGGTTCTGTTGAGATCTTTTTCAGTCGTCATAGCCCAGTTTGGTATGGCTATAAGGGAGGAAAGCTTAAGTGGCTTGAACGATTATCATATGTTAACACAACTATTTACCCCTTCACTTCTTTACCTCTCCTTGCCTACTGCACTCTCCCTGCTGTCTGCTTGCTCACAGGAAAATTCATAATGCCAGAGGTAAGTACATGATGTTTTTACTTAAACGCTGTAACTGAGAATTTTGAACACCTGTAGGGCACCAGTTGCACCTAAGTGGCTTCATACTTCACAAGTTCACTTGCTTTCTGGGCTAGTCAGTTGACTAGAACTTGCATTTCATTGATGCAGATAAGCACCTTAGCAAGTCTCTTTTTCATTGCTCTTTTTCTCTCAATCTTTACAACGGGAATTCTTGAGCTAAGGTGGAGTGGAGTAAGCATTGAGGAATGGTGGAGAAATGAGCAATTTTGGGTGATTGGAGGGGTATCTGCCCACCTTTTTGCTGTAGTACAAGGTCTTCTCAAGATTTTGGCTGGCATAGATACCAACTTTACTGTGACATCTAAGGCAACAGATGATGAGGACTTCGGAGAGTTGTATGCCTTCAAGTGGACTACTCTCCTTATTCCTCCAACAACAATTCTCATAATCAACTTGGTTGGGGTTGTAGCCGGAATCTCTGATGCCATCAACAATGGATACAATTCATGGGGTCCCCTTTTCGGAAAGCTTTTCTTTTCTTTTTGGGTCATTGTTCATTTATATCCATTCCTCAAGGGTCTTATGGGTAGGCAGAACAGGACTCCAACCATCGTTGTCATATGGTCAATACTTTTAGCCTCCATCTTTTCCTTGCTCTGGGTTCGAATTGATCCATTTGTGCTCAAAACCAAGGGTCCAGATGTCAAGCAATGCGGAGTTAACTGCTAACATGCTCATAATTCCCTTTTCAAGGCCATGCTATTTGGAACGCACACAAGCATCTTGATATATCAGGGATCTTGTATCCTCCCCCGCGTGGGCTCTGATGTACGCCCTTCAAACTGGAATATGCAAACAAAAGAATAAACCTAGTGTGAGAAGTTTTGTTTAGTGTACAAATTGTACTCAATTTTTTTGATTGTTCAAATTGTACTCGATTTTGCATATAGCTAATTGAAAGTGTTTGAAGACAATCTAAGTTTCTATCACTTGGTGACCAACTATGAGTTTTGATAGAACTTTCAAGTAATTAATCTTTGAGCTTAATGAATAAAGATGCAGTACAATACCTGAGGGAACTCAATGAATGAAGAGTATGAGTGTGCCGCTTACCCTAATCCTATCTAAAGGAGTTAAGTGAATATATAAATAAAGGGAGAGAAAAATAATTTCCATGAAAATAACACTTGACAATTGAAGATGCATATCAACAATTGAGACAAAAGAAGATCTCTGATAAATTTATGCAAACCTTCTCACAACATATTCTACGCATTCAAGCAGATAGACACCTCAACAACTTCCCTTGCACCAAATGCCTAGGAAAACTTGGAACAATGAGAGAAGGACATGAAATATTGTACGAGGAAAACAATGTGTCTAAGAGCTCAAACCTAGGTATGCCTATTTGATCCAAAGTAACTTTCAGTTGTTCAATATTGATACATGCTACTCATCTTCGAAAAAAAAAAAGCAACTTTCAGTTGATATTCCACTCCTTTATGCATTTATATAGATTAATTTCATCAAAAAGCTACTTGAATGCTAAACAAAGGGGTTGAACAGAAAAAGAAATAACAGACTGATATTTATAGATTTTGCAGTGTCAAAGAATCTAAAGTGTTGTCTTGATGTAAGAGTAAAATCAGCAACATATTATGATATTTATTGATGGTCCAGACAACCTCAAATTATGTAAAGCGGCAAACAACCAGTTTTCATGACCAAAGAAGAGATTACACTCTTCCCTAAAATGCATTGTACTAAAAACAGTATTATACAAGCAAAAGATTCCTTTCGCTTCAGCTTTTCTTATAAGACAAGCTATGTTGCTTATTTGAAATAAAAAGCAAATAATGGCATGGATAAACTTGAACCTTCGAATTGCACATTCGATAAGTGGTTTGTGCTATCCCATTGCCCTTGTGTTCAGAAGTGGATCTAAGCACAAAGTAAAAACACACTGGCTCCATTGACCTCCATCATGATCCAAAAGGCTGAAAAAACATCCTTGGCAGGAAAAATTCGTTTTACCAATAATCCCCACAGGAACACTCGCCATCTTTGAAATGATGAAACCTGTTGGCATCCCTTACAACAATAACCCTGTCTGTAACCTTGGATACAAACTTGGTGAAATTATGGCAATCCACACAAACCCTTAGGTTCTTGATGATTCTGATTTCAGTTCTAGGTTCAGAAGTTAAAAGTCCAAAAGCAATAGCTAACTTCTCACTATGAACTTTGACCATCAACTCCTTCTCCTCTTCCTCTACATCATGCAATGCTGTGCTGGTTTCCGTGTGAAATCCAGCCTCCCTCATCTTCTCCATCAGCTCCTCCAGCTTTGCATAAATAGCTGCTGCTTGAGGATGTGACTGGTCACTAGATGTAAAGACATGCTGGTAGCCATTGACCTCAATTAAAGTGCACCCAGGGGTCTTTGCTAGATTCTTGTTCTTAAGAACTTTCCTAACTGATGCAGCTTGAAAATAATTGCGGTCTGCTGAATAGATGTTTGAAAGTAAAACATAATATCCGACACTTCCTATGTCCATTGCAAATAACTTATCCGAAGCCAAGCGAGCCAAGTCAATATTTTTGTGGACCATGCATGCACCGAGTAATGCACCCCACTCGGCTGGACCTGGTTCAAGAGGCATCCCATAAATAAATTTCAAAGCATTTTCTAGTTTTCCCGCTCTGCCCAAAAGGTCCACCACGCAGGCATAATGTTCCGGTAGAGGTTCAGTGCCATGATCATGAACCATAGAATGGAATATTTTCTGACCTTCTTCTACTAAGCCGGCATGACTACAAGCATACAAGACACAGAGGAAAGTGACGCCAGTTGGTGAAATTCCAGAATGAAGCATTTGATCAAACAGCAACATTGCCTCTCGACCACGCCCATGCAGGCCATAAGCTGAAATCATAGCATTCCAAGTAACCACATTTTTCTCCGTGATGCTGTCAAATACTTGCCGAGCCTCCTCAATATTCCCACACTTGGCATACATGTCAACTAAAGCAGTTAACACGTAAATGTTGGACTCAAACTTCTCCTTCTTTATTAAGTCATGGACCCATTTTCCCATACTTAATGTTCCCAGTTGAGCACATGCAGAAAGTATACTCGTGATTGTGACGGGATTAGGATGGATATCTAACTTCTGCATTTCCCGAAAGAGAGATATAGCCATGTCTGTTAAACCATTTTGGGCATAACCTGATATCATGGCATTCCACGAGGCTAAGCTTTTCTTTGGGGACTCGTCAAACAGCCTTCGTGCCAATTCCATTTCATTGAGTCGGCTATAAACTGTAGTCAAAGCAGTAGAAACTGAAGGATTCGAGACCATCCCAGATTTCACACAAAAACCATGGATAGAACATGTAAGGGTCAGATGACCAAATGGACAAGAAACAGGAATTAAACCAACAATGGTACTAGAATTAACTTTCTCCCCCTGAAAAAGCAATTCTCTGAATAACCTCACTGAAGATTCATTCTCATTATTAAAACAAAAACCAGCAATCATAGCATTACATGAAATCAAATCAGGCTCTTTTATCAGCCCAAACAACAATTTAGCAGTGGGAACATCCCCACATTTTGAATACAATGAAATCAAACCAGTAAGAACATACTCATGACAATGATACCCCATCTTAACAGCCAAACAATGTATCAACATTCCATTCCTCAAATCCTGCAACTCAGCAACAGCCGTAAGTACCACAGCCAAAGTAGTCGAGTCAAATCGAGTCCCTCTCGCAACCATATCACCAAAAACCCGTATACTCTCCTCGAAACAACAATTCCTCACCAACCCAGAAACCATTGTATTCCACAAAACACTATCCCGTTCAGAAATTCCGTCGAACACCTTATACGCATGACCAATTCTTGAAAAATTCATGTACATATCCACCAAAGCGGACCCAACAAACACATCCGAACTAAACCCACTAACTATCACATGCCCATGAAGCAAGACCCCAACTTTCTCATACCCAGATGACGAAAAACCCGAAACAACAAAAGCAAAAGTAAAATTATCAGGTCTAAGTTTGGTATCTTTGAGAAGCTGAAAATAAAGGGACAAAGATTCAAACGCCAACTCATTTCGCGAGAACCCTCTGATAAGTACATTATATAGGAAAAGATCAGGTGGGTTCGCATTATTGAAGCTGGTAAAGAGATTTTTGGCTATGGAAATTGCCTTGAAGTCCGAGAATTTGTGGGTCAGTTTAGTGATTGTGATGAGATCGGTGCTTAGGCCATTGCGGATGAGATTGGCGTGAGTTTGATTGAGGTGGGAGAGTGTGGCGGATTGGTTGATTAAGCTCAAGAAGAAGTTTCTGTCTCGTTGAGCTGTGGATGCTATGGTTCTGTAAATCATTTGAGAATTTTGTTTCTCAAAGTGGGGACTGTGGAGAGTGGCGGGAATGTGAATATTTATACTTGAAATTGATGCTAATGTTGTCCCAAAAAAAGGATGTTAGATTTATGAGTCAATGGTCAAAAACACCCCGAAAATACTACCCCTGAAAATATTACGGTTTCGTGAGTTTCATATTTGAACTATGTCAAAATGCACATCAACTATCAAGTGTACGAGTTTTCTATCTGAAATGTCACCATTGTTCAGGTAAAAAAAGTGAACAACTGATAGTTTATATGTGTTTCAATAAATATTTGATGATAGTTTAAGTAGGAAACTCGCACACCTGATAGTTCAGGTATGAAAGTTGAAAAATTATGGTACTTCATGTATGCTTTTCACTCTTCGCTCTAGATTTATTTATTGGTGTAATATATAAATACACACTTTAACTTGATTATACCTATAACTAAACATTCATTGTGTGTGGTTGATACTTGATACTAATGTGATATGTAAATTTTAAAAGTGTTTAAATGATCATTTTGTAAGTTTAAATGTTCAATAGATATAAGAAATACGAGTGTTTAGCTCCTAGTTGAGGATATCTATATTATATATTATGTCTGAATTTTACATAGTAAAAACTTGCACTTCACTTATGATTATATCAAATCATACTAATTTTTTGTATTATGTTTAAATGAAAAATTAAGGTAAGAATGTGTATTAATTTAGTGATAATAATGTGTGTAAAATACGCGTAGATACTGAGATTTTAACCGTTGCTTTAGCTAAAAAAACTGTCTCAAAAGATTTATTACTTTAGAATTTCAAAGACTAAAATTGACAATTGTTTTCAACTATATCCTTCCGTCTCAATTTATGTTATATAGTTTGACTAGACACGAAGTTTAATAAAAATGTGAAAGACTTTGTAATCCTCCAAAACTATCCTTAAAATAAACAAAAATTTTAACGACAAATTTGAGCAATTTCGAATAATACAACAAGATTATAACTTTTTTCAACCAAAAAAAAAAGAAGCAAAATATACGTAGAGCTGTCAATGATACTATAAATCAAATTATGTCAAATGAATTAGAGTTCGAGCTTGTTATGTTAAGTAAATTGTTCTTCTATATATTTCCAATCCCAATCCCAAGTGATCAATCGAAAAATGATTAACAAATTTGTTTTGTATTTAAACGAATAAATAGAAAATTTTTCACTTATCGTAAACAATATTTCTGCCCAAGAAAGACAATAGTAAGGTCTACGTACATTTTAACCTCCTCAGACCCTCGTTACGAGATTACACTGAATATGTTATTGTCATTGTAAAAAGACTCTTTAGAGTTTGCATCTCCGCTGCAATTAAATGTTGAACCTTTTTTCTTCATTTGCATTTCTTTTTTTCTTGTCAATAACACAAAAAGTTACACTAGGAATAGGCTTTTTGCAAAGATATATAGAGAAGAAAAAGAATGAAACAATTCAACTTTCCCATAATAAATTAGAAAGAAAAAAAGAAGAATGAAGAGGAAAAACCTACTATTATACACACTAGCTAAGGCCATTTGGTAAAACTATCTAACTTCCAAGTGTATCAGCTGCTCATCACTTCTCCAATAGCTTGTTTCAACTGTATAAGATGAGACCTAATGCTATATTCTTCTACCTGCAATTATTGTCAAAAGTAATCTCAATAAATAATCGTTTTATCAGACATGCAAATATACACACTATTTCACCCGTCGTGTATTGTATATGTAGATTAAACACGGAGAAAACCTCCTATAAACCGTTTAAGCTAGTCATGCTGGGAATTGTTTTGATGACTGAGAAATCCGTCTGGAGCTGACCCTTTAGGCCAACCATAGCCTTAACTCGGGGATGATGGCTTGAACTTGTGACCCTTAACACAAGTCCTTGAACCTTTGCCACTTGAGCTAACTCATGGGAGCAACATGCTGGGAATTTACTTTCGAGTTTCTACAATAAATACTGAACATTTTGTTGGTTACTAGAACCGTGAATCGTCTTTGCTGGGCAAAAACTAATGCTAATCAATGCATGCATATTCATACTGATCTTAAATTGTCATCCTAATATGCAAGGGTTGAAGAATGAATCTGAACTAAAGCAGCATGTAATCTCAGTCCTAATGACGGAACTAGAGGATCACTATGTGGATTAAAAGGCGATAACTTTGGGGGCCGGAAAATTTATGTCTCACCTGCATAGCTGCTGTTGAAGCCAACAAGGCTTCACATTCATCCAGCATAGCTCGCTCTTGAGCTGCCACATCAGCAAGTTCAGAAACCAGGCAGTTCATCCCTTCCACCTGCAAAGTGCAGAGCGCAAAATTAGGGAACCACAAAACAGAAGTGACAGTACGGGCAAAATTATATACAAGTTCCTAGCAAATCAAAACATCAAGTTGAGCCTTTAGATTGTTCTGACATTCAATTCTAATCAAATAGATTGAAAGCAATAGGCCAGGTGCTATAAATGTTTTAATACATTTCAAATATACAAGTAAATAATCCACAACAATCATGCTCTTAAAAGTCATAATTTTTTCATGTTCCAACTACACAACAAATTAATCAGGTAGCCGAAGAATGTATCCTAACTTCCGATTCAACAATTATTGGCAGGCCTCGTGATCTTAGGTTTCAGCTGAGGCGTACACAAGAAATACAATCTAGCTTCCAGTTGGACTTTGGCAATTAAGAGTTTCCACCTGTCAGTAAAAGGCAAAGGCAATCCAGAAGCCTAACTCTTAGATCATTGCAGTATTCATCCATAGTTTAACTTTTCCCATACGCGACATATCGTGAATAGCACGAGGGTTTTTTTAGAAGAAAAAAATCACGAGATTTCTTTTTGGAGATACATCGTTCATCCCTTCAAATCAATGTTATTTTTGAAAATCAACACTGCAGAAGGGCAAGATGTGGTAACTATCCTGACTAAATAACTTTTGAGTTGTGAAACTCTCAGTTCTATGACTACAGAACTCTCCAGGAACTTGGCTAACAGCTCTGTTACAGAAGACTATGTGCTAATGACTTTTCTCCATTTCTCTCTAAGATCAGCTCTCTCACTCTCTCTCATCTACATCCATCAAACAAACAATTGATGATTGTGAAAAGCCTGATAGTAAAAGGCGAGGCCCATTTGATCCGGTTCTGCAATTGCATTTTATGTTCCTTAAAAACTAAATTGGGAAGGAAAGCAAATTAATGGGAAGGAAAGACCAAAATAAATAAATAAATAAATAAATTGATGTAAGAACTCACCCTAGACAGTATAAAACGCATGGAGGATCCCATTGCCTGCATTACATCAACAGCTGAGCAAACAGCTTCCTTAACACCTTCAATATCACCCTATAAAAGAGCCAACTAGAATAAGCCTCCATGTCTTACAGAACTGATCTCAAATCACCAAGTATCAAGCCGCATACCTTTGCTCGTCCAGTTATTGGAAGACGGAGAGTGCATGTTTGTAGGTCTTGTATAGCATGGGATAATGAACTGGTATGGTCTCCATCAATTGAAGCCCACTCATCAAGGTAGGTGAGCTGAACCAGTCATTTCCGGAAGAAAATCAGTTTAAACATTTAAGTCACATCTACAATAAAGATCTAAATAGAAATCATATTTTCTACTGAACAAATGAATGTGGGTTTTAACAATCAGTCATGCTACTAAATCTCTCACGCCTCCTCTCTCCAACCCCTGCTGGAGAAAAATGATATGGTTACATAACATTCTTTTGAACTCTGATTTTCAAACTGTATTGAGATGCAGATAAGTTGAATCAGCGTAAGGAAAAGAAATTACAAGAAGTCTGGAAGAGTTAAAAGTAGGGCCGGACTACAAATTGGCCCTGAAGGAAAAAATCAAGCTCAAACTTCTAGGTTTAAAGTTTCCACCATTATGAATTGAAGATATCTAAATTCACACATTCATGTAACATCAAGTGTTTTGGGTATTATAGGGGTTTCAGATAACAGGAAGATATCACACAGCACTTAAAAGTTGGTTCATTCTTGTGGCTAGCAAGTGACTGCATCCTCCTCATACCCATTAGTTCAAAGGAGACTACATTCATATAGTGTTTAACAGTATAACCTAACACAGGAAATTTTTTATGCGATTCTACAGTGATAGTCCTACTTTCCATCACTGCAAACATCAACCACAAGCCAATAATTGCCCATCTTAAATCTCCCTTAAACAGACAACAAAGACAAGAGAAGTGGTCTAAACTCAAATCTTCATTCTAAACTGAAGGAGCCAATGATTAAGAAGTTCTAGAAACCTACAATCCACAGATCTTTCTGGAAAACCCTACAAACGTAAAGATTAATACATCAGGGATGAAAATCGATTCATCTGCTATAAAGATGCATTACCTGTTCATTTAGAACTGCAAAAAGTTTCAACCTCAGCTTCAGCTGTTGGAGTGCAATTCTCTTTTTAATAACAGAAGCCCATAGGTCTGAGGTATTTCTCCAGACATTGTACAATGTTTTCTGCATAAAGGGATAATTGAACTGTTAATTAAATCAACATAAAAGCACCAAATTGGTCATATGATGGAGAAGATATCACAAAGCTCTCAGAGCATCAAGCCACAGAGATATCAGTCCCATGATCCCAACCCCACAAAACAAAATTAAATAATCTTAAAGTGAAGAGTAGAAAGCTAATATACAGAAAGAAAATGAAAGCCAGTTCTTCTACACTATTATCAAAAGAAAGTTTAACTTGCTGCTTATGATAAAAAATTCATTAATAATTTCCCCTCCTATATTACTATTCCAAACAATGTCCATATGAGATTCCTTGATTAATTTTCCTATCATGCAGCAGTTTGATTAAGATTCCAGGCCTAAAATCAAGATAAACCAATTTAGCAGAAGAAAGTACTGTGAGGTACAAGGAAACTTCTCTTTATGATTATAAAGTAATTAATGAAATAAGTCCAAAAGCCCATTCTATTCACAAGAGATATAATCCAACCTCAGTTTTGACTTTCTGCGTGCACAATGCTGCATCTGACCTGGCATTGGCATACCGCCATTGGAGATGTCTATTATACAATAGCCTCAGCTCATGAACATCTTCTATGTGGTTTGCTGCCTTCTTCCCCTTTTTGATATCTGCAATAAAACTGAGGACTGAAGTAGCAGCTTTGGGTTGTTGTCTAGATGGACTAGATGGTCTTATCCGAGAAGGACTTGGCCCTCTAGATGGCGTACTTGGGACTGATTTTGTTCGAGATGGACTGACTCCTCTAGATGCAGAGGATGATAGAACAGATGCTTTATTTGGTGAAGGAAGACGTGATCCAGGAGCTGATACAGTCTGAGATCTAGCTACTGGATTCCATGATACTGTTCTATCCAATGAAGCCGAAGATGTGGACTTCTGCATTGAAAGTGAATTATCATCTACTGATACTAGTGATAGCAAGTCGCTGGAAGATTTTTGCAATGGTTTACTGTAACCATCCAATGACAGTCGCCTCAAGGAAGGTATGACGGAACGAGTATTTGGCACTATTTTGCTGTTCTTATCACTCAGATCAATACTGCTGTTCATAGTACCAGAAGATACCTTCCTATTCATTCTACTTGGCCAGCGATGCTGATCCACTAATCGAGCATTTAAACTATCAACTGGCCTAGAATTTTCTGCTTGATCAGAAGAATTCTTTCCCTTCAATGGACTCCTCCTTCTCTCAGGTGTGGCCTTTCGAGAACCAGGAAGTGTTTCACCCTGTCTCTGCACTACATTTGATGATGGTTTCAGAGTACGATCACACAGAGCATGAGGAGCAGGTTTTTCTCTCTTACTAACGGGTAAAGAAAACGTATCCGACTGAAAAGAAACACTCAGACTCCTCATTGTTGAGGGCCACAAACATTCCGGGAACCGATTGCCTGTCATCTTTCTGGACAACAATTCTTCCGCAGATGTATCCTGTACAGGTGTCGATGGTGATGGACTGGTAGGTGATGAAGGCGTCGTGGGCCGTCTCCTTTCAGCCGATATGGCTCTCTTAGGTAACGAAAGTGTTGATGTAGTTCCAATTCTTGTGACATTTGGAGAAGAGCAACGTCTGGGGCCAGAGGAAGCTGATGGAGTAGGTGACCTGTACCTAGAACTAACTTCTCTGGTTCTTGGCCTGCGGGTGTTTCCATTGTTCTTCTCGGGCTGAATCAATGGAGCTCTTTTTGTCTCCACTGCTGAATGCTTCTTTAATGCTATCTCTGATTCATACACATCCATCCAAACTGTCCAGATTAGACCGCATTGATATCCTTCCCCTTCATATATTAATAACTTAAGCCATTCTTGAGAACCTCTCAAGAACCCACCTTTAATCTAATAAATTTACACACCAATGCCTATAAAGTAAGATCCTTTTCTCTGCTGTAAATCTGCCACAAAAATTCGAAGCTAAAAGTAAGATACTTGAGATAAAATATTTAAGAAACAAACCATTTGAAAAAGAAAAAGGATGATCAAAAGAATACATCTTTACAGGCACCCAGATCTGAAGAAGAATCAAAAATTAGAATAACAGCCAACAAAATGCAAATTGTTGTTCTATAATCACAAATATGAATCCCCAAAACCAGATAGATCAGGCAACTGCCCGGAAGAACTCAATTAATGGAAGAACCCCCTAGGCTAATATAATCAAACCAGGATTTTTATCAAGAAAAGAATGCACATTGGCAGACAGATTTTTTTTTTTTAAACAATTGGGGTGCTTGTTAAAGAAGGAGAGAAAGAGGTTATATTAACCTCTTCCCTCGAAATGGGGAAGTATAGTGGGAGATGGGGGTGGGTGCAGGATAAGAAATAGGACTAGAAATGATGCACAGGACAAGAAAAGCTTCCTAATTTACTTTTTTTTTTTAAAATATATATTTTTTTTAAGTCCCACTTTTGGAAGTAAAGTTACCCACAATATCATTCCCAAACTTGAACTCTATCTAATTAAAGACTACTGATATTTACCTTTCATGATTTTTCTCTCTTTTTACTTCCCATTCCTAACTTTGCCTTTTCCTCCTTCTTTTTGACCCCTCCTCTTTCCCTGGCCCCAACAACCCTTTATCCCTTTCACGGGAGTGCCATGGTCTGCCAAGCTGTATATATAACACCAGATAGTCACAGCCCGTCTGTCTTGTTCCTTCTTTCCCACACCCAACTCCTTTTCATGAAAGGGAATTCAACTAAACTCAAAACTTACACTAAGGTAAACTATACAAAGATAGTTTTTCAGGCAAATTAAAAGATTCTACATTGGACCTTAAATACTCTCCTAGCAAAAAGATTTCATATTTAAAACTCGAACTCAAACTAAAACTTTTAATTAAAAATAAAGGAGTAGTTACCATCCAATTTCTCATAATTATGATTAACTGGGTGCATCATCGAGAACAAATAAATAAATCAACTGGGTCTTTTTTGTTTGAATCAATAAGCAAATGAGCCTTCAATCATTCTTTCCCAGATTAGCTGCATTTCGGTGCATAACTAAATAATTAGTAGAATGATTTAAAATTATAAAACTTTTGTTGTTTCCAAATGATATTATAAATAAATAAAAAAAAGAAATAATTAAGCAATCAAATGATAGTTAAATATAGGGGTTATGGGGGCGGAAATGGAGGACCACGTGCAAGTAGGATCATTGTCCATCCCTATGAACTCACAGTATCATAAATGCACAAATATTTATACATGTAAAAAATCTATATACACTCTTCTTTTACACTAACAAGCCTACATTGATAAAAGGAGAAATTCAAAAAAAATATTTATTTTTTTGTTGACTATTTCCCTTGGTTAGTGGATTTTTAGGAACAAAAACCAATGAAATAATGAGAATATATTGAAATCACAAGGAAAAAAAAATAGAATCTAATAATGTGTTGTGGCAGATTCTGTTCCTAATTCTGTGAACATCTGCATTATTCATGTACAGTCTCCATAAAGAAGGTTCAGGAACTAGATTTTTTTTTAGCCTACAAATACAAACAGACTGAGCAAAGATGAATTTAACACACACTCAGTAAATTTTCAAACACAATGATAAAAATATGATTCTTTTATTTCTTATATATATATGAAATTCTGTTACATTGGATTCCCAAAAAAGCATAAAATAACTAAAAAGTTCATTTTTTTAAACAATTTTTTGTACTGAAAACTTGATCTAAAACCCTAGCAAAAACAGTGAAAAAAAGGAATTTAAATAAAGAAAAAAACCCAGATTTAGACAAAATTTTCCCTACAAAAATAAAAAGAAATAAGATGGTGAAAAAATATGCAAAAGAAGAAATCCTCTGAATATGCAATCTCACAGCATGAAATTTGGAAAAAAGCAGGTCAAATACAGATAAAAGTATCTAACCAAATTGAAAATTCAATCTTCTCTGTTAAGCGAGCACTTAAAGATGAACAAAAAATCAAATTCAATTGCTAGAAATCAAACCTTAATTAATTAATCAAACCGAAGCGTCCGCACTGATAATCAAACACTACCGGACGACAGCCGCTGCTAATTTCCCGGCGAAACACGTTAATTAACCGTACGATACAAACTCCAAATTCCAGTGCGAGAAATCAATCCTTAACCAGCAATTAATCAATCAAACCGAAGCGTCCATCCTAATAATCAAACTCGCGCCAGACGACGGCCGCTGATAGTATTCCGGTGAATTGACAACCGTATGATATTATCAATATATCGCATACGAATTCCAAATTCGAGTGCTAGCTAGAAATCAAACCTCAACAAGAAAGTAGTTAATTAATCAAACCGAATCGTCCGCAATACACACTAATAATCAAACTCGCCGGACGCTAGCCGCTTGTTAATTTCCCGGCGAAGATACTAATTGACAGTGCGATATAATTAATCGCAATTCGCGCACAAATTCCAATTTCGAGTACTAGAAATCAAACCTTAACAAAGCAACTAATTAATCAAACCGAATCGTCTGCAATACAAACTAATAATCAAACTCGCCGGACGCTAGCCGGTTGTTGATTTACCGGCGAAGATACTAATTGACAATACGATACAATCAATCGCACACAAATTCCAAATTCGACTGCTAGAAATTAAACCTTAACAAGCAAGTAATTAAAAACTCGCCGTACGATAGCCGCTTGTTAATTTCCCGGCTGCAGATATATAATAATTAACAGTATGATATAATCAATCGCAATTCGCACACAAATTCCAAATTCGAGTACTAGAAATCAAACCTTAACAAAGTAATCAACTAATCAAACCGAAGCCTCCACAGTCCGCACCGATCATCAAACTCTACCGTACGACAGCCGGTGTTAATTTTCCGGTGGTGGTTGATGGCCGTTGGGAAGAGAAGAAAAGTAAAAAGAAGAGACGTAAGTTTGTTAATTTTTGGCGCCACCCAACTTTGGCCAAATTAAGAGTATCTTTTCAACTCAAATTCTCTCTCTTTCTTTATTCAAAAAAAAACGATAAGTATATCTTCGGAAATTCCGCGATTTGACGTCATTCTTGGTTTCGTTTACTGTCTGCATTCATATTTCTGTTCGATTAAATTTATATAAATATATTTTTTTTTATTTTAAAATAAATAGTATTTTAATATTAATTAAAAAAGATATTAAGAATAAGTAATTTTTTTAAATGATGTATTTAAACTAAAAGCACAACTTGCTTAAGAGGTTTATCTTTAAGAGTAGCACTTTGAGCAAATTATTTTTCATTTCTAAGTGGCGCTCGGAGCAAATTATTATTATTTTTTTAAAATTAAGATTTGAATTTGAGATTTTTGATCAAGGAGGATTGAAATTATTCCACAGTATTAGGTCTGCATATTGATCGATTCGATCCGAATTTGAAAGTTATCGATTTTACTTATCGGTTATCGATTTGTAGACATGCTAAATTGTTAAAGAACCATTAAGATATCAGTTAATCAGTTATTGGTTAATCGGTTGTTGATCATTATTGGTTTGGTTATCGGGTTAACTATTAAGATCTCATATGAAAAACTCATAAGTCGTAAGGATGTTTAACTAGAAAAAAATGGATGAAAAGAAAAAGAACATATAAAACTAACCAGGTAAAGAAATCAACTTTAATTTATATTTGAATACCACCCCCTTCACTTTTTATCGACACTCAATTCATTTTCACTTTTCATCGACACCCAATTCATCTTATTATTAGGATACTTTATATATTGAAGGCTAAACTTGTAGGTTAATAAATTTTTATCTGATCGGTTCACCCATTAAAAAGAGGTGGTCAAATCGATAACTGAACCAAAAACTTAATAACTTGGAACAGTAAACCGACAATCAAACCGTTAAACCAATAACCCGAATTATTAATCCAATAACTTAATTATTGGTTCGGACTATTGATTTAACCGTTAATTTGCACAACCCTACACAGTATACTCGATCAAATAAATAGACCTTACTTTTAGTACGTTATTATTTTTGAAAAATTTATAAGGTATAACGAAGTTATGTTATGTATTTACCTTTAACGGATAATGTTTAAAATAACTACTATTCGTAGTTATACATTGTATTTAATACCAAATTTAAAAAAAAAAAATCTTCTAATCTCACTCACCTTTCTTCTCTCTTTCTCTAAATTGCAATTTTTTATACTTTTGTATTTACGCCTTAATGTTATGTGTGTGTGTATAATATTAAATTAAAATTATATTTGAACATAAAAATTATGTTAAAATTTTATAAGTAAAAAATGACAAATATTTTAAGACGAAAAAAATATTATTCTATAGACTTGAGTTTCATTTTTATATTGATATTAACTATCCTAAAACTCAAACCAAATAACCCGTATGGATTATTCGAAATTTATTTGCTCGATTAATTATATTAATTATGTATTTGTTCCCTAAGAGCCCCATTAGAAAATGAAAAATGCTCCCCCTAGAAAATTCTATGGCAATTTAATTAACACTAAATCGTAGCTAATTAATTAATTAAAATACTCACTTTTTAATTTTTTAATTTAACTATAATAATTCAATATAAATATTAAATGTGAATAATTTTTATCCTTTATTCTCGTAATTAAAGGATAAAGAGTTGTTATCATCACATTACATCATTAAATCGAGTTGAGTTTGTCAACTAATTAACACACACATATATATAATAATTCTTTATTTAAATCTATTTTATGCATATTTTATTAATAATTTAGTCTAAGTCTTCTTTCATCCACTTTTTTTTTTTAAATTTATTTTAATATTTAAGTAATATATAAAATAATCAACAAGCTATCAATGTCAATGAGAATTACATGACTCACAAAACAATTATATACAATATAATATTTAATTCCACATGATATCCATCATTCTATAGAGACTTACATATATAGATAAAGTAATTGAAGTAATAGGTCATATAAGATGTTCAGATATTTATAAAGAGATCTAGATATCAAATACAACATTTGTTAAAATCGACGCTTGATGTTTATAATGATCAAATATATCATAAGGAAATTTAAATCATCATATATTTGAGAAGTACGCTATCAATAACCCTCAAATTATGAAAAATTTTACAAAGTAAAAATCAAGAAAGAAATAAAAGAACATAAAAAAAAAAAAAAGAATGTCGCTCTCTTTCAAAGTCAAATATATATAAATAATCCGATCTTGAAATGAACAATATCCTTATTTGAAATACTATGAATATGAAGTTGAATCCTCAACTATATGTCTTCATCAAAAACTATATATGTAAAAGCCTAGGGTCTTCCGGAAACAATCTCTCTACCTTTGAAATACTGGTAAAGTCTGCGTATATTCTAACCTCCCCAGACCCAACTTAATGGGATTTTACCGGGGGATTGTTATTGTAGTGTGTAATGTATACATATATATATATATATATATATTTTTTTTTTCTTTTTTTAATAAGTTTTTTAATTTGGTGGGGAATTATTAAAAAGGGACCAAGTACGTGGAAGATAAAATTATGATTAGTCATGTGTTGATGATGATTTTACATCATTTTAACTTAATAATAAATTAAAATAAATAAAAAAGGACCACTTGCTTTTAAGTCCATGAAAATGATGTAATTGATCATGATTAGTCCATATCACGGGGAGCTAAAAGATTTTTTTAAAATCAAATTTAGTCCCCAAACTATTTTAACTTTTGGCCAAAAGCATATTTAGGTTACTTTTTGCATCATAGCCATAATTTTGGGGGGTATATTCTATTTATATTTTGCATTTTAAAAATTAAAATATATATATATATATATATATATAAAATTCCACTGAGGCATGTGGTGGGAGGGATCTCATCTTCCACTTTTAATTAGATATCTCGAGTACGAATTATAAGAGAGTTAAAAATTCTGGTAAGTAGCATCCTTTTCCCTTTATAGATTTTAGGCGGTACGAATCCGCTGGAAAAATATTAGAGATGAAACATTAATCAGAAGTAACATTTAACTTTAGATAAGATTGTAACAATAATAAAATAGGACTGGTTAGGGTTTTGAATAGGGAAAATTGGCTCGAGATACAATATGGAAGGTGTTGATTTCAGAATAAATTTTTTTCGTTATCAAGTGCAAAATAGCAAAGTGACGTTCTAATTCTAAAATATCATGAACCCACCAAGCAAGTATCATGTTCAATCATGACTCTGACTCGGACCACCCGCCCCTTCATGGACCTTGACATAGACAGGATATTGGCGTTACCCATAATTCTTTTATAATAAATGAATACATCTTTTCCTATAGGTCCTAAAAATTGATGATTAAACTTGTTTTTACGAATACAAAACTTCAACATTTTTACAAATACTAAAATATATTAACCCCCCCCCCCTTCCACACACACACAAAAAAAAAAAAAAAAATTGTACTTCGAAATCTAAATATTTACAAATATTGAAATATTATTGATGACCAAATGGAAAATATTTAAAGTTGAAAAAAGATTAAAAAGTAAATTATACCTAGGAATTTAGCCTATTGCATCGAATATAAAATAGGAGTTAATTATTTTGTTCTTTTTAACTTTTCTTTTGGTACTAAAAACGAATTTAGTGGCTTTATTTATTACTTGTAAGTATAAGTAGTTGTAACCTCAAAAGAAAAGTTCAAACTAATAAAAGCATTCAAATAATTAATATTTAAATTAATTGGTATCATTATAGTAGGCATTTGTTGTTGAATTTTACTAGTATGATTTTAATGAAACACTTCGAGTAGATCTAACAAACAAAATATTTTTTTGTTTCGTTCGCTTTTTCCTTTTTAATTTATTTATATTTGAGCCAAGAATTTATCGGAAATAATTATTTTACTTCTGATTTAGGTAGGAGTAAGATCTGCGTACACTCTACACACTACTAGGAATAGAGATTTTTCTCACCGCAAATCAATGGTAAATTTGTGTTATAAGATATGATTTTCCCACTCATTTTCCATCGTACTTGTTCACTGGAAAAATGCATAGGAGAAATAATTTTTCACCACTAAAATAGTGGAAAATTCCATAATTTTTTCATGTGAAAACACTATTATTTTTTTCTTTTTCCCACCAATAATCGGTGGGAATAGTCACTTAACATTTTTCAGTGGAAAAATAATAATTTTTTAGTAGTGGCTCTTTCTAAGCCCCATTTGTTTGAGACTACCCCGAATATATTATTGTTGTTGTTGTATAGAAGTATGGAAAACAAATTCTGTAAGCGACATTCATTGTCCCTCCCACTGCACCCCCGACCCCCATGCCCCTGTCATTATCACCCTCTATTCAGAGACGGAGTTAGATTTTTGAGTTTATTATTTCTGAAATCTAAAAAATATAGTTTACCGAGTTCTTAATAACTTATTTTTACTTATTTAAGTAAATTTTTTTAAATACAACTATAATATTTGAGTTAAAGCCGCAAGATTCCTCCAAACCATTAGGCGAAATTCTAACTCCGTCCCTGCCTCCATGTGCACAAACATTTTCATCTCTATTATTTTAGTATTTATCTAAATTATATATAAATGATTGAAGATAATATTTTCTATTAACTCATCAAACACTAAAAGACTAAAATTGAAATATCACTCATTTTAATTTTTTTAAATAATTTAATAATAAAAATAAAAAATAATCTAAACACATAAAGTATTTTATCTCAGTAGGATTCGAAAAAAAACCGCAATAAAAAAGTGTCACGTAGAATTTCCATAATTTAGCAATAGTTGACCAAAACATGGTGAAGAAACAAAAATGTTGTAAAGTTACAGTTTTTGTCTTGTTTTAAGGTTACATTTATTTCTGTTTTGACCCCATTTTTGTCTGTCACATTTTTATAATTTCTCAATCAACTATTTATCGTCTCAAATTATTTATTATATTTCTTTTTTATATATAAATTTTTTATATAAGAATATTCATATTATTCGTGGGGTCAGATGAAATATAAACTGAAAATCAAAATAAATTTAGACTATCAAAAAATAAAAATTCGTGAAAATAAAAGGTATACAGAATATAGCATTGATAATATGATTATCTATTTGAATATTTATTTTTTAGTGGATAATATTTATATTTTATCCATTTTTAAAAGATTGATTATCCGATTGAATGTAGTGGTGAGCATGTTTGGGCCAACCTGAAATTCAAATCGAAATTTGAAATTTTTGAATATTTGGGTTGGACTTTTAAATTGTGGATTGGATTTCGGATTTTATTTTTAAAATTTATGAATTTTGGATTAAATATCGGATTTTCGTATTATGGATTTTTGGATATCCAACAATTCAAAATTTTTATTCCTTATGTTAACCCTACTCAATTATTTATATCATATACGTTCAATACTAATAAGTCCAATTTTCAAGATCCAATAGATTAATACTTATGTCCCATTCCAATATTAAATTAATATAAAATATTCTATTAATCAAATATAAAAATATAAAATATTTCATGAGCAAGTAAAGTTTAATACACTGCATGGGTGGTAAAATCACCTCAATTTTTTTTTATTGTAGAGAGTGATAAATTTTAAAGAGCAAACTATTACGTGGATTAAGGTTGTTAATTATTACGGTTTACCTAAATCGAACTTAAAAAATCCAATCCAATTCGAATTTATTTGGATTGTACTTTTTTTTAATCCGAAAATTGAATATCCAAATTGAAATTCTCATATCCAATCAGATGGTCCGAACGCCCACCTCTAATTGGATGGTTACTCATTTTCTAAACCATTTTGTCAGCCCTGATATTTATACATAAAAATGTTATATTTGAAAATTGAGTTGTGTTTGAATCGAATATGCGACTTTAAAAAAATTATGAGTTAAAAAAAATCATTTAAAAAATAGGTCGAGATTGTCTTTTCAAATTTGAATGTAATCTTTAAAAAGAAAAGTTCAAAAATTCACTCCATTGTATAATTTGAATAAAAATATTTAAATTTACCTCTCTAATTTTAACTATAATTTAAAATTACTCTTTATTATACGCTAGATTGATGTTCTATATTAATACATGACAAAAAACTCAATTTTTTTCTAGTGGTATAAGAGTAAAACAGAATTTAAAGTATATCACACTTATATTTGGATGAAAAACAAATATTTTATTGACATATAGCGTGAGGGATTCACGAGACACACGTGTATCAAGTAAAGACGTCTATCTAATTATTATGGACAACTTAAAAAGGTCATCGATGTATTTTTTTTATAATTATAACAGTATATATTGATCACCCGGAAACTTTCTTTTTTTTGCCCAACGAATCAATAGAGAAGAACAAGAATTCTATATTATATATACGTAATAAGTAATTTTATCCCATATATATAATTTTTCAGGGAAGAAGATTAATTGGATGAACCTCTTACAGCTTGGGTCCCACCATGCGACGATCATAAAATTTAGATTTGGAGGTAGGAAATGGGGAAGGAGATCACAAGATAGATAATCAGACACTCACAGATAAAATGAAAGTTCAAATAAACCAATCGATTAAGCTGCTAAAATTTTCTTACCATAAAATTTAGACCATTTTCCTATTTTTCTTTTTTCTTTTTCTTCTAATTGCCAATTTATTTGTTCTTTTGCCATAAAGAATTACCTTGGTGTTCAATTACAACATGTTGTGACTAAGACATATCACATGTAATGCAACTTTCATATGATGAAGTGGGGTTTTGTCTTATTTCTTTGATAGGTCTATATATCAATCACTTTATTCGTAATCATCAATATGAGTTACGGTGAAATATTTGGAATTTTTTCACTTTTAATTATAAATTTCGGATTTAAGCGCTGAATATGAAATTTTTTTATATTGGGAGCATCAACCCCAGAAATGAGCCCTATAATGCACGAACTCAAATTAGTCGAACTCCAATACAAATCGAACACCGTGTGGAAAACTAATCTTTTTTTGAATTCATACTTATGGTCAAAAGGTATGTTCCAAAGAAATTAGTCTAAAATCATGTTAGTTCATGTCTAAATATATATATTTCTTTCCCTTCTTAAATGATCACATAGACATATTGTAAAGTGTAGTTGTACTTTTCCCCCAAAATAGTGCACAAAAGGAGTTCTTATATTTTTGGGTTAGTAGAACTTTTGGTCCTTTAATTATTAATAAATTATGATTTTAGTCCCTGTAATATTTGGCTATGCATATATTTAACCTTCTATTATTTGAAATGTTCACTATTGATCCCTTTGCTTGTGAATATTGACAAATTCAGAATCATTAAATCGTTTCATCATTTAATTACTTATGTGTTATATTAATGTTATATTATTACTCCATATTCAAGGGTAATATACTTCTAAAAATAATCTAAATATAACACATTGTTTACATAAAGGGACTAAAAACACATATTTTAACCAACTGAAGGTTAAAAAATGCTAAATCATATATTATAAGAACTAAAATCAGAATTTACTAACAAATGAAGAATCAAAAGTACAATTATCCCTATATTTTTGGTCTTAGCATGAAATATTAGGCAATTTTCTGCTCTAGGTGGGAGGGGAAGGGGGCTAGCCTCCTCTTCTTCTTTAGTATTCGCGTCGTATCTTGTTTATTAATTCTTACTATTACCTGTAGTCTCATTTATTTTATATATTTTGTTATTTTATTATCGTTATTTTTCTTCCTGTTCTGCTTTGATTATACTTTTTTTGAGCTGACGATCTACCGAAAATAATTTTTCTATTTCACAAAAATAAAAATAAAATTTACGTACATCCTATATCTTCAGACACAAATTTATAAGACTACATCGAGTATGTTATTATTTTTCCTTTTGTTTTACACTTGATGGAGCAAATTAATTGCTTTGGACATCAAGCTCAGACAATAAAGGTCCACATAACCAAAATGTTCAACAGACAAAGGGACATTTGTCCCAACTTTTTCATCACAAATTTGTATGATATTTTTCTAGAAAAATAAAATAAAAATAGCACACTAAACCTTTTAAAAAACTGTAATTATCTAAATTCATGACACGTATTATTTATTTTAGTTCCGTAGACTTTTTGAGTTTGTTCTTTAGGCTATATCATCATCGTGTCCAATAGTACGCATACCACACGTTAATTTGTATATGTTATGCTTATAACCTCTTCACTTTCTTCTTTCATTCTGACGTGAGAGTACTCCTGTCGTGTGCACTATTTTTTTAAAAAAATTTATCGGCCTAGAAACGTGTCAAACCTTTTGTTGTTTCAATAATTTAATTATTTGACCTAATTTCTGGGTTTGAAATATTTCATTTAGTTATTATGATTAATTCTAATTTATTCAATTGTTTTGTATTGGTTTTATTATATTTTTCATTATTATTATGATTTTATGCAATTGGTTTTTCATTATTAATATCTTTGTATCTTTTTCCATCAGAATATTGCAAGTTGCACTTATAAATAAAGGGAAAAATATTATATTTTCTCCTTCATTATTCAAAATTGTTTAATTTTATCGATTTTTATATTATAAATATAATTTTATTCTCGTCTTTAGGAAAAAGTTTTGTTTTTGCCCTTAATACGGGCAACAATTTCAATCTGAGGATAATTTTAAATTATATATAGTGAAAAGTTAATGGCGGGAGTGCTAAATTTTAACTTTTTTGTTATTTAAAGAATTTAGATACGAGGAGTCTACCCATTTCATATTAAACCATCGTTAATAACAAGAACAATTACGTACAACAATGTACTATCGGTAAAGATACGAATGAACCAGAAGTCTAACAAAGGATAAAATTTAACAATTTCAGATAGTACCTAAGTAAATTTGGACATGAAATATTGCATAAATCTCAAGGTCCAATTTTTCTCTTTTTGATAAGAAAACCCTCCAGTCGCTACTCTTTGAGTGCGCACAAAGTAAATCCCGATTCAGTGTAGTAGCCCGCAAACCATACAGGAGAGGTAAATCGTACACAAGACAAACCGTGTGCGACGAGCTCGATCAAGAAAGCATACAAAGTGTAATGAATCTAAAATCCCCCATTTGATAGATCACCTGCTCAACCAACCAAGTCGTCCTTGCGCACTCTTTCAATCCCTATTTCATTTGTAGGGTTAACTCGTGACTTCTCAGATCTCAGAATACACGAATTAATCTCTGGTTCGTTCCGCCATTCTGACTAGTGAATCATTAAGATTCCTTTTTCAATAGAATCTTTTGCATTCACAAGTTCCGTCGTTTCCATCACTTCTTACTTAATGGTTAGGTTCGAATTATACAATGGAGCTCAGAATAAAATTGGTTCTTGACTCAATCTTCTCAATCTTTATTGGCTCGAAGCTCTTGATTTTTTGTTTTATTTCTATAATAAGATTCTTTTTATTATGATATGAATGCGTATTGATGCTTTATTACACTGTCTTTTATGAGATCACTCATAGACCTTACGTATTGAAATTTTCGCGTACAAGTAAAATGTTTGTGTAGTACAAGTAAAATGTCTTTTTCTTTTTCTAGTCTGGTGGAATCAATTCTTAATTTAGTTTAATTATTGACTATGTATATATTTTTGAAAAAAAAAAAGAAGACATTTTTTGATTACTTCCATGTTATAATGGGACACACAAGTCATGTTGTCGACACATAAAAGTTCAATTTGATATTTTTGTAATTTTCTTTTTTTTATTTTTTGGTTAATGTGTAGATAATTTGTCTCTATTTAATGTCTTTTCTTTTTCATTAGGCCTACCAATTGTGTCATTATTGATTATTGTCACCCTACTCAAAACCTGCATAGTTGATTGATCTTGTTTCTTCTTTCTTTTTTAGGTTTTTGAATCTTGGTGTTCGATATTTATACTGGATTTCGATTAGTTTAAATTTTTGTCGTGTAATGGTCATTAAAAGGAAAATCATTCTCAATTAGGATTCTTTCGGGATCTTTATATAAATAGTGGACTGGATTCAATGCTTACTTTCTCTAGACAATAAGTATAGGTTATACATGAATTATATATGGTTATGCATATATATTGTATATTTGTCAGTTATTTTTTAATTTTATCGATTAGGTTTAATACTGTTTAGATTAGTGTTCAATATTCACATTCGGAAATAGTTGCTCTATCTCCACGAGGTAAGAACAAGGTCTGCCGTCTGCGTATCACTTTATTTTCTCCAAATTTTACTTATGAAATTTTACTGAATATGTTATTGTTATAGTTAGACAATGAAAATATGAAACCCAGATGAAGAAATCAGGACAGATAAAATAAAACCTATGGGTAAAAGAATGCCTATAGAAGAACCTATTAGACTACAAGAAGGAGGTAGCAAAGGAAAAATATTAAATCTTGCAGCCCATGATCCACAACTTTGGAACTCAGCGATAGACATTTGGAAAGGAATAGTAGTAGCAGACTTTATTAAAAATTATCAAGAAACAGATGCAGAAACCATGTATAGATACATGGAGACATTTTTAGGAGAATCATCTAAGGCAGTATGGGAAGCATACAAAAGTAATTTCCCACAAGAATTTCAGACACTAATAAATATGGGGGCAAACCCTTATAACTTCACAAATAAAATGCATAGTTTACTTACAGGAGAAGACCCAAATAGTGGAACAATTATACTTCAAAGAAATGCATTAATAAAACTAGAACAATTAAGTATATCTAACTGGTGTTACATCAAAGAATTCTTAAGAGAGTTCTTTTATTATTGTACACTAAGCGGAAACACTTTTGATGAAGACTTAGGTAAAAAATTATTTAACAAATTACCAGGAGCATTAGGTAGAGAAATAGAAGAGAGATGGTATAAAAGAGAGGGTGTAATACAAAACCCAACAGCAAAATGGTCGATAGGACAGAGAGTACAACATGTAATGGAAGTATTAACTGAAAAATGTACAAATATACAAATACAAAAACAATTAAAACAGAATGAAATGAATTTCTGTAAAACTGTAATGTATACAACTCAACATTATGACAAGAAACCATACAAGCCTAGAAAATATAAAAATAGATACTATAATCGGAAACCATATAAGAAGAAATATTACCTAAGAAAATCATCAGCAAAGAAACCATACTTAGATAAAAACAGGCATGTAAGAAAATACAGAGATGAAAGAAACTATAGAAATAAATTAGAATGTTTTACTTGTGGAAGTTCAGAACATCTGGCAAATACCTGCCCTAAAAGATATAACACTAAAACAAGAAACTCTCAGTTAATAGAAGAGCTACAAGAGACTTTAATAAATGTAGATGAATATATGTCAGACACAGAAAGTATATACTCAGTAGTAAGCATAGAAATTACAGAAGGAAATAAAACAGACTCATCAGACTCAGAAAAAGACGACTTTATTAACGAATTAGGAACAGATTTGAAATTGCCTCTAGAACTAGAAGAACTGCAATACATTGATATGACAAATATTATACAAGAATGTAACCACAATTTTGAAAGAAACAGAGGATTAGATAGTAAGCCCTGTGGATTCTGTAGATGGTACCCTAGTAAAGACAAAAGAGCAAAGTGCAATAATTGTTTTATGGAAGGATGCATAACCTGTATAGAAACAGAATTAGGAATTAGAATAGGACCACCTATAAGAAGAGAAAATAATCAGATAATTAATATAAGAATAGACTCATTAGAAGAGAAAATACAAGAACTAGATCATCGAATAAGAACGCTGGAAAAAGGAAAAGGAAAATTAGAGGAAGAAATATTACTTCAAAATAATGAAACCTTATTAGCAAACCAAGAACAAGATAACTATCTAAATATAAAAAACATTATAGACACAGGACTAATCTGTAATGAAGACAAAAAAATAGCAACTATAAAAATATTAGCAAGAATCAAAATAGAAGATATTGAAATAGAAACACTAGCCCTACTAGATCCAGGATGCACTAGCTGTCTAATAAATAAGAAGATAGTCCCACAAGAGCTATTAACAAAATTACCTAGGCCAGTTGTTGCAATGCAAATGGATGGCACTTATAATACCTACGAATATTGCATAGAAAAAGCTAAAATAAGTTTCCAAAATACTTGTAAAAAATTCTATAACCCGTCTTATGACATAAACAACATACTTGTAAGAGATCTAAATATCAATACAGACTTAGTCATAGGATTAAAATTTATATTTCAAGACTCTGGAAGTTGTTTAATCACACGAGATGGCATAGCATTTTTTAAACAGACAACCTATACCCCTGTACAAACAAAAGAAGTATTAACAAAAGGAAGGCATGAAACAGAAAAACAAAAGCCCTGTTGTAATAAATGTCAGGCCAAAGAAGAATGTAATAGAGAAGCCTATGAAGAAGAAGAAAGTTACAATTCTGATGAAGAAGTAAGAGAAAAAAGTTATACTTTAATTAATATAGAAACATCATTTTATAATTTCAATAAAGGACTAAAAAGCATAGGAAATATCAAAGGGCCTAAAGACTTAGATAATATAGTAAAATCCTTAGACGAATTAGAAATAATAGGGGAAAAACCTTTACTCCATTGGGAAGCCAATAAGATAATGTGTAGGTTAGATATAATAAACCCAGAATATACAATAAAAACAGCAGCAATAGAAGCAACAAATTTAGACATAGAAGATTTCCAAGTCCAAATAAAAGAACTTTTATCCCTAGGTGTAATTCGAAGATCTACTTCTAGACACCGATCAGCGGCTTTTATGGTTAGAAATCATAATGAAATAATCAGAGGAAAAGCCAGAATGGTCATAAACTATAAGAGACTTAATGATAATACAAGAACAGATGCATACAAACTTCCAGACAAAAGCGAATTACTTAATAGAATACAGGGAAAAAGAATTTTTAGCAAATTCGACTGTAAATCAGGATATTGGCAAGTAAAGATGCACCCTGATAGTATAGAATGGACAGCTTTTACATGTCCAGAAGGGCATTTCGAATGGCTAGCAATGCCATTTGGACTTAAGACTGCCCCTCCAATTTTCCAAAGAAAAATGGATGAGATATTTGGAGAATACAAACGTTTTGTGCTAGTATATGTAGATGATATTTTGGTATTTAGCAAAGACTTACAAGAACATTTAGGACACCTACAGACAGTATTTAGATTATTTGTAAACAAAGGAATTATAGTTAGTAAAAAGAAAATGGAATTGTGTAAAACGTATATAAACTTTTTAGGAGTTACTATAGGAGACGGAAAAATAAAGCTACAACCTCATATAGCTAAAAAGGTATTAGAAATGCCCAATAATTTAGATAAGACAAAAGACCTTCAAAAATTTTTAGGATTAGTAAATTACGCCAGAAATTTTATACAAGACTTAGGAAAAATAGCAGGACCATTATATGCTAAAACAGGAAGTAAAGGGCAAAAACATTTCAATACCGAAGATATGAAGTTAGTACAACAGATTAAAGAGAAGGTAAAGAATATCCCAGACTTAAATATCCCATTAGAATCAGACTATTTAATTATAGAAACAGATGGAAGTATCCAAGGATGGGGAGCGGTACTAAAGGCACGACCCTCTAAATATAGTCCCAAACAAGAAGAAAAGATTTGTGCCTATCAAAGTGGTAAGTATAAAGAAAAAGGAAATATGAGTAGCATAGACGCAGAAGTATTAGCTATAATATATGGGTTAAATAGTTTTAAGTTATATATTCTAAATAAAAACGAAATACTAGTTAGAACAGACTGTGAAGCCATAGTAAGATTTCATCAAAAGATAGATCAGAAGAATAGTAGTAAGAGGAGATGGCTAAACTTCATAGACACGATCTCAATATATCCTAATATAATCTTCGAATACATTAAAGGAAAGGATAATAATCTAGCAGATCAGTTAAGTAGATTAAATTTGAAAACGGTATAACAATAAGTTATTTTTCAGTATGCGGCCCAACTCAGGCACAAGACCAAAGCTACCAGAGATAGCCCAGACAGACAAAGGCAAAGGCCCAGCCTCTGCTTCAGACTCGTACGCTCAGACTCTTTTAACAAATGTACGTTTCAGACCTCAGACCTCGGTCGAAACTTTAGAAAGAATACATTTTGGAAAACATAATCTAATTTGTTATCCTAAATGTAACCTATCCTTTAAAGAAATGCCAGACTGTAAAATAGACAGACCTCAAAGATGTTTAATGGATAATTTATGGATAGCATACACTAAACGAGACATTAAATACTTCATAGCCACGTTAAATGCACTGGGACAGTATTTTACAGACAAAAATACGGAAAAGAAATTCAGATTTTATGTAGTAATACATGGAAAAATCAATGGTGTTTTTCAAACATGGCAAGAAGTAATAGACTCAATAAATGGAATAAAAAATCCTCTTTTCAAAGGTTTTAATGATTTAACTGAAGCCTTAGACTATGCAAGGGGATATTTGGGCCCAAATTATTTTATCTCTCCAGCCCTAAAACAAAGCCCAATCCAAATTCCACAATACAAGGTCCAGAAAGACACAGACAAAATAATTTTCTGCGACCACTGTGAATCCATGACAGAAGGGTTTAAAAGGCTAAATGCTAAGTGTGAAGCCCTAAGTCAAGAAAAGGATCAGCTACTACAGATACTCAGAAAGGAGAAAAACAGACAGACAAGCCCAGACACGAGTTCTCCATCTCAAGCCAAAATGGATGAGACGAGTGTGCATTCCTCTCAGAATGCAAATAAACCTACTATATCAGGTAAAGATATAGCTAGTCCGGCTCAAACGGTAGCCGGTAAAGACAAATCAAATCCGTTGAAGGCTGTCACTTTGCCAAAAAGTGAAACAGAACCAGCAACTCCTCCTAGAAGACGATTACCAAAATCATTCACCATGGGTGAAACAACTAGACAAAAGATCTTAAATAAGAAAAAGAAAAAGACTATAGAGGATATAATTAAAAAGACGCTGGAGGAAATGATCAAAGAAGTAGAACAAGACAAACATATGGACCAAACCCCAATCAGACTAGAAGATACTGGTCCAGAACCACCAGTCAGATTAGACGACATCATTTCAGATCCTGACCAAGATAACCGAAGACAGCAAACAACAGAAGAAAACAGTGTCCCAACCGAGGGTGAAGACGATCAAGACGCCCAAGACCCGTATGCAGGATATGATTCGGGAATGAGTTTTGACTCAATTGCCCTTCATAACCTAGATACCTAAGAAAGTTTAAAATCCGAAGTCAGACGAAGTCAGTCTATAAAGTCTATAATATTAGGTCTGTGAATAAGTCTAGTGGGGATGCCCACTAAGTGTCCTGTGAGTGCTTACTTTATCACTACTTTCCAAAAGGAAAGAAAAACTGATAAGCACGCGTCTTAGTTTTAATAGGTCAGAATAATAATGCACAATCTGAATCAATAATGCATGTGACGATGGGGCCCAAAGAGCACCCGGCATGAATTATTTGATAAAGATAAGCATTAAGTGTCGGCAAAATCCTGATCGTCCTTTACAAAGTGTCGGTCAGATCTTAGCCATTTATTTTCTACGACTCTTATCCTCCTCATCTATATATACCCCTCTTCAAACCAAAGAAAGACATACGAAAAAACCACAGAAAGAAAAAACACTCCCAAGTTTCCATCTACTCTCAGATGCCTAACTACTCCAAAAACCAAATCCAACTTTGAAAACACCCGAATCATCCCTAAGAACAAGTCTAAATATTTTTAAAAGTTTCTTAAGAGTCACCGGGGGTTCCCGAAAGGGAAACCTCGCTCGCGTCTTATAACATGTAAGTCTATTATTCATGTTTTCCCCATATGTAAATTATGTGTGTTTATTTTATGTTTTTATGTTAAAAATGTTTGAGTTATTTATATGATTGTTTATATGATTAAGAACAGTTTAATATGAATCATCCTAAGTAAAATGTTAGGCTCTTAGTTTCTTAATAACAACGATGGATTAATCTGTAAATTCCTAGGAACTTGATAGGTGAATTGTAGTCCGTGAGTAGGACGTTGTTATCACCATATACTGGGTGGGGTTAAAGAACTTGTTGTTAAGAATTAAAACTAAAGAGCAAGAGTTTGAACTGGTTGATTTGTGTTAAAAAAAAAAAAAAAAAAAAAAAAAAAAAAGGTAAAATTAGGGGAAAATATATATAATCTGCATATACAAATACAAAAACAATTAAAGTATATAAACCAAAAGTATATACACCTGAAGACCATGTTATGTATACTAATAGAAAAGGTGAAACTTCAATAAGATTCACAGACTATAACTATACTAGGCAAATAGACGAAAATAGCATTGAAGAAAAAGATGTAGAATTAGAAGAAGAACTTATGAATATAGAAATACTAGAAGAAGCATATGCGGTAGACGAAGTAATAGAACGAGCTAAAAGACTATATACAGAACAAAAATCCGATTTTTTCAAATGCAAAGATTGTCTAAAAGGAAGTATGAATCTAGAAGAGACCATAATACACCTTAAAAATTGTAAAGAAAGAACAGATAACTTAGGGTATAGATATGATAAAGAAGACACTACATCTATAGTAAGTGAAAAAGAACTAATGGAGTCGAGTAGTTCAACACCTTTCCAGAAGACTTCACAAACTCATACTATAGATACTAGTACAGGAAATGTGCCTAGAAGGAGAGTATGGAGAGTAAACCCAGATGAAGAAATCAGGACAGATAAAATAAAACCTATGGGTAAAAGAATGCCTATAGAAGAACCTATTAGACTACAAGAAGGAGGTAGCAAAGGAAAAATATTAAATCTTGCAGCCCATGATCCACAACTTTGGAACTCAGCGATAGACATTTGGAAAGGAATAGTAGTAGCAGACTTTATTAAAAATTATCAAGAAACAGATGCAGAAACCATGTATAGATACATGGAGACATTTTTAGGAGAATCATCTAAGGCAGTATGGGAAGCATACAAAAGTAATTTCCCACAAGAATTTCAGACACTAATAAATATGGGGGCAAACCCTTATAACTTCACAAATAAAATGCATAGTTTACTTACAGGAGAAGACCCAAATAGTGGAACAATTATACTTCAAAGAAATGCATTAATAAAACTAGAACAATTAAGTATATCTAACTGGTGTTACATCAAAGAATTCTTAAGAGAGTTCTTTTATTATTGTACACTAAGCGGAAACACTTTTGATGAAGACTTAGGTAAAAAATTATTTAACAAATTACCAGGAGCATTAGGTAGAGAAATAGAAGAGAGATGGTATAAAAGAGAGGGTGTAATACAAAACCCAACAGCAAAATGGTCGATAGGACAGAGAGTACAACATGTAATGGAAGTATTAACTGAAAAATGTACAAATATACAAATACAAAAACAATTAAAACAGAATGAAATGAATTTCTGTAAAACTGTAATGTATACAACTCAACATTATGACAAGAAACCATACAAGCCTAGAAAATATAAAAATAGATACTATAATCGGAAACCATATAAGAAGAAATATTACCTAAGAAAATCATCAGCAAAGAAACCATACTTAGATAAAAACAGGCATGTAAGAAAATACAGAGATGAAAGAAACTATAGAAATAAATTAGAATGTTTTACTTGTGGAAGTTCAGAACATCTGGCAAATACCTGCCCTAAAAGATATAACACTAAAACAAGAAACTCTCAGTTAATAGAAGAGCTACAAGAGACTTTAATAAATGTAGATGAATATATGTCAGACACAGAAAGTATATACTCAGTAGTAAGCATAGAAATTACAGAAGGAAATAAAACAGACTCATCAGACTCAGAAAAAGACGACTTTATTAACGAATTAGGAACAGATTTGAAATTGCCTCTAGAACTAGAAGAACTGCAATACATTGATATGACAAATATTATACAAGAATGTAACCACAATTTTGAAAGAAACAGAGGATTAGATAGTAAGCCCTGTGGATTCTGTAGATGGTACCCTAGTAAAGACAAAAGAGCAAAGTGCAATAATTGTTTTATGGAAGGATGCATAACCTGTATAGAAACAGAATTAGGAATTAGAATAGGACCACCTATAAGAAGAGAAAATAATCAGATAATTAATATAAGAATAGACTCATTAGAAGAGAAAATACAAGAACTAGATCATCGAATAAGAACGCTGGAAAAAGGAAAAGGAAAATTAGAGGAAGAAATATTACTTCAAAATAATGAAACCTTATTAGCAAACCAAGAACAAGATAACTATCTAAATATAAAAAACATTATAGACACAGGACTAATCTGTAATGAAGACAAAAAAATAGCAACTATAAAAATATTAGCAAGAATCAAAATAGAAGATATTGAAATAGAAACACTAGCCCTACTAGATCCAGGATGCACTAGCTGTCTAATAAATAAGAAGATAGTCCCACAAGAGCTATTAACAAAATTACCTAGGCCAGTTGTTGCAATGCAAATGGATGGCACTTATAATACCTACGAATATTGCATAGAAAAAGCTAAAATAAGTTTCCAAAATACTTGTAAAAAATTCTATAACCCGTCTTATGACATAAACAACATACTTGTAAGAGATCTAAATATCAATACAGACTTAGTCATAGGATTAAAATTTATATTTCAAGACTCTGGAAGTTGTTTAATCACACGAGATGGCATAGCATTTTTTAAACAGACAACCTATACCCCTGTACAAACAAAAGAAGTATTAACAAAAGGAAGGCATGAAACAGAAAAACAAAAGCCCTGTTGTAATAAATGTCAGGCCAAAGAAGAATGTAATAGAGAAGCCTATGAAGAAGAAGAAAGTTACAATTCTGATGAAGAAGTAAGAGAAAAAAGTTATACTTTAATTAATATAGAAACATCATTTTATAATTTCAATAAAGGACTAAAAAGCATAGGAAATATCAAAGGGCCTAAAGACTTAGATAATATAGTAAAATCCTTAGACGAATTAGAAATAATAGGGGAAAAACCTTTACTCCATTGGGAAGCCAATAAGATAATGTGTAGGTTAGATATAATAAACCCAGAATATACAATAAAAACAGCAGCAATAGAAGCAACAAATTTAGACATAGAAGATTTCCAAGTCCAAATAAAAGAACTTTTATCCCTAGGTGTAATTCGAAGATCTACTTCTAGACACCGATCAGCGGCTTTTATGGTTAGAAATCATAATGAAATAATCAGAGGAAAAGCCAGAATGGTCATAAACTATAAGAGACTTAATGATAATACAAGAACAGATGCATACAAACTTCCAGACAAAAGCGAATTACTTAATAGAATACAGGGAAAAAGAATTTTTAGCAAATTCGACTGTAAATCAGGATATTGGCAAGTAAAGATGCACCCTGATAGTATAGAATGGACAGCTTTTACATGTCCAGAAGGGCATTTCGAATGGCTAGCAATGCCATTTGGACTTAAGACTGCCCCTCCAATTTTCCAAAGAAAAATGGATGAGATATTTGGAGAATACAAACGTTTTGTGCTAGTATATGTAGATGATATTTTGGTATTTAGCAAAGACTTACAAGAACATTTAGGACACCTACAGACAGTATTTAGATTATTTGTAAACAAAGGAATTATAGTTAGTAAAAAGAAAATGGAATTGTGTAAAACGTATATAAACTTTTTAGGAGTTACTATAGGAGACGGAAAAATAAAGCTACAACCTCATATAGCTAAAAAGGTATTAGAAATGCCCAATAATTTAGATAAGACAAAAGACCTTCAAAAATTTTTAGGATTAGTAAATTACGCCAGAAATTTTATACAAGACTTAGGAAAAATAGCAGGACCATTATATGCTAAAACAGGAAGTAAAGGGCAAAAACATTTCAATACCGAAGATATGAAGTTAGTACAACAGATTAAAGAGAAGGTAAAGAATATCCCAGACTTAAATATCCCATTAGAATCAGACTATTTAATTATAGAAACAGATGGAAGTATCCAAGGATGGGGAGCGGTACTAAAGGCACGACCCTCTAAATATAGTCCCAAACAAGAAGAAAAGATTTGTGCCTATCAAAGTGGTAAGTATAAAGAAAAAGGAAATATGAGTAGCATAGACGCAGAAGTATTAGCTATAATATATGGGTTAAATAGTTTTAAGTTATATATTCTAAATAAAAACGAAATACTAGTTAGAACAGACTGTGAAGCCATAGTAAGATTTCATCAAAAGATAGATCAGAAGAATAGTAGTAAGAGGAGATGGCTAAACTTCATAGACACGATCTCAATATATCCTAATATAATCTTCGAATACATTAAAGGAAAGGATAATAATCTAGCAGATCAGTTAAGTAGATTAAATTTGAAAACGGTATAACAATAAGTTATTTTTCAGTATGCGGCCCAACTCAGGCACAAGACCAAAGCTACCAGAGATAGCCCAGACAGACAAAGGCAAAGGCCCAGCCTCTGCTTCAGACTCGTACGCTCAGACTCTTTTAACAAATGTACGTTTCAGACCTCAGACCTCGGTCGAAACTTTAGAAAGAATACATTTTGGAAAACATAATCTAATTTGTTATCCTAAATGTAACCTATCCTTTAAAGAAATGCCAGACTGTAAAATAGACAGACCTCAAAGATGTTTAATGGATAATTTATGGATAGCATACACTAAACGAGACATTAAATACTTCATAGCCACGTTAAATGCACTGGGACAGTATTTTACAGACAAAAATACGGAAAAGAAATTCAGATTTTATGTAGTAATACATGGAAAAATCAATGGTGTTTTTCAAACATGGCAAGAAGTAATAGACTCAATAAATGGAATAAAAAATCCTCTTTTCAAAGGTTTTAATGATTTAACTGAAGCCTTAGACTATGCAAGGGGATATTTGGGCCCAAATTATTTTATCTCTCCAGCCCTAAAACAAAGCCCAATCCAAATTCCACAATACAAGGTCCAGAAAGACACAGACAAAATAATTTTCTGCGACCACTGTGAATCCATGACAGAAGGGTTTAAAAGGCTAAATGCTAAGTGTGAAGCCCTAAGTCAAGAAAAGGATCAGCTACTACAGATACTCAGAAAGGAGAAAAACAGACAGACAAGCCCAGACACGAGTTCTCCATCTCAAGCCAAAATGGATGAGACGAGTGTGCATTCCTCTCAGAATGCAAATAAACCTACTATATCAGGTAAAGATATAGCTAGTCCGGCTCAAACGGTAGCCGGTAAAGACAAATCAAATCCGTTGAAGGCTGTCACTTTGCCAAAAAGTGAAACAGAACCAGCAACTCCTCCTAGAAGACGATTACCAAAATCATTCACCATGGGTGAAACAACTAGACAAAAGATCTTAAATAAGAAAAAGAAAAAGACTATAGAGGATATAATTAAAAAGACGCTGGAGGAAATGATCAAAGAAGTAGAACAAGACAAACATATGGACCAAACCCCAATCAGACTAGAAGATACTGGTCCAGAACCACCAGTCAGATTAGACGACATCATTTCAGATCCTGACCAAGATAACCGAAGACAGCAAACAACAGAAGAAAACAGTGTCCCAACCGAGGGTGAAGACGATCAAGACGCCCAAGACCCGTATGCAGGATATGATTCGGGAATGAGTTTTGACTCAATTGCCCTTCATAACCTAGATACCTAAGAAAGTTTAAAATCCGAAGTCAGACGAAGTCAGTCTATAAAGTCTATAATATTAGGTCTGTGAATAAGTCTAGTGGGGATGCCCACTAAGTGTCCTGTGAGTGCTTACTTTATCACTACTTTCCAAAAGGAAAGAAAAACTGATAAGCACGCGTCTTAGTTTTAATAGGTCAGAATAATAATGCACAATCTGAATCAATAATGCATGTGACGATGGGGCCCAAAGAGCACCCGGCATGAATTATTTGATAAAGATAAGCATTAAGTGTCGGCAAAATCCTGATCGTCCTTTACAAAGTGTCGGTCAGATCTTAGCCATTTATTTTCTACGACTCTTATCCTCCTCATCTATATATACCCCTCTTCAAACCAAAGAAAGACAGACGAAAAAACCACAGAAAGAAAAAACACTCCCAAGTTTCCATCTACTCTCAGATGCCTAACTACTCCAAAAACCAAATCCAACTTTGAAAACACCCGAATCATCCCTAAGAACAAGTCTAAATATTTTTAAAAGTTTCTTAAGAGTCACCGGGGGTTCCCGAAAGGGAAACCTCGCTCGCGTCTTATAACATGTAAGTCTATTATTCATGTTTTCCCCATATGTAAATTATGTGTGTTTATTTTATGTTTTTATGTTAAAAATGTTTGAGTTATTTATATGATTGTTTATATGATTAAGAACAGTTTAATATGAATCATCCTAAGTAAAATGTTAGGCTCTTAGTTTCTTAATAACAACGATGGATTAATCTGTAAATTCCTAGGAACTTGATAGGTGAATTGTAGTCCGTGAGTAGGACGTTGTTATCACCATATACTGGGTGGGGTTAAAGAACTTGTTGTTAAGAATTAAAACTAAAGAGCAAGAGTTTGAACTGGTTGATTTGTGTTAAAAAAAAAAAAAAAAAAAAAAAAAAAAAAAAAAAGGTAAAATTAGGGGAAAATATATATAATCTGCATGTTAAAGACACACCGAGTGGGGGAGTACTGAGTAGGATTTCACAAAATTAAAATCTCTCAGCTTTTTCATTGAAATATTTTATATTTAAAACTCTACTCCCCCACTCGGTGTGTCTTTAACATGCAGATTATATATATTTTCCCCTAATTTTACCTTTTTTTTTTTTTTTTTTTTTTTTTTTTTTTTTTTTAACACAAATCAACCAGTTCAAACTCTTGCTCTTTAGTTTTAATTCTTAACAACAAGTTCTTTAACCCCACCCAGTATATGGTGATAACAACGTCCTACTCACGGACTACAATTCACCTATCAAGTTCCTAGGAATTTACAGATTAATCCATCGTTGTTATTAAGAAACTAAGAGCCTAACATTTTACTTAGGATGATTCATATTAAACTGTTCTTAATCATATAAACAATCATATAAATAACTCAAACATTTTTAACATAAAAACATAAAATAAACACACATAATTTACATATGGGGAAAACATGAATAATAGACTTACATGTTATAAGACGCGAGCGAGGTTTCCCTTTCGGGAACCCCCGGTGACTCTTAAGAAACTTTTAAAAATATTTAGACTTGTTCTTAGGGATGATTCGGGTGTTTTCAAAGTTGGATTTGGTTTTTGGAGTAGTTAGGCATCTGAGAGTAGATGGAAACTTGGGAGTGTTTTTTCTTTCTGTGGTTTTTTCGTATGTCTTTCTTTGGTTTGAAGAGGGGTATATATAGATGAGGAGGATAAGAGTCGTAGAAAATAAATGGCTAAGATCTGACCGACACTTTGTAAAGGACGATCAGGATTTTGCCGACACTTAATGCTTATCTTTATCAAATAATTCATGCCGGGTGCTCTTTGGGCCCCATCGTCACATGCATTATTGATTCAGATTGTGCATTATTATTCTGACCTATTAAAACTAAGACGCGTGCTTATCAGTTTTTCTTTCCTTTTGGAAAGTAGTGATAAAGTAAGCACTCACAGGACACTTAGTGGGCATCCCCACTAGACTTATTCACAGACCTAATATTATAGACTTTATAGACTGACTTCGTCTGACTTCGGATTTTAAACTTTCTTAGGTATCTAGGTTATGAAGGGCAATTGAGTCAAAACTCATTCCCGAATCATATCCTGCATACGGGTCTTGGGCGTCTTGATCGTCTTCACCCTCGGTTGGGACACTGTTTTCTTCTGTTGTTTGCTGTCTTCGGTTATCTTGGTCAGGATCTGAAATGATGTCGTCTAATCTGACTGGTGGTTCTGGACCAGTATCTTCTAGTCTGATTGGGGTTTGGTCCATATGTTTGTCTTGTTCTACTTCTTTGATCATTTCCTCCAGCGTCTTTTTAATTATATCCTCTATAGTCTTTTTCTTTTTCTTATTTAAGATCTTTTGTCTAGTTGTTTCACCCATGGTGAATGATTTTGGTAATCGTCTTCTAGGAGGAGTTGCTGGTTCTGTTTCACTTTTTGGCAAAGTGACAGCCTTCAACGGATTTGATTTGTCTTTACCGGCTACCGTTTGAGCCGGACTAGCTATATCTTTACCTGATATAGTAGGTTTATTTGCATTCTGAGAGGAATGCACACTCGTCTCATCCATTTTGGCTTGAGATGGAGAACTCGTGTCTGGGCTTGTCTGTCTGTTTTTCTCCTTTCTGAGTATCTGTAGTAGCTGATCCTTTTCTTGACTTAGGGCTTCACACTTAGCATTTAGCCTTTTAAACCCTTCTGTCATGGATTCACAGTGGTCGCAGAAAATTATTTTGTCTGTGTCTTTCTGGACCTTGTATTGTGGAATTTGGATTGGGCTTTGTTTTAGGGCTGGAGAGATAAAATAATTTGGGCCCAAATATCCCCTTGCATAGTCTAAGGCTTCAGTTAAATCATTAAAACCTTTGAAAAGAGGATTTTTTATTCCATTTATTGAGTCTATTACTTCTTGCCATGTTTGAAAAACACCATTGATTTTTCCATGTATTACTACATAAAATCTGAATTTCTTTTCCGTATTTTTGTCTGTAAAATACTGTCCCAGTGCATTTAACGTGGCTATGAAGTATTTAATGTCTCGTTTAGTGTATGCTATCCATAAATTATCCATTAAACATCTTTGAGGTCTGTCTATTTTACAGTCTGGCATTTCTTTAAAGGATAGGTTACATTTAGGATAACAAATTAGATTATGTTTTCCAAAATGTATTCTTTCTAAAGTTTCGACCGAGGTCTGAGGTCTGAAACGTACATTTGTTAAAAGAGTCTGAGCGTACGAGTCTGAAGCAGAGGCTGGGCCTTTGCCTTTGTCTGTCTGGGCTATCTCTGGTAGCTTTGGTCTTGTGCCTGAGTTGGGCCGCATACTGAAAAATAACTTATTGTTATACCGTTTTCAAATTTAATCTACTTAACTGATCTGCTAGATTATTATCCTTTCCTTTAATGTATTCGAAGATTATATTAGGATATATTGAGATCGTGTCTATGAAGTTTAGCCATCTCCTCTTACTACTATTCTTCTGATCTATCTTTTGATGAAATCTTACTATGGCTTCACAGTCTGTTCTAACTAGTATTTCGTTTTTATTTAGAATATATAACTTAAAACTATTTAACCCATATATTATAGCTAATACTTCTGCGTCTATGCTACTCATATTTCCTTTTTCTTTATACTTACCACTTTGATAGGCACAAATCTTTTCTTCTTGTTTGGGACTATATTTAGAGGGTCGTGCCTTTAGTACCGCTCCCCATCCTTGGATACTTCCATCTGTTTCTATAATTAAATAGTCTGATTCTAATGGGATATTTAAGTCTGGGATATTCTTTACCTTCTCTTTAATCTGTTGTACTAACTTCATATCTTCGGTATTGAAATGTTTTTGCCCTTTACTTCCTGTTTTAGCATATAATGGTCCTGCTATTTTTCCTAAGTCTTGTATAAAATTTCTGGCGTAATTTACTAATCCTAAAAATTTTTGAAGGTCTTTTGTCTTATCTAAATTATTGGGCATTTCTAATACCTTTTTAGCTATATGAGGTTGTAGCTTTATTTTTCCGTCTCCTATAGTAACTCCTAAAAAGTTTATATACGTTTTACACAATTCCATTTTCTTTTTACTAACTATAATTCCTTTGTTTACAAATAATCTAAATACTGTCTGTAGGTGTCCTAAATGTTCTTGTAAGTCTTTGCTAAATACCAAAATATCATCTACATATACTAGCACAAAACGTTTGTATTCTCCAAATATCTCATCCATTTTTCTTTGGAAAATTGGAGGGGCAGTCTTAAGTCCAAATGGCATTGCTAGCCATTCGAAATGCCCTTCTGGACATGTAAAAGCTGTCCATTCTATACTATCAGGGTGCATCTTTACTTGCCAATATCCTGATTTACAGTCGAATTTGCTAAAAATTCTTTTTCCCTGTATTCTATTAAGTAATTCGCTTTTGTCTGGAAGTTTGTATGCATCTGTTCTTGTATTATCATTAAGTCTCTTATAGTTTATGACCATTCTGGCTTTTCCTCTGATTATTTCATTATGATTTCTAACCATAAAAGCCGCTGATCGGTGTCTAGAAGTAGATCTTCGAATTACACCTAGGGATAAAAGTTCTTTTATTTGGACTTGGAAATCTTCTATGTCTAAATTTGTTGCTTCTATTGCTGCTGTTTTTATTGTATATTCTGGGTTTATTATATCTAACCTACACATTATCTTATTGGCTTCCCAATGGAGTAAAGGTTTTTCCCCTATTATTTCTAATTCGTCTAAGGATTTTACTATATTATCTAAGTCTTTAGGCCCTTTGATATTTCCTATGCTTTTTAGTCCTTTATTGAAATTATAAAATGATGTTTCTATATTAATTAAAGTATAACTTTTTTCTCTTACTTCTTCATCAGAATTGTAACTTTCTTCTTCTTCATAGGCTTCTCTATTACATTCTTCTTTGGCCTGACATTTATTACAACAGGGCTTTTGTTTTTCTGTTTCATGCCTTCCTTTTGTTAATACTTCTTTTGTTTGTACAGGGGTATAGGTTGTCTGTTTAAAAAATGCTATGCCATCTCGTGTGATTAAACAACTTCCAGAGTCTTGAAATATAAATTTTAATCCTATGACTAAGTCTGTATTGATATTTAGATCTCTTACAAGTATGTTGTTTATGTCATAAGACGGGTTATAGAATTTTTTACAAGTATTTTGGAAACTTATTTTAGCTTTTTCTATGCAATATTCGTAGGTATTATAAGTGCCATCCATTTGCATTGCAACAACTGGCCTAGGTAATTTTGTTAATAGCTCTTGTGGGACTATCTTCTTATTTATTAGACAGCTAGTGCATCCTGGATCTAGTAGGGCTAGTGTTTCTATTTCAATATCTTCTATTTTGATTCTTGCTAATATTTTTATAGTTGCTATTTTTTTGTCTTCATTACAGATTAGTCCTGTGTCTATAATGTTTTTTATATTTAGATAGTTATCTTGTTCTTGGTTTGCTAATAAGGTTTCATTATTTTGAAGTAATATTTCTTCCTCTAACTGTTATAAATAGGAATTTAAAAATATTAAGAGAAATTAATAGGACTGAAAAAAGACTCAAAAAAATTGCTAAAACAACAAATGAACTCTTAGTTGAAAATATAGATAGTGACTATAAATTAAATAGGTATATACAAAGGGATTTGACCGAAAACCTATCAGCAGTACGGTGGGAATTACAGGGAATAGAAACAGATAAACAGGCTTATAGAGATACCTTAAAGGAACAGCGAAAAAGAATTATAGCTAGTTTCTAAATAACAAAATAGATCCTTCTAGAAATTTAGAATATTTAGACTTGCGCATATATCCTGAAAAGAAATATAGAGCATTAAAAGACGGTACTTCTATTAAGTGTAACTTTAGCCAGGGAGAACACACTCTACATACCGAAGATAGACAATACAATACTTTAATAGACTTATTAATCAATTTTAGCAGTAAAATCCAGGAACAAGATAAGATAATCTTACAGCTTATAGAAAAAATAGAAGAAGCTCAGAACAGACATACAAAAACATTAGAAAAAATCGAAAGAAATCTAGACTTCATAAAAGAACAAGGTATTGAAAAAATTAGAAAAGGTACTTATAACGATATACAATCTTTTGATATAGACAAACAATTAAAAGAAATTAAAAAGGAAGTATTAAATATTAAAGAAATATCCCTTTCATGAATACAGATGACCCAATATATAAAAAAGCACTAGATTATAGTAGCCAATTCCAGGAGCCAGTAGGTTTCACTACACACATACCAGCAGCCCAGTCAGATAAAATAATTGTTAGACAAAATAATACAATTATAGCAATCTTATTAGAAATAAATCAAAAGCTAGAAAAACTACTAAAGAAAAAAGAAGAAAAAGAAAAATCTCATAGTACTAATATAGATGAACTAATTTCAAAACTAGAAAAAATAGAAATAACACCGCAAAAAGAAAGACTTAAAATAATCAGAAAACCACAAAAATGGACTTTCTTTCAGGTAGGAGAACCCGAATCGACGAAGTAGATAGACCAGAACCTAGTTATTCAAACAACCAGATAGGAAATAATTTGATATCTAGAATTTTCTCTAAAAAGGCAAGAGAAGAAGAAAATAGCGAACTTAGTCAGATTATAGATGTAGATAAAGACCTACAGCTTTTTAAACAACATCAATTAAAAGTATTAGATCCAAGAATATTATATAATACAAAGTATTTCTCTAGAAATAACCTACTTTATAGGCACTATAGAGAAGAGCAAATATCCGCATTAGGAGAAAATTCAGTACAATTAAATTTAGTAAATCAAGAATCCTTTAAAACTATTAAAAATACAAGAATGACAATGATGCATTTAGGATTAATTATATTAGGAATAAAAGGATTAAACAGAAAAAATCTAGGAGCAAAAGTGCTAATAACCTTATATGATGATAGATGGACAGACTTAAAAAAGGCAATAATAGGTCTAACTGAAGTAGATATGACAAATAATGGGGGAATATTTTACATTAGTCCAGACTTTCTAATGAATTTACAAGAATTTGGATCACATATAAAAATAGGAATACAGACTAAAGGATATGAAGAAATGGATAAAGGAAAGAATCTATTAATGTGTATAGGATTTATAGGAAAGATGGCAACAAATAGTAATACCAAGTTTAAAATAAAAATAGACGATGTAGTAGAACTTATGGGGAATAGAGGAATAAAATTAATTAAACCAATAAAAATAGATCCAGAAAGCTACGCAGGACTAGAATGGAATTTAGAAAAACTTAGTAAACCAAAAGTATATACACCTGAAGACCATGTTATGTATACTAATAGAAAAGGTGAAACTTCAATAAGATTCACAGACTATAACTATACTAGGCAAATAGACGAAAATAGCATTGAAGAAAAAGATGTAGAATTAGAAGAAGAACTTATGAATATAGAAATACTAGAAGAAGCATATGCGGTAGACGAAGTAATAGAACGAGCTAAAAGACTATATACAGAACAAAAATCCGATTTTTTCAAATGCAAAGATTGTCTAAAAGGAAGTATGAATCTAGAAGAGACCATAATACACCTTAAAAATTGTAAAGAAAGAACAGATAACTTAGGGTATAGATATGATAAAGAAGACACTACATCTATAGTAAGTGAAAAAGAACTAATGGAGTCGAGTAGTTCAACACCTTTCCAGAAGACTTCACAAACTCATACTATAGATACTAGTACAGGAAATGTGCCTAGAAGGAGAGTATGGAGAGTAAACCCAGATGAAGAAATCAGGACAGATAAAATAAAACCTATGGGTAAAAGAATGCCTATAGAAGAACCTATTAGACTACAAGAAGGAGGTAGCAAAGGAAAAATATTAAATCTTGCAGCCCATGATCCACAACTTTGGAACTCAGCGATAGACATTTGGAAAGGAATAGTAGTAGCAGACTTTATTAAAAATTATCAAGAAACAGATGCAGAAACCATGTATAGATACATGGAGACATTTTTAGGAGAATCATCTAAGGCAGTATGGGAAGCATACAAAAGTAATTTCCCACAAGAATTTCAGACACTAATAAATATGGGGGCAAACCCTTATAACTTCACAAATAAAATGCATAGTTTACTTACAGGAGAAGACCCAAATAGTGGAACAATTATACTTCAAAGAAATGCATTAATAAAACTAGAACAATTAAGTATATCTAACTGGTGTTACATCAAAGAATTCTTAAGAGAGTTCTTTTATTATTGTACACTAAGCGGAAACACTTTTGATGAAGACTTAGGTAAAAAATTATTTAACAAATTACCAGGAGCATTAGGTAGAGAAATAGAAGAGAGATGGTATAAAAGAGAGGGTGTAATACAAAACCCAACAGCAAAATGGTCGATAGGACAGAGAGTACAACATGTAATGGAAGTATTAACTGAAAAATGTACAAATATACAAATACAAAAACAATTAAAACAGAATGAAATGAATTTCTGTAAAACTGTAATGTATACAACTCAACATTATGACAAGAAACCATACAAGCCTAGAAAATATAAAAATAGATACTATAATCGGAAACCATATAAGAAGAAATATTACCTAAGAAAATCATCAGCAAAGAAACCATACTTAGATAAAAACAGGCATGTAAGAAAATACAGAGATGAAAGAAACTATAGAAATAAATTAGAATGTTTTACTTGTGGAAGTTCAGAACATCTGGCAAATACCTGCCCTAAAAGATATAACACTAAAACAAGAAACTCTCAGTTAATAGAAGAGCTACAAGAGACTTTAATAAATGTAGATGAATATATGTCAGACACAGAAAGTATATACTCAGTAGTAAGCATAGAAATTACAGAAGGAAATAAAACAGACTCATCAGACTCAGAAAAAGACGACTTTATTAACGAATTAGGAACAGATTTGAAATTGCCTCTAGAACTAGAAGAACTGCAATACATTGATATGACAAATATTATACAAGAATGTAACCACAATTTTGAAAGAAACAGAGGATTAGATAGTAAGCCCTGTGGATTCTGTAGATGGTACCCTAGTAAAGACAAAAGAGCAAAGTGCAATAATTGTTTTATGGAAGGATGCATAACCTGTATAGAAACAGAATTAGGAATTAGAATAGGACCACCTATAAGAAGAGAAAATAATCAGATAATTAATATAAGAATAGACTCATTAGAAGAGAAAATACAAGAACTAGATCATCGAATAAGAACGCTGGAAAAAGGAAAAGGAAAATTAGAGGAAGAAATATTACTTCAAAATAATGAAACCTTATTAGCAAACCAAGAACAAGATAACTATCTAAATATAAAAAACATTATAGACACAGGACTAATCTGTAATGAAGACAAAAAAATAGCAACTATAAAAATATTAGCAAGAATCAAAATAGAAGATATTGAAATAGAAACACTAGCCCTACTAGATCCAGGATGCACTAGCTGTCTAATAAATAAGAAGATAGTCCCACAAGAGCTATTAACAAAATTACCTAGGCCAGTTGTTGCAATGCAAATGGATGGCACTTATAATACCTACGAATATTGCATAGAAAAAGCTAAAATAAGTTTCCAAAATACTTGTAAAAAATTCTATAACCCGTCTTATGACATAAACAACATACTTGTAAGAGATCTAAATATCAATACAGACTTAGTCATAGGATTAAAATTTATATTTCAAGACTCTGGAAGTTGTTTAATCACACGAGATGGCATAGCATTTTTTAAACAGACAACCTATACCCCTGTACAAACAAAAGAAGTATTAACAAAAGGAAGGCATGAAACAGAAAAACAAAAGCCCTGTTGTAATAAATGTCAGGCCAAAGAAGAATGTAATAGAGAAGCCTATGAAGAAGAAGAAAGTTACAATTCTGATGAAGAAGTAAGAGAAAAAAGTTATACTTTAATTAATATAGAAACATCATTTTATAATTTCAATAAAGGACTAAAAAGCATAGGAAATATCAAAGGGCCTAAAGACTTAGATAATATAGTAAAATCCTTAGACGAATTAGAAATAATAGGGGAAAAACCTTTACTCCATTGGGAAGCCAATAAGATAATGTGTAGGTTAGATATAATAAACCCAGAATATACAATAAAAACAGCAGCAATAGAAGCAACAAATTTAGACATAGAAGATTTCCAAGTCCAAATAAAAGAACTTTTATCCCTAGGTGTAATTCGAAGATCTACTTCTAGACACCGATCAGCGGCTTTTATGGTTAGAAATCATAATGAAATAATCAGAGGAAAAGCCAGAATGGTCATAAACTATAAGAGACTTAATGATAATACAAGAACAGATGCATACAAACTTCCAGACAAAAGCGAATTACTTAATAGAATACAGGGAAAAAGAATTTTTAGCAAATTCGACTGTAAATCAGGATATTGGCAAGTAAAGATGCACCCTGATAGTATAGAATGGACAGCTTTTACATGTCCAGAAGGGCATTTCGAATGGCTAGCAATGCCATTTGGACTTAAGACTGCCCCTCCAATTTTCCAAAGAAAAATGGATGAGATATTTGGAGAATACAAACGTTTTGTGCTAGTATATGTAGATGATATTTTGGTATTTAGCAAAGACTTACAAGAACATTTAGGACACCTACAAACAGTATTTAGATTATTTGTAAACAAAGGAATTATAGTTAGTAAAAAGAAAATGGAATTGTGTAAAACGTATATAAACTTTTTAGGAGTTACTATAGGAGACGGAAAAATAAAGCTACAACCTCATATAGCTAAAAAGGTATTAGAAATGCCCAATAATTTAGATAAGACAAAAGACCTTCAAAAATTTTTAGGATTAGTAAATTACGCCAGAAATTTTATACAAGACTTAGGAAAAATAGCAGGACCATTATATGCTAAAACAGGAAGTAAAGGGCAAAAACATTTCAATACCGAAGATATGAAGTTAGTACAACAGATTAAAGAGAAGGTAAAGAATATCCCAGACTTAAATATCCCATTAGAATCAGACTATTTAATTATAGAAACAGATGGAAGTATCCAAGGATGGGGAGCGGTACTAAAGGCACGACCCTCTAAATATAGTCCCAAACAAGAAGAAAAGATTTGTGCCTATCAAAGTGGTAAGTATAAAGAAAAAGGAAATATGAGTAGCATAGACGCAGAAGTATTAGCTATAATATATGGGTTAAATAGTTTTAAGTTATATATTCTAAATAAAAACGAAATACTAGTTAGAACAGACTGTGAAGCCATAGTAAGATTTCATCAAAAGATAGATCAGAAGAATAGTAGTAAGAGGAGATGGCTAAACTTCATAGACACGATCTCAATATATCCTAATATAATCTTCGAATACATTAAAGGAAAGGATAATAATCTAGCAGATCAGTTAAGTAGATTAAATTTGAAAACGGTATAACAATAAGTTATTTTTCAGTATGCGGCCCAACTCAGGCACAAGACCAAAGCTACCAGAGATAGCCCAGACAGACAAAGGCAAAGGCCCAGCCTCTGCTTCAGACTCGTACGCTCAGACTCTTTTAACAAATGTACGTTTCAGACCTCAGACCTCGGTCGAAACTTTAGAAAGAATACATTTTGGAAAACATAATCTAATTTGTTATCCTAAATGTAACCTATCCTTTAAAGAAATGCCAGACTGTAAAATAGACAGACCTCAAAGATGTTTAATGGATAATTTATGGATAGCATACACTAAACGAGACATTAAATACTTCATAGCCACGTTAAATGCACTGGGACAGTATTTTACAGACAAAAATACGGAAAAGAAATTCAGATTTTATGTAGTAATACATGGAAAAATCAATGGTGTTTTTCAAACATGGCAAGAAGTAATAGACTCAATAAATGGAATAAAAAATCCTCTTTTCAAAGGTTTTAATGATTTAACTGAAGCCTTAGACTATGCAAGGGGATATTTGGGCCCAAATTATTTTATCTCTCCAGCCCTAAAACAAAGCCCAATCCAAATTCCACAATACAAGGTCCAGAAAGACACAGACAAAATAATTTTCTGCGACCACTGTGAATCCATGACAGAAGGGTTTAAAAGGCTAAATGCTAAGTGTGAAGCCCTAAGTCAAGAAAAGGATCAGCTACTACAGATACTCAGAAAGGAGAAAAACAGACAGACAAGCCCAGACACGAGTTCTCCATCTCAAGCCAAAATGGATGAGACGAGTGTGCATTCCTCTCAGAATGCAAATAAACCTACTATATCAGGTAAAGATATAGCTAGTCCGGCTCAAACGGTAGCCGGTAAAGACAAATCAAATCCGTTGAAGGCTGTCACTTTGCCAAAAAGTGAAACAGAACCAGCAACTCCTCCTAGAAGACGATTACCAAAATCATTCACCATGGGTGAAACAACTAGACAAAAGATCTTAAATAAGAAAAAGAAAAAGACTATAGAGGATATAATTAAAAAGACGCTGGAGGAAATGATCAAAGAAGTAGAACAAGACAAACATATGGACCAAACCCCAATCAGACTAGAAGATACTGGTCCAGAACCACCAGTCAGATTAGACGACATCATTTCAGATCCTGACCAAGATAACCGAAGACAGCAAACAACAGAAGAAAACAGTGTCCCAACCGAGGGTGAAGACGATCAAGACGCCCAAGACCCGTATGCAGGATATGATTCGGGAATGAGTTTTGACTCAATTGCCCTTCATAACCTAGATACCTAAGAAAGTTTAAAATCCGAAGTCAGACGAAGTCAGTCTATAAAGTCTATAATATTAGGTCTGTGAATAAGTCTAGTGGGGATGCCCACTAAGTGTCCTGTGAGTGCTTACTTTATCACTACTTTCCAAAAGGAAAGAAAAACTGATAAGCACGCGTCTTAGTTTTAATAGGTCAGAATAATAATGCACAATCTGAATCAATAATGCATGTGACGATGGGGCCCAAAGAGCACCCGGCATGAATTATTTGATAAAGATAAGCATTAAGTGTCGGCAAAATCCTGATCGTCCTTTACAAAGTGTCGGTCAGATCTTAGCCATTTATTTTCTACGACTCTTATCCTCCTCATCTATATATACCCCTCTTCAAACCAAAGAAAGACATACGAAAAAACCACAGAAAGAAAAAACACTCCCAAGTTTCCATCTACTCTCAGATGCCTAACTACTCCAAAAACCAAATCCAACTTTGAAAACACCCGAATCATCCCTAAGAACAAGTCTAAATATTTTTAAAAGTTTCTTAAGAGTCACCGGGGGTTCCCGAAAGGGAAACCTCGCTCGCGTCTTATAACATGTAAGTCTATTATTCATGTTTTCCCCATATGTAAATTATGTGTGTTTATTTTATGTTTTTATGTTAAAAATGTTTGAGTTATTTATATGATTGTTTATATGATTAAGAACAGTTTAATATGAATCATCCTAAGTAAAATGTTAGGCTCTTAGTTTCTTAATAACAACGATGGATTAATCTGTAAATTCCTAGGAACTTGATAGGTGAATTGTAGTCCGTGAGTAGGACGTTGTTATCACCATATACTGGGTGGGGTTAAAGAACTTGTTGTTAAGAATTAAAACTAAAGAGCAAGAGTTTGAACTGGTTGATTTGTGTTAAAAAAAAAAAAAAAAAAAAAAAAAAAAAAAAAAAAAAGGTAAAATTAGGGGAAAATATATATAATCTGCATGTTAAAGACACACCGAGTGGGGGAGTACTGAGTAGGATTTCACAAAATTAATTTCCCACAAGAATTTCAGACACTAATAAATATGGGGGCAAACCCTTATAACTTCACAAATAAAATGCATAGTTTACTTACAGGAGAAGACCCAAATAGTGGAACAATTATACTTCAAAGAAATGCATTAATAAAACTAGAACAATTAAGTATATCTAACTGGTGTTACATCAAAGAATTCTTAAGAGAGTTCTTTTATTATTGTACACTAAGCGGAAACCATATAAGAAGAAATATTACCTAAGAAAATCATCAGCAAAGAAACCATACTTAGATAAAAACAGGCATGTAAGAAAATACAGAGATGAAAGAAACTATAGAAATAAATTAGAATGTTTTACTTGTGGAAGTTCAGAACATCTGGCAAATACCTGCCCTAAAAGATATAACACTAAAACAAGAAACTCTCAGTTAATAGAAGAGCTACAAGAGACTTTAATAAATGTAGATGAATATATGTCAGACACAGAAAGTATATACTCAGTAGTAAGCATAGAAATTACAGAAGGAAATAAAACAGACTCATCAGACTCAGAAAAAGACGACTTTATTAACGAATTAGGAACAGATTTGAAATTGCCTCTAGAACTAGAAGAACTGCAATACATTGATATGACAAATATTATACAAGAATGTAACCACAATTTTGAAAGAAACAGAGGATTAGATAGTAAGCCCTGTGGATTCTGTAGATGGTACCCTAGTAAAGACAAAAGAGCAAAGTGCAATAATTGTTTTATGGAAGGATGCATAACCTGTATAGAAACAGAATTAGGAATTAGAATAGGACCACCTATAAGAAGAGAAAATAATCAGATAATTAATATAAGAATAGACTCATTAGAAGAGAAAATACAAGAACTAGATCATCGAATAAGAACGCTGGAAAAAGGAAAAGGAAAATTAGAGGAAGAAATATTACTTCAAAATAATGAAACCTTATTAGCAAACCAAGAACAAGATAACTATCTAAATATAAAAAACATTATAGACACAGGACTAATCTGTAATGAAGACAAAAAAATAGCAACTATAAAAATATTAGCAAGAATCAAAATAGAAGATATTGAAATAGAAACACTAGCCCTACTAGATCCAGGATGCACTAGCTGTCTAATAAATAAGAAGATAGTCCCACAAGAGCTATTAACAAAATTACCTAGGCCAGTTGTTGCAATGCAAATGGATGGCACTTATAATACCTACGAATATTGCATAGAAAAAGCTAAAATAAGTTTCCAAAATACTTGTAAAAAATTCTATAACCCGTCTTATGACATAAACAACATACTTGTAAGAGATCTAAATATCAATACAGACTTAGTCATAGGATTAAAATTTATATTTCAAGACTCTGGAAGTTGTTTAATCACACGAGATGGCATAGCATTTTTTAAACAGACAACCTATACCCCTGTACAAACAAAAGAAGTATTAACAAAAGGAAGGCATGAAACAGAAAAACAAAAGCCCTGTTGTAATAAATGTCAGGCCAAAGAAGAATGTAATAGAGAAGCCTATGAAGAAGAAGAAAGTTACAATTCTGATGAAGAAGTAAGAGAAAAAAGTTATACTTTAATTAATATAGAAACATCATTTTATAATTTCAATAAAGGACTAAAAAGCATAGGAAATATCAAAGGGCCTAAAGACTTAGATAATATAGTAAAATCCTTAGACGAATTAGAAATAATAGGGGAAAAACCTTTACTCCATTGGGAAGCCAATAAGATAATGTGTAGGTTAGATATAATAAACCCAGAATATACAATAAAAACAGCAGCAATAGAAGCAACAAATTTAGACATAGAAGATTTCCAAGTCCAAATAAAAGAACTTTTATCCCTAGGTGTAATTCGAAGATCTACTTCTAGACACCGATCAGCGGCTTTTATGGTTAGAAATCATAATGAAATAATCAGAGGAAAAGCCAGAATGGTCATAAACTATAAGAGACTTAATGATAATACAAGAACAGATGCATACAAACTTCCAGACAAAAGCGAATTACTTAATAGAATACAGGGAAAAAGAATTTTTAGCAAATTCGACTGTAAATCAGGATATTGGCAAGTAAAGATGCACCCTGATAGTATAGAATGGACAGCTTTTACATGTCCAGAAGGGCATTTCGAATGGCTAGCAATGCCATTTGGACTTAAGACTGCCCCTCCAATTTTCCAAAGAAAAATGGATGAGATATTTGGAGAATACAAACGTTTTGTGCTAGTATATGTAGATGATATTTTGGTATTTAGCAAAGACTTACAAGAACATTTAGGACACCTACAGACAGTATTTAGATTATTTGTAAACAAAGGAATTATAGTTAGTAAAAAGAAAATGGAATTGTGTAAAACGTATATAAACTTTTTAGGAGTTACTATAGGAGACGGAAAAATAAAGCTACAACCTCATATAGCTAAAAAGGTATTAGAAATGCCCAATAATTTAGATAAGACAAAAGACCTTCAAAAATTTTTAGGATTAGTAAATTACGCCAGAAATTTTATACAAGACTTAGGAAAAATAGCAGGACCATTATATGCTAAAACAGGAAGTAAAGGGCAAAAACATTTCAATACCGAAGATATGAAGTTAGTACAACAGATTAAAGAGAAGGTAAAGAATATCCCAGACTTAAATATCCCATTAGAATCAGACTATTTAATTATAGAAACAGATGGAAGTATCCAAGGATGGGGAGCGGTACTAAAGGCACGACCCTCTAAATATAGTCCCAAACAAGAAGAAAAGATTTGTGCCTATCAAAGTGGTAAGTATAAAGAAAAAGGAAATATGAGTAGCATAGACGCAGAAGTATTAGCTATAATATATGGGTTAAATAGTTTTAAGTTATATATTCTAAATAAAAACGAAATACTAGTTAGAACAGACTGTGAAGCCATAGTAAGATTTCATCAAAAGATAGATCAGAAGAATAGTAGTAAGAGGAGATGGCTAAACTTCATAGACACGATCTCAATATATCCTAATATAATCTTCGAATACATTAAAGGAAAGGATAATAATCTAGCAGATCAGTTAAGTAGATTAAATTTGAAAACGGTATAACAATAAGTTATTTTTCAGTATGCGGCCCAACTCAGGCACAAGACCAAAGCTACCAGAGATAGCCCAGACAGACAAAGGCAAAGGCCCAGCCTCTGCTTCAGACTCGTACGCTCAGACTCTTTTAACAAATGTACGTTTCAGACCTCAGACCTCGGTCGAAACTTTAGAAAGAATACATTTTGGAAAACATAATCTAATTTGTTATCCTAAATGTAACCTATCCTTTAAAGAAATGCCAGACTGTAAAATAGACAGACCTCAAAGATGTTTAATGGATAATTTATGGATAGCATACACTAAACGAGACATTAAATACTTCATAGCCACGTTAAATGCACTGGGACAGTATTTTACAGACAAAAATACGGAAAAGAAATTCAGATTTTATGTAGTAATACATGGAAAAATCAATGGTGTTTTTCAAACATGGCAAGAAGTAATAGACTCAATAAATGGAATAAAAAATCCTCTTTTCAAAGGTTTTAATGATTTAACTGAAGCCTTAGACTATGCAAGGGGATATTTGGGCCCAAATTATTTTATCTCTCCAGCCCTAAAACAAAGCCCAATCCAAATTCCACAATACAAGGTCCAGAAAGACACAGACAAAATAATTTTCTGCGACCACTGTGAATCCATGACAGAAGGGTTTAAAAGGCTAAATGCTAAGTGTGAAGCCCTAAGTCAAGAAAAGGATCAGCTACTACAGATACTCAGAAAGGAGAAAAACAGACAGACAAGCCCAGACACGAGTTCTCCATCTCAAGCCAAAATGGATGAGACGAGTGTGCATTCCTCTCAGAATGCAAATAAACCTACTATATCAGGTAAAGATATAGCTAGTCCGGCTCAAACGGTAGCCGGTAAAGACAAATCAAATCCGTTGAAGGCTGTCACTTTGCCAAAAAGTGAAACAGAACCAGCAACTCCTCCTAGAAGACGATTACCAAAATCATTCACCATGGGTGAAACAACTAGACAAAAGATCTTAAATAAGAAAAAGAAAAAGACTATAGAGGATATAATTAAAAAGACGCTGGAGGAAATGATCAAAGAAGTAGAACAAGACAAACATATGGACCAAACCCCAATCAGACTAGAAGATACTGGTCCAGAACCACCAGTCAGATTAGACGACATCATTTCAGATCCTGACCAAGATAACCGAAGACAGCAAACAACAGAAGAAAACAGTGTCCCAACCGAGGGTGAAGACGATCAAGACGCCCAAGACCCGTATGCAGGATATGATTCGGGAATGAGTTTTGACTCAATTGCCCTTCATAACCTAGATACCTAAGAAAGTTTAAAATCCGAAGTCAGACGAAGTCAGTCTATAAAGTCTATAATATTAGGTCTGTGAATAAGTCTAGTGGGGATGCCCACTAAGTGTCCTGTGAGTGCTTACTTTATCACTACTTTCCAAAAGGAAAGAAAAACTGATAAGCACGCGTCTTAGTTTTAATAGGTCAGAATAATAATGCACAATCTGAATCAATAATGCATGTGACGATGGGGCCCAAAGAGCACCCGGCATGAATTATTTGATAAAGATAAGCATTAAGTGTCGGCAAAATCCTGATCGTCCTTTACAAAGTGTCGGTCAGATCTTAGCCATTTATTTTCTACGACTCTTATCCTCCTCATCTATATATACCCCTCTTCAAACCAAAGAAAGACATACGAAAAAACCACAGAAAGAAAAAACACTCCCAAGTTTCCATCTACTCTCAGATGCCTAACTACTCCAAAAACCAAATCCAACTTTGAAAACACCCGAATCATCCCTAAGAACAAGTCTAAATATTTTTAAAAGTTTCTTAAGAGTCACCGGGGGTTCCCGAAAGGGAAACCTCGCTCGCGTCTTATAACATGTAAGTCTATTATTCATGTTTTCCCCATATGTAAATTATGTGTGTTTATTTTATGTTTTTATGTTAAAAATGTTTGAGTTATTTATATGATTGTTTATATGATTAAGAACAGTTTAATATGAATCATCCTAAGTAAAATGTTAGGCTCTTAGTTTCTTAATAACAACGATGGATTAATCTGTAAATTCCTAGGAACTTGATAGGTGAATTGTAGTCCGTGAGTAGGACGTTGTTATCACCATATACTGGGTGGGGTTAAAGAACTTGTTGTTAAGAATTAAAACTAAAGAGCAAGAGTTTGAACTGGTTGATTTGTGTTAAAAAAAAAAAAAAAAAAAAAAAAAAAAAAAGGTAAAATTAGGGGAAAATATATATAATCTGCATGTTAAAGACACACCGAGTGGGGGAGTACTTCAATAACATTCACAGACTATAACTATACTAGGCAAATAGACGAAAATAGCATTGAAGAAAAAGATGTTTAGATAATATAGTAAAATCCTTAGACGAATTAGAAATAATAGGGGAAAAACCTTTACTCCATTGGGAAGCCAATAAGATAATGTGTAGGTTAGATATAATAAACCCAGAATATACAATAAAAACAGCAGCAATAGAAGCAACAAATTTAGACATAGAAGATTTCCAAGTCCAAATAAAAGAACTAGATCTGACCGACACTTTGTAAAGGACGATCAGGATTTTGCCGACACTTAATGCTTATCTTTATCAAATAATTCATGCCGGGTGCTCTTTGGGCCCCATCGTCACATGCATTATTGATTCAGATTGTGCATTATTATTCTGACCTATTAAAACTAAGACGCGTGCTTATCAGTTTTTCTTTCCTTTTGGAAAGTAGTGATAAAGTAAGCACTCACAGGACACTTAGTGGGCATCCCCACTAGACTTATTCACAGACCTAATATTATAGACTTTATAGACTGACTTCGTCTGACTTCGGATTTTAAACTTTCTTAGGTATCTAGGTTATGAAGGGCAATTGAGTCAAAACTCATTCCCGAATCATATCCTGCATACGGGTCTTGGGCGTCTTGATCGTCTTCACCCTCGGTTGGGACACTGTTTTCTTCTGTTGTTTGCTGTCTTCGGTTATCTTGGTCAGGATCTGAAATGATGTCGTCTAATCTGACTGGTGGTTCTGGACCAGTATCTTCTAGTCTGATTGGGGTTTGGTCCATATGTTTGTCTTGTTCTACTTCTTTGATCATTTCCTCCAGCGTCTTTTTAATTATATCCTCTATAGTCTTTTTCTTTTTCTTATTTAACATAGTAAGATTTCATCAAAAGATAGATCAGAAGAATAGTAGTAAGAGGAGATGGCTAAACTTCATAGACACGATCTCAATATATCCTAATATAATCTTCGAATACATTAAAGGAAAGGATAATAATCTAGCAGATCAGTTAAGTAGATTAAATTTGAAAACGGTATAACAATAAGTTACAGGAGAAGACCCAAATAGTGGAACAATTATACTTCAAAGAAATGCATTAATAAAACTAGAACAATTAAGTATATTTCAATGAAAAAGCTGAGAGATTTTAATTTTGTGAAATCCTACTCAGTACTCCCCCACTCGGTGTGTCTTTAACATGCAGATTATATATATTTTCCCCTAATTTTACCTTTTTTTTTTTTTTTTTTTTTTTTTTTTTTTTTTTTTTTTTTTTTTAACACAAATCAACCAGTTCAAACTCTTGCTCTTTAGTTTTAATTCTTAACAACAAGTTCTTTAACCCCACCCAGTATATGGTGATAACAACGTCCTACTCACGGACTACAATTCACCTATCAAGTTCCTAGGAATTTACAGATTAATCCATCGTTGTTATTAAGAAACTAAGAGCCTAACATTTTACTTAGGATGATTCATATTAAACTGTTCTTAATCATATAAACAATCATATAAATAACTCAAACATTTTTAACATAAAAACATAAAATAAACACACATAATTTACATATGGGGAAAACATGAATAATAGACTTACATGTTATAAGACGCGAGCGAGGTTTCCCTTTCGGGAACCCCCGGTGACTCTTAAGAAACTTTTAAAAATATTTAGACTTGTTCTTAGGGATGATTCGGGTGTTTTCAAAGTTGGATTTGGTTTTTGGAGTAGTTAGGCATCTGAGAGTAGATGGAAACTTGGGAGTGTTTTTTCTTTCTGTGGTTTTTTCGTATGTCTTTCTTTGGTTTGAAGAGGGGTATATATAGATGAGGAGGATAAGAGTCGTAGAAAATAAATGGCTAAGATCTGACCGACACTTTGTAAAGGACGATCAGGATTTTGCCGACACTTAATGCTTATCTTTATCAAATAATTCATGCCGGGTGCTCTTTGGGCCCCATCGTCACATGCATTATTGATTCAGATTGTGCATTATTATTCTGACCTATTAAAACTAAGACGCGTGCTTATCAGTTTTTCTTTCCTTTTGGAAAGTAGTGATAAAGTAAGCACTCACAGGACACTTAGTGGGCATCCCCACTAGACTTATTCACAGACCTAATATTATAGACTTTATAGACTGACTTCGTCTGACTTCGGATTTTAAACTTTCTTAGGTATCTAGGTTATGAAGGGCAATTGAGTCAAAACTCATTCCCGAATCATATCCTGCATACGGGTCTTGGGCGTCTTGATCGTCTTCACCCTCGGTTGGGACACTGTTTTCTTCTGTTGTTTGCTGTCTTCGGTTATCTTGGTCAGGATCTGAAATGATGTCGTCTAATCTGACTGGTGGTTCTGGACCAGTATCTTCTAGTCTGATTGGGGTTTGGTCCATATGTTTGTCTTGTTCTACTTCTTTGATCATTTCCTCCAGCGTCTTTTTAATTATATCCTCTATAGTCTTTTTCTTTTTCTTATTTAAGATCTTTTGTCTAGTTGTTTCACCCATGGTGAATGATTTTGGTAATCGTCTTCTAGGAGGAGTTGCTGGTTCTGTTTCACTTTTTGGCAAAGTGACAGCCTTCAACGGATTTGATTTGTCTTTACCGGCTACCGTTTGAGCCGGACTAGCTATATCTTTACCTGATATAGTAGGTTTATTTGCATTCTGAGAGGAATGCACACTCGTCTCATCCATTTTGGCTTGAGATGGAGAACTCGTGTCTGGGCTTGTCTGTCTGTTTTTCTCCTTTCTGAGTATCTGTAGTAGCTGATCCTTTTCTTGACTTAGGGCTTCACACTTAGCATTTAGCCTTTTAAACCCTTCTGTCATGGATTCACAGTGGTCGCAGAAAATTATTTTGTCTGTGTCTTTCTGGACCTTGTATTGTGGAATTTGGATTGGGCTTTGTTTTAGGGCTGGAGAGATAAAATAATTTGGGCCCAAATATCCCCTTGCATAGTCTAAGGCTTCAGTTAAATCATTAAAACCTTTGAAAAGAGGATTTTTTATTCCATTTATTGAGTCTATTACTTCTTGCCATGTTTGAAAAACACCATTGATTTTTCCATGTATTACTACATAAAATCTGAATTTCTTTTCCGTATTTTTGTCTGTAAAATACTGTCCCAGTGCATTTAACGTGGCTATGAAGTATTTAATGTCTCGTTTAGTGTATGCTATCCATAAATTATCCATTAAACATCTTTGAGGTCTGTCTATTTTACAGTCTGGCATTTCTTTAAAGGATAGGTTACATTTAGGATAACAAATTAGATTATGTTTTCCAAAATGTATTCTTTCTAAAGTTTCGACCGAGGTCTGAGGTCTGAAACGTACATTTGTTAAAAGAGTCTGAGCGTACGAGTCTGAAGCAGAGGCTGGGCCTTTGCCTTTGTCTGTCTGGGCTATCTCTGGTAGCTTTGGTCTTGTGCCTGAGTTGGGCCGCATACTGAAAAATAACTTATTGTTATACCGTTTTCAAATTTAATCTACTTAACTGATCTGCTAGATTATTATCCTTTCCTTTAATGTATTCGAAGATTATATTAGGATATATTGAGATCGTGTCTATGAAGTTTAGCCATCTCCTCTTACTACTATTCTTCTGATCTATCTTTTGATGAAATCTTACTATGGCTTCACAGTCTGTTCTAACTAGTATTTCGTTTTTATTTAGAATATATAACTTAAAACTATTTAACCCATATATTATAGCTAATACTTCTGCGTCTATGCTACTCATATTTCCTTTTTCTTTATACTTACCACTTTGATAGGCACAAATCTTTTCTTCTTGTTTGGGACTATATTTAGAGGGTCGTGCCTTTAGTACCGCTCCCCATCCTTGGATACTTCCATCTGTTTCTATAATTAAATAGTCTGATTCTAATGGGATATTTAAGTCTGGGATATTCTTTACCTTCTCTTTAATCTGTTGTACTAACTTCATATCTTCGGTATTGAAATGTTTTTGCCCTTTACTTCCTGTTTTAGCATATAATGGTCCTGCTATTTTTCCTAAGTCTTGTATAAAATTTCTGGCGTAATTTACTAATCCTAAAAATTTTTGAAGGTCTTTTGTCTTATCTAAATTATTGGGCATTTCTAATACCTTTTTAGCTATATGAGGTTGTAGCTTTATTTTTCCGTCTCCTATAGTAACTCCTAAAAAGTTTATATACGTTTTACACAATTCCATTTTCTTTTTACTAACTATAATTCCTTTGTTTACAAATAATCTAAATACTGTCTGTAGGTGTCCTAAATGTTCTTGTAAGTCTTTGCTAAATACCAAAATATCATCTACATATACTAGCACAAAACGTTTGTATTCTCCAAATATCTCATCCATTTTTCTTTGGAAAATTGGAGGGGCAGTCTTAAGTCCAAATGGCATTGCTAGCCATTCGAAATGCCCTTCTGGACATGTAAAAGCTGTCCATTCTATACTATCAGGGTGCATCTTTACTTGCCAATATCCTGATTTACAGTCGAATTTGCTAAAAATTCTTTTTCCCTGTATTCTATTAAGTAATTCGCTTTTGTCTGGAAGTTTGTATGCATCTGTTCTTGTATTATCATTAAGTCTCTTATAGTTTATGACCATTCTGGCTTTTCCTCTGATTATTTCATTATGATTTCTAACCATAAAAGCCGCTGATCGGTGTCTAGAAGTAGATCTTCGAATTACACCTAGGGATAAAAGTTCTTTTATTTGGACTTGGAAATCTTCTATGTCTAAATTTGTTGCTTCTATTGCTGCTGTTTTTATTGTATATTCTGGGTTTATTATATCTAACCTACACATTATCTTATTGGCTTCCCAATGGAGTAAAGGTTTTTCCCCTATTATTTCTAATTCGTCTAAGGATTTTACTATATTATCTAAGTCTTTAGGCCCTTTGATATTTCCTATGCTTTTTAGTCCTTTATTGAAATTATAAAATGATGTTTCTATATTAATTAAAGTATAACTTTTTTCTCTTACTTCTTCATCAGAATTGTAACTTTCTTCTTCTTCATAGGCTTCTCTATTACATTCTTCTTTGGCCTGACATTTATTACAACAGGGCTTTTGTTTTTCTGTTTCATGCCTTCCTTTTGTTAATACTTCTTTTGTTTGTACAGGGGTACCTTAAAGGAACAGCGAAAAAGAATTATAGCTAGTTTCTAAATAACAAAATAGATCCTTCTAGAAATTTAGAATATTTAGACTTGCGCATATATCCTGAAAAGAAATATAGAGCATTAAAAGACGGTACTTCTATTAAGTGTAACTTTAGCCAGGGAGAACACACTCTACATACCGAAGATAGACAATACAATACTTTAATAGACTTATTAATCAATTTTAGCAGTAAAATCCAGGAACAAGATAAGATAATCTTACAGCTTATAGAAAAAATAGAAGAAGCTCAGAACAGACATACAAAAACATTAGAAAAAATCGAAAGAAATCTAGACTTCATAAAAGAACAAGGTATTGAAAAAATTAGAAAAGGTACTTATAACGATATACAATCTTTTGATATAGACAAACAATTAAAAGAAATTAAAAAGGAAGTATTAAATATTAAAGAAATATCCCTTTCATGAATACAGATGACCCAATATATAAAAAAGCACTAGATTATAGTAGCCAATTCCAGGAGCCAGTAGGTTTCACTACACACATACCAGCAGCCCAGTCAGATAAAATAATTGTTAGACAAAATAATACAATTATAGCAATCTTATTAGAAATAAATCAAAAGCTAGAAAAACTACTAAAGAAAAAAGAAGAAAAAGAAAAATCTCATAGTACTAATATAGATGAACTAATTTCAAAACTAGAAAAAATAGAAATAACACCGCAAAAAGAAAGACTTAAAATAATCAGAAAACCACAAAAATGGACTTTCTTTCAGGTAGGAGAACCCGAATCGACGAAGTAGATAGACCAGAACCTAGTTATTCAAACAACCAGATAGGAAATAATTTGATATCTAGAATTTTCTCTAAAAAGGCAAGAGAAGAAGAAAATAGCGAACTTAGTCAGATTATAGATGTAGATAAAGACCTACAGCTTTTTAAACAACATCAATTAAAAGTATTAGATCCAAGAATATTATATAATACAAAGTATTTCTCTAGAAATAACCTACTTTATAGGCACTATAGAGAAGAGCAAATATCCGCATTAGGAGAAAATTCAGTACAATTAAATTTAGTAAATCAAGAATCCTTTAAAACTATTAAAAATACAAGAATGACAATGATGCATTTAGGATTAATTATATTAGGAATAAAAGGATTAAACAGAAAAAATCTAGGAGCAAAAGTGCTAATAACCTTATATGATGATAGATGGACAGACTTAAAAAAGGCAATAATAGGTCTAACTGAAGTAGATATGACAAATAATGGGGGAATATTTTACATTAGTCCAGACTTTCTAATGAATTTACAAGAATTTGGATCACATATAAAAATAGGAATACAGACTAAAGGATATGAAGAAATGGATAAAGGAAAGAATCTATTAATGTGTATAGGATTTATAGGAAAGATGGCAACAAATAGTAATACCAAGTTTAAAATAAAAATAGACGATGTAGTAGAACTTATGGGGAATAGAGGAATAAAATTAATTAAACCAATAAAAATAGATCCAGAAAGCTACGCAGGACTAGAATGGAATTTAGAAAAACTTAGTAAACCAAAAGTATATACACCTGAAGACCATGTTATGTATACTAATAGAAAAGGTGAAACTTCAATAAGATTCACAGACTATAACTATACTAGGCAAATAGACGAAAATAGCATTGAAGAAAAAGATGTAGAATTAGAAGAAGAACTTATGAATATAGAAATACTAGAAGAAGCATATGCGGTAGACGAAGTAATAGAACGAGCTAAAAGACTATATACAGAACAAAAATCCGATTTTTTCAAATGCAAAGATTGTCTAAAAGGAAGTATGAATCTAGAAGAGACCATAATACACCTTAAAAATTGTAAAGAAAGAACAGATAACTTAGGGTATAGATATGATAAAGAAGACACTACATCTATAGTAAGTGAAAAAGAACTAATGGAGTCGAGTAGTTCAACACCTTTCCAGAAGACTTCACAAACTCATACTATAGATACTAGTACAGGAAATGTGCCTAGAAGGAGAGTATGGAGAGTAAACCCAGATGAAGAAATCAGGACAGATAAAATAAAACCTATGGGTAAAAGAATGCCTATAGAAGAACCTATTAGACTACAAGAAGGAGGTAGCAAAGGAAAAATATTAAATCTTGCAGCCCATGATCCACAACTTTGGAACTCAGCGATAGACATTTGGAAAGGAATAGTAGTAGCAGACTTTATTAAAAATTATCAAGAAACAGATGCAGAAACCATGTATAGATACATGGAGACATTTTTAGGAGAATCATCTAAGGCAGTATGGGAAGCATACAAAAGTAATTTCCCACAAGAATTTCAGACACTAATAAATATGGGGGCAAACCCTTATAACTTCACAAATAAAATGCATAGTTTACTTACAGGAGAAGACCCAAATAGTGGAACAATTATACTTCAAAGAAATGCATTAATAAAACTAGAACAATTAAGTATATCTAACTGGTGTTACATCAAAGAATTCTTAAGAGAGTTCTTTTATTATTGTACACTAAGCGGAAACACTTTTGATGAAGACTTAGGTAAAAAATTATTTAACAAATTACCAGGAGCATTAGGTAGAGAAATAGAAGAGAGATGGTATAAAAGAGAGGGTGTAATACAAAACCCAACAGCAAAATGGTCGATAGGACAGAGAGTACAACATGTAATGGAAGTATTAACTGAAAAATGTACAAATATACAAATACAAAAACAATTAAAACAGAATGAAATGAATTTCTGTAAAACTGTAATGTATACAACTCAACATTATGACAAGAAACCATACAAGCCTAGAAAATATAAAAATAGATACTATAATCGGAAACCATATAAGAAGAAATATTACCTAAGAAAATCATCAGCAAAGAAACCATACTTAGATAAAAACAGGCATGTAAGAAAATACAGAGATGAAAGAAACTATAGAAATAAATTAGAATGTTTTACTTGTGGAAGTTCAGAACATCTGGCAAATACCTGCCCTAAAAGATATAACACTAAAACAAGAAACTCTCAGTTAATAGAAGAGCTACAAGAGACTTTAATAAATGTAGATGAATATATGTCAGACACAGAAAGTATATACTCAGTAGTAAGCATAGAAATTACAGAAGGAAATAAAACAGACTCATCAGACTCAGAAAAAGACGACTTTATTAACGAATTAGGAACAGATTTGAAATTGCCTCTAGAACTAGAAGAACTGCAATACATTGATATGACAAATATTATACAAGAATGTAACCACAATTTTGAAAGAAACAGAGGATTAGATAGTAAGCCCTGTGGATTCTGTAGATGGTACCCTAGTAAAGACAAAAGAGCAAAGTGCAATAATTGTTTTATGGAAGGATGCATAACCTGTATAGAAACAGAATTAGGAATTAGAATAGGACCACCTATAAGAAGAGAAAATAATCAGATAATTAATATAAGAATAGACTCATTAGAAGAGAAAATACAAGAACTAGATCATCGAATAAGAACGCTGGAAAAAGGAAAAGGAAAATTAGAGGAAGAAATATTACTTCAAAATAATGAAACCTTATTAGCAAACCAAGAACAAGATAACTATCTAAATATAAAAAACATTATAGACACAGGACTAATCTGTAATGAAGACAAAAAAATAGCAACTATAAAAATATTAGCAAGAATCAAAATAGAAGATATTGAAATAGAAACACTAGCCCTACTAGATCCAGGATGCACTAGCTGTCTAATAAATAAGAAGATAGTCCCACAAGAGCTATTAACAAAATTACCTAGGCCAGTTGTTGCAATGCAAATGGATGGCACTTATAATACCTACGAATATTGCATAGAAAAAGCTAAAATAAGTTTCCAAAATACTTGTAAAAAATTCTATAACCCGTCTTATGACATAAACAACATACTTGTAAGAGATCTAAATATCAATACAGACTTAGTCATAGGATTAAAATTTATATTTCAAGACTCTGGAAGTTGTTTAATCACACGAAATGGCATAGCATTTTTTAAACAGACAACCTATACCCCTGTACAAACAAAAGAAGTATTAACAAAAGGAAGGCATGAAACAGAAAAACAAAAGCCCTGTTGTAATAAATGTCAGGCCAAAGAAGAATGTAATAGAGAAGCCTATGAAGAAGAAGAAAGTTACAATTCTGATGAAGAAGTAAGAGAAAAAAGTTATACTTTAATTAATATAGAAACATCATTTTATAATTTCAATAAAGGACTAAAAAGCATAGGAAATATCAAAGGGCCTAAAGACTTAGATAATATAGTAAAATCCTTAGACGAATTAGAAATAATAGGGGAAAAACCTTTACTCCATTGGGAAGCCAATAAGATAATGTGTAGGTTAGATATAATAAACCCAGAATATACAATAAAAACAGCAGCAATAGAAGCAACAAATTTAGACATAGAAGATTTCCAAGTCCAAATAAAAGAACTTTTATCCCTAGGTGTAATTCGAAGATCTACTTCTAGACACCGATCAGCGGCTTTTATGGTTAGAAATCATAATGAAATAATCAGAGGAAAAGCCAGAATGGTCATAAACTATAAGAGACTTAATGATAATACAAGAACAGATGCATACAAACTTCCAGACAAAAGCGAATTACTTAATAGAATACAGGGAAAAAGAATTTTTAGCAAATTCGACTGTAAATCAGGATATTGGCAAGTAAAGATGCACCCTGATAGTATAGAATGGACAGCTTTTACATGTCCAGAAGGGCATTTCGAATGGCTAGCAATGCCATTTGGACTTAAGACTGCCCCTCCAATTTTCCAAAGAAAAATGGATGAGATATTTGGAGAATACAAACGTTTTGTGCTAGTATATGTAGATGATATTTTGGTATTTAGCAAAGACTTACAAGAACATTTAGGACACCTACAGACAGTATTTAGATTATTTGTAAACAAAGGAATTATAGTTAGTAAAAAGAAAATGGAATTGTGTAAAACGTATATAAACTTTTTAGGAGTTACTATAGGAGACGGAAAAATAAAGCTACAACCTCATATAGCTAAAAAGGTATTAGAAATGCCCAATAATTTAGATAAGACAAAAGACCTTCAAAAATTTTTAGGATTAGTAAATTACGCCAGAAATTTTATACAAGACTTAGGAAAAATAGCAGGACCATTATATGCTAAAACAGGAAGTAAAGGGCAAAAACATTTCAATACCGAAGATATGAAGTTAGTACAACAGATTAAAGAGAAGGTAAAGAATATCCCAGACTTAAATATCCCATTAGAATCAGACTATTTAATTATAGAAACAGATGGAAGTATCCAAGGATGGGGAGCGGTACTAAAGGCACGACCCTCTAAATATAGTCCCAAACAAGAAGAAAAGATTTGTGCCTATCAAAGTGGTAAGTATAAAGAAAAAGGAAATATGAGTAGCATAGACGCAGAAGTATTAGCTATAATATATGGGTTAAATAGTTTTAAGTTATATATTCTAAATAAAAACGAAATACTAGTTAGAACAGACTGTGAAGCCATAGTAAGATTTCATCAAAAGATAGATCAGAAGAATAGTAGTAAGAGGAGATGGCTAAACTTCATAGACACGATCTCAATATATCCTAATATAATCTTCGAATACATTAAAGGAAAGGATAATAATCTAGCAGATCAGTTAAGTAGATTAAATTTGAAAACGGTATAACAATAAGTTATTTTTCAGTATGCGGCCCAACTCAGGCACAAGACCAAAGCTACCAGAGATAGCCCAGACAGACAAAGGCAAAGGCCCAGCCTCTGCTTCAGACTCGTACGCTCAGACTCTTTTAACAAATGTACGTTTCAGACCTCAGACCTCGGTCGAAACTTTAGAAAGAATACATTTTGGAAAACATAATCTAATTTGTTATCCTAAATGTAACCTATCCTTTAAAGAAATGCCAGACTGTAAAATAGACAGACCTCAAAGATGTTTAATGGATAATTTATGGATAGCATACACTAAACGAGACATTAAATACTTCATAGCCACGTTAAATGCACTGGGACAGTATTTTACAGACAAAAATACGGAAAAGAAATTCAGATTTTATGTAGTAATACATGGAAAAATCAATGGTGTTTTTCAAACATGGCAAGAAGTAATAGACTCAATAAATGGAATAAAAAATCCTCTTTTCAAAGGTTTTAATGATTTAACTGAAGCCTTAGACTATGCAAGGGGATATTTGGGCCCAAATTATTTTATCTCTCCAGCCCTAAAACAAAGCCCAATCCAAATTCCACAATACAAGGTCCAGAAAGACACAGACAAAATAATTTTCTGCGACCACTGTGAATCCATGACAGAAGGGTTTAAAAGGCTAAATGCTAAGTGTGAAGCCCTAAGTCAAGAAAAGGATCAGCTACTACAGATACTCAGAAAGGAGAAAAACAGACAGACAAGCCCAGACACGAGTTCTCCATCTCAAGCCAAAATGGATGAGACGAGTGTGCATTCCTCTCAGAATGCAAATAAACCTACTATATCAGGTAAAGATATAGCTAGTCCGGCTCAAACGGTAGCCGGTAAAGACAAATCAAATCCGTTGAAGGCTGTCACTTTGCCAAAAAGTGAAACAGAACCAGCAACTCCTCCTAGAAGACGATTACCAAAATCATTCACCATGGGTGAAACAACTAGACAAAAGATCTTAAATAAGAAAAAGAAAAAGACTATAGAGGATATAATTAAAAAGACGCTGGAGGAAATGATCAAAGAAGTAGAACAAGACAAACATATGGACCAAACCCCAATCAGACTAGAAGATACTGGTCCAGAACCACCAGTCAGATTAGACGACATCATTTCAGATCCTGACCAAGATAACCGAAGACAGCAAACAACAGAAGAAAACAGTGTCCCAACCGAGGGTGAAGACGATCAAGACGCCCAAGACCCGTATGCAGGATATGATTCGGGAATGAGTTTTGACTCAATTGCCCTTCATAACCTAGATACCTAAGAAAGTTTAAAATCCGAAGTCAGACGAAGTCAGTCTATAAAGTCTATAATATTAGGTCTGTGAATAAGTCTAGTGGGGATGCCCACTAAGTGTCCTGTGAGTGCTTACTTTATCACTACTTTCCAAAAGGAAAGAAAAACTGATAAGCACGCGTCTTAGTTTTAATAGGTCAGAATAATAATGCACAATCTGAATCAATAATGCATGTGACGATGGGGCCCAAAGAGCACCCGGCATGAATTATTTGATAAAGATAAGCATTAAGTGTCGGCAAAATCCTGATCGTCCTTTACAAAGTGTCGGTCAGATCTTAGCCATTTATTTTCTACGACTCTTATCCTCCTCATCTATATATACCCCTCTTCAAACCAAAGAAAGACATACGAAAAAACCACAGAAAGAAAAAACACTCCCAAGTTTCCATCTACTCTCAGATGCCTAACTACTCCAAAAACCAAATCCAACTTTGAAAACACCCGAATCATCCCTAAGAACAAGTCTAAATATTTTTAAAAGTTTCTTAAGAGTCACCGGGGGTTCCCGAAAGGGAAACCTCGCTCGCGTCTTATAACATGTAAGTCTATTATTCATGTTTTCCCCATATGTAAATTATGTGTGTTTATTTTATGTTTTTATGTTAAAAATGTTTGAGTTATTTATATGATTGTTTATATGATTAAGAACAGTTTAATATGAATCATCCTAAGTAAAATGTTAGGCTCTTAGTTTCTTAATAACAACGATGGATTAATCTGTAAATTCCTAGGAACTTGATAGGTGAATTGTAGTCCGTGAGTAGGACGTTGTTATCACCATATACTGGGTGGGGTTAAAGAACTTGTTGTTAAGAATTAAAACTAAAGAGCAAGAGTTTGAACTGGTTGATTTGTGTTATACAGCTTATAGAAAAAATAGAAGAAGCTCAGAACAGACATACAAAAACATTAGAAAAAATCGAAAGAAATCTAGACTTCATAAAAGAACAAGGTATTGAAAAAATTAGAAAAGGTACTTATAACGATATACAATCTTTTGATATAGACAAACAATTAAAAGAAATTAAAAAGGAAGTATTAAATATTAAAGAAATATCCCTTTCATGAATACAGATGACCCAATATATAAAAAAGCACTAGATTATAGTAGCCAAAATTATAGTTAGTAAAAAGAAAATGGAATTGTGTAAAACGTATATAAACTTTTTAGGAGTTACTATAGGAGACGGAAAAATAAAGCTACAACCTCATATAGCTAAAAAGGTATTAGAAATGCCCAATAATTTAGATAAGACAAAAGACCTTCAAAAATTTTTAGGATTAGTAAATTACGCCAGAAATTTTATACAAGACTTAGGAAAAATAGCAGGACCATTATATGCTAAAACAGGAAGTAAAGGGCAAAAACATTTCAATACCGAAGATATGAAGTTAGTACAACAGATTAAAGAGAAGGTAAAGAATATCCCAGACTTAAATATCCCATTAGAATCAGACTATTTAATTATAGAAACAGATGGAAGTATCCAAGGATGGGGAGCGGTACTAAAGGCACGACCCTCTAAATATAGTCCCAAACAAGAAGAAAAGATTTGTGCCTATCAAAGTGGTAAGTATAAAGAAAAAGGAAATATGAGTAGCATAGACGCAGAAGTATTAGCTATAATATATGGGTTAAATAGTTTTAAGTTATATATTCTAAATAAAAACGAAATACTAGTTAGAACAGACTGTGAAGCCATAGTAAGATTTCATCAAAAGATAGATCAGAAGAATAGTAGTAAGAGGAGATGGCTAAACTTCATAGACACGATCTCAATATATCCTAATATAATCTTCGAATACATTAAAGGAAAGGATAATAATCTAGCAGATCAGTTAAGTAGATTAAATTTGAAAACGGTATAACAATAAGTTATTTTTCAGTATGCGGCCCAACTCAGGCACAAGACCAAAGCTACCAGAGATAGCCCAGACAGACAAAGGCAAAGGCCCAGCCTCTGCTTCAGACTCGTACGCTCAGACTCTTTTAACAAATGTACGTTTCAGACCTCAGACCTCGGTCGAAACTTTAGAAAGAATACATTTTGGAAAACATAATCTAATTTGTTATCCTAAATGTAACCTATCCTTTAAAGAAATGCCAGACTGTAAAATAGACAGACCTCAAAGATGTTTAATGGATAATTTATGGATAGCATACACTAAACGAGACATTAAATACTTCATAGCCACGTTAAATGCACTGGGACAGTATTTTACAGACAAAAATACGGAAAAGAAATTCAGATTTTATGTAGTAATACATGGAAAAATCAATGGTGTTTTTCAAACATGGCAAGAAGTAATAGACTCAATAAATGGAATAAAAAATCCTCTTTTCAAAGGTTTTAATGATTTAACTGAAGCCTTAGACTATGCAAGGGGATATTTGGGCCCAAATTATTTTATCTCTCCAGCCCTAAAACAAAGCCCAATCCAAATTCCACAATACAAGGTCCAGAAAGACACAGACAAAATAATTTTCTGCGACCACTGTGAATCCATGACAGAAGGGTTTAAAAGGCTAAATGCTAAGTGTGAAGCCCTAAGTCAAGAAAAGGATCAGCTACTACAGATACTCAGAAAGGAGAAAAACAGACAGACAAGCCCAGACACGAGTTCTCCATCTCAAGCCAAAATGGATGAGACGAGTGTGCATTCCTCTCAGAATGCAAATAAACCTACTATATCAGGTAAAGATATAGCTAGTCCGGCTCAAACGGTAGCCGGTAAAGACAAATCAAATCCGTTGAAGGCTGTCACTTTGCCAAAAAGTGAAACAGAACCAGCAACTCCTCCTAGAAGACGATTACCAAAATCATTCACCATGGGTGAAACAACTAGACAAAAGATCTTAAATAAGAAAAAGAAAAAGACTATAGAGGATATAATTAAAAAGACGCTGGAGGAAATGATCAAAGAAGTAGAACAAGACAAACATATGGACCAAACCCCAATCAGACTAGAAGATACTGGTCCAGAACCACCAGTCAGATTAGACGACATCATTTCAGATCCTGACCAAGATAACCGAAGACAGCAAACAACAGAAGAAAACAGTGTCCCAACCGAGGGTGAAGACGATCAAGACGCCCAAGACCCGTATGCAGGATATGATTCGGGAATGAGTTTTGACTCAATTGCCCTTCATAACCTAGATACCTAAGAAAGTTTAAAATCCGAAGTCAGACAAAGTCAGTCTATAAAGTCTATAATATTAGGTCTGTGAATAAGTCTAGTGGGGATGCCCACTAAGTGTCCTGTGAGTGCTTACTTTATCACTACTTTCCAAAAGGAAAGAAAAACTGATAAGCACGCGTCTTAGTTTTAATAGGTCAGAATAATAATGCACAATCTGAATCAATAATGCATGTGACGATGGGGCCCAAAGAGCACCCGGCATGAATTATTTGATAAAGATAAGCATTAAGTGTCGGCAAAATCCTGATCGTCCTTTACAAAGTGTCGGTCAGATCTTAGCCATTTATTTTCTACGACTCTTATCCTCCTCATCTATATATACCCCTCTTCAAACCAAAGAAAGACATACGAAAAAACCACAGAAAGAAAAAACACTCCCAAGTTTCCATCTACTCTCAGATGCCTAACTACTCCAAAAACCAAATCCAACTTTGAAAACACCCGAATCATCCCTAAGAACAAGTCTAAATATTTTTAAAAGTTTCTTAAGAGTCACCGGGGGTTCCCGAAAGGGAAACCTCGCTCGCGTCTTATAACATGTAAGTCTATTATTCATGTTTTCCCCATATGTAAATTATGTGTGTTTATTTTATGTTTTTATGTTAAAAATGTTTGAGTTATTTATATGATTGTTTATATGATTAAGAACAGTTTAATATGAATCATCCTAAGTAAAATGTTAGGCTCTTAGTTTCTTAATAACAACGATGGATTAATCTGTAAATTCCTAGGAACTTGATAGGTGAATTGTAGTCCGTGAGTAGGACGTTGTTATCACCATATACTGGGTGGGGTTAAAGAACTTGTTGTTAAGAATTAAAACTAAAGAGCAAGAGTTTGAACTGGTTGATTTGTGTTAAAAAAAAAAAAAAAAAAAAAAAAAAAAAAAGGTAAAATTAGGGGAAAATATATATAATCTGCATGTTAAAGACACACCGAGTGGGGGAGTACTGAGTAGGATTTCACAAAATTAAAATCTCTCAGCTTTTTAATAATAAATATTTTTAGAGTTTTAAATATAAAATATTTCAATGAAAAAGCTGAGAGATTTTAATTTTGTGAAATCCTACTCAGTACTCCCCCACTCGGTGTGTCTTTAACATGCAGATTATATATATTTTCCCCTAATTTTACCTTTTTTTTTTTTTTTTTTTTTTTTTTTTTTTTTAACACAAATCAACCAGTTCAAACTCTTGCTCTTTAGTTTTAATTCTTAACAACAAGTTCTTTAACCCCACCCAGTATATGGTGATAACAACGTCCTACTCACGGACTACAATTCACCTATCAAGTTCCTAGGAATTTACAGATTAATCCATCGTTGTTATTAAGAAACTAAGAGCCTAACATTTTACTTAGGATGATTCATATTAAACTGTTCTTAATCATATAAACAATCATATAAATAACTCAAACATTTTTAACATAAAAACATAAAATAAACACACATAATTTACATATGGGGAAAACATGAATAATAGACTTACATGTTATAAGACGCGAGCGAGGTTTCCCTTTCGGGAACCCCCGGTGACTCTTAAGAAACTTTTAAAAATATTTAGACTTGTTCTTAGGGATGATTCGGGTGTTTTCAAAGTTGGATTTGGTTTTTGGAGTAGTTAGGCATCTGAGAGTAGATGGAAACTTGGGAGTGTTTTTTCTTTCTGTGGTTTTTTCGTATGTCTTTCTTTGGTTTGAAGAGGGGTATATATAGATGAGGAGGATAAGAGTCGTAGAAAATAAATGGCTAAGATCTGACCGACACTTTGTAAAGGACGATCAGGATTTTGCCGACACTTAATGCTTATCTTTATCAAATAATTCATGCCGGGTGCTCTTTGGGCCCCATCGTCACATGCATTATTGATTCAGATTGTGCATTATTATTCTGACCTATTAAAACTAAGACGCGTGCTTATCAGTTTTTCTTTCCTTTTGGAAAGTAGTGATAAAGTAAGCACTCACAGGACACTTAGTGGGCATCCCCACTAGACTTATTCACAGACCTAATATTATAGACTTTATAGACTGACTTCGTCTGACTTCGGATTTTAAACTTTCTTAGGTATCTAGGTTATGAAGGGCAATTGAGTCAAAACTCATTCCCGAATCATATCCTGCATACGGGTCTTGGGCGTCTTGATCGTCTTCACCCTCGGTTGGGACACTGTTTTCTTCTGTTGTTTGCTGTCTTCGGTTATCTTGGTCAGGATCTGAAATGATGTCGTCTAATCTGACTGGTGGTTCTGGACCAGTATCTTCTAGTCTGATTGGGGTTTGGTCCATATGTTTGTCTTGTTCTACTTCTTTGATCATTTCCTCCAGCGTCTTTTTAATTATATCCTCTATAGTCTTTTTCTTTTTCTTATTTAAGATCTTTTGTCTAGTTGTTTCACCCATGGTGAATGATTTTGGTAATCGTCTTCTAGGAGGAGTTGCTGGTTCTGTTTCACTTTTTGGCAAAGTGACAGCCTTCAACGGATTTGATTTGTCTTTACCGGCTACCGTTTGAGCCGGACTAGCTATATCTTTACCTGATATAGTAGGTTTATTTGCATTCTGAGAGGAATGCACACTCGTCTCATCCATTTTGGCTTGAGATGGAGAACTCGTGTCTGGGCTTGTCTGTCTGTTTTTCTCCTTTCTGAGTATCTGTAGTAGCTGATCCTTTTCTTGACTTAGGGCTTCACACTTAGCATTTAGCCTTTTAAACCCTTCTGTCATGGATTCACAGTGGTCGCAGAAAATTATTTTGTCTGTGTCTTTCTGGACCTTGTATTGTGGAATTTGGATTGGGCTTTGTTTTAGGGCTGGAGAGATAAAATAATTTGGGCCCAAATATCCCCTTGCATAGTCTAAGGCTTCAGTTAAATCATTAAAACCTTTGAAAAGAGGATTTTTTATTCCATTTATTGAGTCTATTACTTCTTGCCATGTTTGAAAAACACCATTGATTTTTCCATGTATTACTACATAAAATCTGAATTTCTTTTCCGTATTTTTGTCTGTAAAATACTGTCCCAGTGCATTTAACGTGGCTATGAAGTATTTAATGTCTCGTTTAGTGTATGCTATCCATAAATTATCCATTAAACATCTTTGAGGTCTGTCTATTTTACAGTCTGGCATTTCTTTAAAGGATAGGTTACATTTAGGATAACAAATTAGATTATGTTTTCCAAAATGTATTCTTTCTAAAGTTTCGACCGAGGTCTGAGGTCTGAAACGTACATTTGTTAAAAGAGTCTGAGCGTACGAGTCTGAAGCAGAGGCTGGGCCTTTGCCTTTGTCTGTCTGGGCTATCTCTGGTAGCTTTGGTCTTGTGCCTGAGTTGGGCCGCATACTGAAAAATAACTTATTGTTATACCGTTTTCAAATTTAATCTACTTAACTGATCTGCTAGATTATTATCCTTTCCTTTAATGTATTCGAAGATTATATTAGGATATATTGAGATCGTGTCTATGAAGTTTAGCCATCTCCTCTTACTACTATTCTTCTGATCTATCTTTTGATGAAATCTTACTATGGCTTCACAGTCTGTTCTAACTAGTATTTCGTTTTTATTTAGAATATATAACTTAAAACTATTTAACCCATATATTATAGCTAATACTTCTGCGTCTATGCTACTCATATTTCCTTTTTCTTTATACTTACCACTTTGATAGGCACAAATCTTTTCTTCTTGTTTGGGACTATATTTAGAGGGTCGTGCCTTTAGTACCGCTCCCCATCCTTGGATACTTCCATCTGTTTCTATAATTAAATAGTCTGATTCTAATGGGATATTTAAGTCTGGGATATTCTTTACCTTCTCTTTAATCTGTTGTACTAACTTCATATCTTCGGTATTGAAATGTTTTTGCCCTTTACTTCCTGTTTTAGCATATAATGGTCCTGCTATTTTTCCTAAGTCTTGTATAAAATTTCTGGCGTAATTTACTAATCCTAAAAATTTTTGAAGGTCTTTTGTCTTATCTAAATTATTGGGCATTTCTAATACCTTTTTAGCTAGTGCATCCTTCTTCTAATTCTACATCTTTTTCTTCAATGCTATTTTCGTCTATTTGCCTAGTATAGTTATAGTCTGTGAATCTTATTGAAGTTTCACCTTTTCTATTAGTATACATAACATGGTCTTCAGGTGTATATACTTTTGGTTTACTAAGTTTTTCTAAATTCCATTCTAGTCCTGCGTAGCTTTCTGGATCTATTTTTATTGGTTTAATTAATTTTATTCCTCTATTCCCCATAAGTTCTACTACATCGTCTATTTTTATTTTAAACTTGGTATTACTATTTGTTGCCATCTTTCCTATAAATCCTATACACATTAATAGATTCTTTCCTTTATCCATTTCTTCATATCCTTTAGTCTGTATTCCTATTTTTATATGTGATCCAAATTCTTGTAAATTCATTAGAAAGTCTGGACTAATGTAAAATATTCCCCCATTATTTGTCATATCTACTTCAGTTAGACCTATTATTGCCTTTTTTAAGTCTGTCTGAACTAATTTCAAAACTAGAAAAAATAGAAATAACACCGCAAAAAGAAAGACTTAAAATAATCAGAAAACCACAAAAATGGACTTTCTTTCAGGTAGGAGAACCCGAATCGACGAAGTAGATAGACCAGAACCTAGTTATTCAAACAACCAGATAGGAAATAATTTGATATCTAGAATTTTCTCTAAAAAGGCAAGAGAAGAAGAAAATAGCGAACTTAGTCAGATTATTTTCCCCTAATTTTACCTTTTTTTTTTTTTTTTTTTTTTTTTTTTTTTTAACACAAATCAACCAGTTCAAACTCTTGCTCTTTAGTTTTAATTCTTAACAACAAGTTCTTTAACCCCACCCAGTATATGGTGATAACAACGTCCTACTCACGGACTACAATTCACCTATCAAGTTCCTAGGAATTTACAGATTAATCCATCGTTGTTATTAAGAAACTAAGAGCCTAACATTTTACTTAGGATGATTCATATTAAACTGTTCTTAATCATATAAACAATCATATAAATAACTCAAACATTTTTAACATAAAAACATAAAATAAACACACATAATTTACATATGGGGAAAACATGAATAATAGACTTACATGTTATAAGACGCGAGCGAGGTTTCCCTTTCGGGAACCCCCGGTGACTCTTAAGAAACTTTTAAAAATATTTAGACTTGTTCTTAGGGATGATTCGGGTGTTTTCAAAGTTGGATTTGGTTTTTGGAGTAGTTAGGCATCTGAGAGTAGATGGAAACTTGGGAGTGTTTTTTCTTTCTGTGGTTTTTTCGTATGTCTTTCTTTGGTTTGAAGAGGGGTATATATAGATGAGGAGGATAAGAGTCGTAGAAAATAAATGGCTAAGATCTGACCGACACTTTGTAAAGGACGATCAGGATTTTGCCGACACTTAATGCTTATCTTTATCAAATAATTCATGCCGGGTGCTCTTTGGGCCCCATCGTCACATGCATTATTGATTCAGATTGTGCATTATTATTCTGACCTATTAAAACTAAGACGCGTGCTTATCAGTTTTTCTTTCCTTTTGGAAAGTAGTGATAAAGTAAGCACTCACAGGACACTTAGTGGGCATCCCCACTAGACTTATTCACAGACCTAATATTATAGACTTTATAGACTGACTTCGTCTGACTTCGGATTTTAAACTTTCTTAGGTATCTAGGTTATGAAGGGCAATTGAGTCAAAACTCATTCCCGAATCATATCCTGCATACGGGTCTTGGGCGTCTTGATCGTCTTCACCCTCGGTTGGGACACTGTTTTCTTCTGTTGTTTGCTGTCTTCGGTTATCTTGGTCAGGATCTGAAATGATGTCGTCTAATCTGACTGGTGGTTCTGGACCAGTATCTTCTAGTCTGATTGGGGTTTGGTCCATATGTTTGTCTTGTTCTACTTCTTTGATCATTTCCTCCAGCGTCTTTTTAATTATATCCTCTATAGTCTTTTTCTTTTTCTTATTTAAGATCTTTTGTCTAGTTGTTTCACCCATGGTGAATGATTTTGGTAATCGTCTTCTAGGAGGAGTTGCTGGTTCTGTTTCACTTTTTGGCAAAGTGACAGCCTTCAACGGATTTGATTTGTCTTTACCGGCTACCGTTTGAGCCGGACTAGCTATATCTTTACCTGATATAGTAGGTTTATTTGCATTCTGAGAGGAATGCACACTCGTCTCATCCATTTTGGCTTGAGATGGAGAACTCGTGTCTGGGCTTGTCTGTCTGTTTTTCTCCTTTCTGAGTATCTGTAGTAGCTGATCCTTTTCTTGACTTAGGGCTTCACACTTAGCATTTAGCCTTTTAAACCCTTCTGTCATGGATTCACAGTGGTCGCAGAAAATTATTTTGTCTGTGTCTTTCTGGACCTTGTATTGTGGAATTTGGATTGGGCTTTGTTTTAGGGCTGGAGAGATAAAATAATTTGGGCCCAAATATCCCCTTGCATAGTCTAAGGCTTCAGTTAAATCATTAAAACCTTTGAAAAGAGGATTTTTTATTCCATTTATTGAGTCTATTACTTCTTGCCATGTTTGAAAAACACCATTGATTTTTCCATGTATTACTACATAAAATCTGAATTTCTTTTCCGTATTTTTGTCTGTAAAATACTGTCCCAGTGCATTTAACGTGGCTATGAAGTATTTAATGTCTCGTTTAGTGTATGCTATCCATAAATTATCCATTAAACATCTTTGAGGTCTGTCTATTTTACAGTCTGGCATTTCTTTAAAGGATAGGTTACATTTAGGATAACAAATTAGATTATGTTTTCCAAAATGTATTCTTTCTAAAGTTTCGACCGAGGTCTGAGGTCTGAAACGTACATTTGTTAAAAGAGTCTGAGCGTACGAGTCTGAAGCAGAGGCTGGGCCTTTGCCTTTGTCTGTCTGGGCTATCTCTGGTAGCTTTGGTCTTGTGCCTGAGTTGGGCCGCATACTGAAAAATAACTTATTGTTATACCGTTTTCAAATTTAATCTACTTAACTGATCTGCTAGATTATTATCCTTTCCTTTAATGTATTCGAAGATTATATTAGGATATATTGAGATCGTGTCTATGAAGTTTAGCCATCTCCTCTTACTACTATTCTTCTGATCTATCTTTTGATGAAATCTTACTATGGCTTCACAGTCTGTTCTAACTAGTATTTCGTTTTTATTTAGAATATATAACTTAAAACTATTTAACCCATATATTATAGCTAATACTTCTGCGTCTATGCTACTCATATTTCCTTTTTCTTTATACTTACCACTTTGATAGGCACAAATCTTTTCTTCTTGTTTGGGACTATATTTAGAGGGTCGTGCCTTTAGTACCGCTCCCCATCCTTGGATACTTCCATCTGTTTCTATAATTAAATAGTCTGATTCTAATGGGATATTTAAGTCTGGGATATTCTTTACCTTCTCTTTAATCTGTTGTACTAACTTCATATCTTCGGTATTGAAATGTTTTTGCCCTTTACTTCCTGTTTTAGCATATAATGGTCCTGCTATTTTTCCTAAGTCTTGTATAAAATTTCTGGCGTAATTTACTAATCCTAAAAATTTTTGAAGGTCTTTTGTCTTATCTAAATTATTGGGCATTTCTAATACCTTTTTAGCTATATGAGGTTGTAGCTTTATTTTTCCGTCTCCTATAGTAACTCCTAAAAAGTTTATATACGTTTTACACAATTCCATTTTCTTTTTACTAACTATAATTCCTTTGTTTACAAATAATCTAAATACTGTCTGTAGGTGTCCTAAATGTTCTTGTAAGTCTTTGCTAAATACCAAAATATCATCTACATATACTAGCACAAAACGTTTGTATTCTCCAAATATCTCATCCATTTTTCTTTGGAAAATTGGAGGGGCAGTCTTAAGTCCAAATGGCATTGCTAGCCATTCGAAATGCCCTTCTGGACATGTAAAAGCTGTCCATTCTATACTATCAGGGTGCATCTTTACTTGCCAATATCCTGATTTACAGTCGAATTTGCTAAAAATTCTTTTTCCCTGTATTCTATTAAGTAATTCGCTTTTGTCTGGAAGTTTGTATGCATCTGTTCTTGTATTATCATTAAGTCTCTTATAGTTTATGACCATTCTGGCTTTTCCTCTGATTATTTCATTATGATTTCTAACCATAAAAGCCGCTGATCGGTGTCTAGAAGTAGATCTTCGAATTACACCTAGGGATAAAAGTTCTTTTATTTGGACTTGGAAATCTTCTATGTCTAAATTTGTTGCTTCTATTGCTGCTGTTTTTATTGTATATTCTGGGTTTATTATATCTAACCTACACATTATCTTATTGGCTTCCCAATGGAGTAAAGGTTTTTCCCCTATTATTTCTAATTCGTCTAAGGATTTTACTATATTATCTAAGTCTTTAGGCCCTTTGATATTTCCTATGCTTTTTAGTCCTTTATTGAAATTATAAAATGATGTTTCTATATTAATTAAAGTATAACTTTTTTCTCTTACTTCTTCATCAGAATTGTAACTTTCTTCTTCTTCATAGGCTTCTCTATTACATTCTTCTTTGGCCTGACATTTATTACAACAGGGCTTTTGTTTTTCTGTTTCATGCCTTCCTTTTGTTAATACTTCTTTTGTTTGTACAGGGGTATAGGTTGTCTGTTTAAAAAATGCTATGCCATCTCGTGTGATTAAACAACTTCCAGAGTCTTGAAATATAAATTTTAATCCTATGACTAAGTCTGTATTGATATTTAGATCTCTTACAAGTATGTTGTTTATGTCATAAGACGGGTTATAGAATTTTTTACAAGTATTTTGGAAACTTATTTTAGCTTTTTCTATGCAATATTCGTAGGTATTATAAGTGCCATCCATTTGCATTGCAACAACTGGCCTAGGTAATTTTGTTAATAGCTCTTGTGGGACTATCTTCTTATTTATTAGACAGCTAGTGCATCCTGGATCTAGTAGGGCTAGTGTTTCTATTTCAATATCTTCTATTTTGATTCTTGCTAATATTTTTATAGTTGCTATTTTTTTGTCTTCATTACAGATTAGTCCTGTGTCTATAATGTTTTTTATATTTAGATAGTTATCTTGTTCTTGGTTTGCTAATAAGGTTTCATTATTTTGAAGTAATATTTCTTCCTCTAATTTTCCTTTTCCTTTTTCCAGCGTTCTTATTCGATGATCTAGTTCTTGTATTTTCTCTTCTAATGAGTCTATTCTTATATTAATTATCTGATTATTTTCTCTTCTTATAGGTGGTCCTATTCTAATTCCTAATTCTGTTTCTATACAGGTTATGCATCCTTCCATAAAACAATTATTGCACTTTGCTCTTTTGTCTTTACTAGGGTACCATCTACAGAATCCACAGGGCTTACTATCTAATCCTCTGTTTCTTTCAAAATTGTGGTTACATTCTTGTATAATATTTGTCATATCAATGTATTGCAGTTCTTCTAGTTCTAGAGGCAATTTCAAATCTGTTCCTAATTCGTTAATAAAGTCGTCTTTTTCTGAGTCTGATGAGTCTGTTTTATTTCCTTCTGTAATTTCTATGCTTACTACTGAGTATATACTTTCTGTGTCTGACATATATTCATCTACATTTATTAAAGTCTCTTGTAGCTCTTCTATTAACTGAGAGTTTCTTGTTTTAGTGTTATATCTTTTAGGGCAGGTATTTGCCAGATGTTCTGAACTTCCACAAGTAAAACATTCTAATTTATTTCTATAGTTTCTTTCATCTCTGTATTTTCTTACATGCCTGTTTTTATCTAAGTATGGTTTCTTTGCTGATGATTTTCTTAGGTAATATTTCTTCTTATATGGTTTCCGATTATAGTATCTATTTTTATATTTTCTAGGCTTGTATGGTTTCTTGTCATAATGTTGAGTTGTATACATTACAGTTTTACAGAAATTCATTTCATTCTGTTTTAATTGTTTTTGTATTTGTATATTTGTACATTTTTCAGTTAATACTTCCATTACATGTTGTACTCTCTGTCCTATCGACCATTTTGCTGTTGGGTTTTGTATTACACCCTCTCTTTTATACCATCTCTCTTCTATTTCTCTACCTAATGCTCCTGGTAATTTGTTAAATAATTTTTTACCTAAGTCTTCATCAAAAGTGTTTCCGCTTAGTGTACAATAATAAAAGAACTCTCTTAAGAATTCTTTGATGTAACACCAGTTAGATATACTTAATTGTTCTAGTTTTATTAATGCATTTCTTTGAAGTATAATTGTTCCACTATTTGGGTCTTCTCCTGTAAGTAAACTATGCATTTTATTTGTGAAGTTATAAGGGTTTGCCCCCATATTTATTAGTGTCTGAAATTCTTGTGGGAAATTACTTTTGTATGCTTCCCATACTGCCTTAGATGATTCTCCTAAAAATGTCTCCATGTATCTATACATGGTTTCTGCATCTGTTTCTTGATAATTTTTAATAAAGTCTGCTACTACTATTCCTTTCCAAATGTCTATCGCTGAGTTCCAAAGTTGTGGATCATGGGCTGCAAGATTTAATATTTTTCCTTTGCTACCTCCTTCTTGTAGTCTAATAGGTTCTTCTATAGGCATTCTTTTACCCATAGGTTTTATTTTATCTGTCCTGATTTCTTCATCTGGGTTTACTCTCCATACTCTCCTTCTAGGCACATTTCCTGTACTAGTATCTATAGTATGAGTTTGTGAAGTCTTCTGGAAAGGTGTTGAACTACTCGACTCCATTAGTACATTAAATAAGAAAAAGAAAAAGACTATAGAGGATATAATTAAAAAGACGCTGGAGGAAATGATCAAAGAAGTAGAACAAGACAAACATATGGACCAAACCCCAATCAGACTAGAAGATACTGGTCCAGAACCACCAGTCAGATTAGACGACATCATTTCAGATCCTGACCAAGATAACCGAAGACAGCAAACAACAGAAGAAAACAGTGTCCCAACCGAGGGTGAAGACGATCAAGACGCCCAAGACCCGTATGCAGGATATGATTCGGGAATGAGTTTTGACTCAATTGCCCTTCATAACCTAGATACCTAAGAAAGTTTAAAATCCGAAGTCAGACGAAGTCAGTCTATAAAGTCTATAATATTAGGTCTGTGAATAAGTCTAGTGGGGATGCCCACTAAGTGTCCTGTGAGTGCTTACTTTATCACTACTTTCCAAAAGGAAAGAAAAACTGATAAGCACGCGTCTTAGTTTTAATAGGTCAGAATAATAATGCACAATCTGAATCAATAATGCATGTGACGATGGGGCCCAAAGAGCACCCGGCATGAATTATTTGATAAAGATAAGCATTAAGTGTCGGCAAAATCCTGATCGTCCTTTACAAAGTGTCGGTCAGATCTTAGCCATTTATTTTCTACGACTCTTATCCTCCTCATCTATATATACCCCTCTTCAAACCAAAGAAAGACATACGAAAAAACCACAGAAAGAAAAAACACTCCCAAGTTTCCATCTACTCTCAGATGCCTAACTACTTATACTAGCACAAAACGTTTGTATTCTCCAAATATCTCATCCATTTTTCTTTGGAAAATTGGAGGGGCAGTCTTAAGTCCAAATGGCATTGCTAGCCATTCGAAATGCCCTTCTGGACATGTAAAAGCTGTCCATTCTATACTATCAGGGTGCATCTTTACTTGCCAATATCCTGATTTACAGTCGAATTTGCTAAAAATTCTTTTTCCCTGTATTCTATTAAGTAATTCGCTTTTGTCTGGAAGTTTGTATGCATCTGTTCTTGTATTATCATTAAGTCTCTTATAGTTTATGACCATTCTGGCTTTTCCTCTGATTATTTCATTATGATTTCTAACCATAAAAGCCGCTGATCGGTGTCTAGAAGTAGATCTTCGAATTACACCTAGGGATAAAAGTTCTTTTATTTGGACTTGGAAATCTTCTATGTCTAAATTTGTTGCTTCTATTGCTGCTGTTTTTATTGTATATTCTGGGTTTATTATATCTAACCTACACATTATCTTATTGGCTTCCCAATGGAGTAAAGGTTTTTCCCCTATTATTTCTAATTCGTCTAAGGATTTTACTATATTATCTAAGTCTTTAGGCCCTTTGATATTTCCTATGCTTTTTAGTCCTTTATTGAAATTATAAAATGATGTTTCTATATTAATTAAAGTATAACTTTTTTCTCTTACTTCTTCATCAGAATTGTAACTTTCTTCTTCTTCATAGGCTTCTCTATTACATTCTTCTTTGGCCTGACATTTATTACAACAGGGCTTTTGTTTTTCTGTTTCATGCCTTCCTTTTGTTAATACTTCTTTTGTTTGTACAGGGGTATAGGTTGTCTGTTTAAAAAATGCTATGCCATCTCGTGTGATTAAACAACTTCCAGAGTCTTGAAATATAAATTTTAATCCTATGACTAAGTCTGTATTGATATTTAGATCTCTTACAAGTATGTTGTTTATGTCATAAGACGGGTTATAGAATTTTTTACAAGTATTTTGGAAACTTATTTTAGCTTTTTCTATGCAATATTCGTAGGTATTATAAGTGCCATCCATTTGCATTGCAACAACTGGCCTAGGTAATTTTGTTAATAGCTCTTGTGGGACTATCTTCTTATTTATTAGACAGCTAGTGCATCCTGGATCTAGTAGGGCTAGTGTTTCTATTTCAATATCTTCTATTTTGATTCTTGCTAATATTTTTATAGTTGCTATTTTTTTGTCTTCATTACAGATTAGTCCTGTGTCTATAATGTTTTTTATATTTAGATAGTTATCTTGTTCTTGGTTTGCTAATAAGGTTTCATTATTTTGAAGTAATATTTCTTCCTCTAATTTTCCTTTTCCTTTTTCCAGCGTTCTTATTCGATGATCTAGTTCTTGTATTTTCTCTTCTAATGAGTCTATTCTTATATTAATTATCTGATTATTTTCTCTTCTTATAGGTGGTCCTATTCTAATTCCTAATTCTGTTTCTATATTCAACAAGAAATAGAAATAAAAAAGCAGTATTTTGAAGATATAAAACAGTGGAAAGCCTCTAGAGAAACTTTTGGAAACAGACTATACGATTTTACGAAAAAATATAAAGACTCTCTTAGGAAAGGAATAAAAGATATAGTGGAACAAAAGAGGTTATTACAATATAATATTAGAGTGTGTAATCATCATATACATAGAAGTCGGCAAGAGATAAAAAAGATTAACGACAGATTAAGTAAAATTCCCTTAGGTTAATGAAGACACACCCATCTTTTTATCAAACAAGAATAGACAATAAGCTTATAAATAGGAATTTAAAAATATTAAGAGAAATTAATAGGACTGAAAAAAGACTCAAAAAAATTGCTAAAACAACAAATGAACTCTTAGTTGAAAATATAGATAGTGACTATAAATTAAATAGGTATATACAAAGGGATTTGACCGAAAACCTATCAGCAGTACGGTGGGAATTACAGGGAATAGAAACAGATAAACAGGCTTATAGAGATACCTTAAAGGAACAGCGAAAAAGAATTATAGCTAGTTTCTAAATAACAAAATAGATCCTTCTAGAAATTTAGAATATTTAGACTTGCGCATATATCCTGAAAAGAAATATAGAGCATTAAAAGACGGTACTTCTATTAAGAGTTTTAAATATAAAATATTTCAATGAAAAAGCTGAGAGATTTTAATTTTGTGAAATCCTACTCAGTACTCCCCCACTCGGTGTGTCTTTAACATGCAGATTATATATATTTTCCCCTAATTTTACCTTTTTTTTTTTTTTTTTTTTTTTTTTTTTTTTTTAACACAAATCAACCAGTTCAAACTCTTGCTCTTTAGTTTTAATTCTTAACAACAAGTTCTTTAACCCCACCCAGTATATGGTGATAACAACGTCCTACTCACGGACTACAATTCACCTATCAAGTTCCTAGGAATTTACAGATTAATCCATCGTTGTTATTAAGAAACTAAGAGCCTAACATTTTACTTAGGATGATTCATATTAAACTGTTCTTAATCATATAAACAATCATATAAATAACTCAAACATTTTTAACATAAAAACATAAAATAAACACACATAATTTACATATGGGGAAAACATGAATAATAGACTTACATGTTATAAGACGCGAGCGAGGTTTCCCTTTCGGGAACCCCCGGTGACTCTTAAGAAACTTTTAAAAATATTTAGACTTGTTCTTAGGGATGATTCGGGTGTTTTCAAAGTTGGATTTGGTTTTTGGAGTAGTTAGGCATCTGAGAGTAGATGGAAACTTGGGAGTGTTTTTTCTTTCTGTGGTTTTTTCGTATGTCTTTCTTTGGTTTGAAGAGGGGTATATATAGATGAGGAGGATAAGAGTCGTAGAAAATAAATGGCTAAGATCTGACCGACACTTTGTAAAGGACGATCAGGATTTTGCCGACACTTAATGCTTATCTTTATCAAATAATTCATGCCGGGTGCTCTTTGGGCCCCATCGTCACATGCATTATTGATTCAGATTGTGCATTATTATTCTGACCTATTAAAACTAAGACGCGTGCTTATCAGTTTTTCTTTCCTTTTGGAAAGTAGTGATAAAGTAAGCACTCACAGGACACTTAGTGGGCATCCCCACTAGACTTATTCACAGACCTAATATTATAGACTTTATAGACTGACTTCGTCTGACTTCGGATTTTAAACTTTCTTAGGTATCTAGGTTATGAAGGGCAATTGAGTCAAAACTCATTCCCGAATCATATCCTGCATACGGGTCTTGGGCGTCTTGATCGTCTTCACCCTCGGTTGGGACACTGTTTTCTTCTGTTGTTTGCTGTCTTCGGTTATCTTGGTCAGGATCTGAAATGATGTCGTCTAATCTGACTGGTGGTTCTGGACCAGTATCTTCTAGTCTGATTGGGGTTTGGTCCATATGTTTGTCTTGTTCTACTTCTTTGATCATTTCCTCCAGCGTCTTTTTAATTATATCCTCTATAGTCTTTTTCTTTTTCTTATTTAAGATCTTTTGTCTAGTTGTTTCACCCATGGTGAATGATTTTGGTAATCGTCTTCTAGGAGGAGTTGCTGGTTCTGTTTCACTTTTTGGCAAAGTGACAGCCTTCAACGGATTTGATTTGTCTTTACCGGCTACCGTTTGAGCCGGACTAGCTATATCTTTACCTGATATAGTAGGTTTATTTGCATTCTGAGAGGAATGCACACTCGTCTCATCCATTTTGGCTTGAGATGGAGAACTCGTGTCTGGGCTTGTCTGTCTGTTTTTCTCCTTTCTGAGTATCTGTAGTAGCTGATCCTTTTCTTGACTTAGGGCTTCACACTTAGCATTTAGCCTTTTAAACCCTTCTGTCATGGATTCACAGTGGTCGCAGAAAATTATTTTGTCTGTGTCTTTCTGGACCTTGTATTGTGGAATTTGGATTGGGCTTTGTTTTAGGGCTGGAGAGATAAAATAATTTGGGCCCAAATATCCCCTTGCATAGTCTAAGGCTTCAGTTAAATCATTAAAACCTTTGAAAAGAGGATTTTTTATTCCATTTATTGAGTCTATTACTTCTTGCCATGTTTGAAAAACACCATTGATTTTTCCATGTATTACTACATAAAATCTGAATTTCTTTTCCGTATTTTTGTCTGTAAAATACTGTCCCAGTGCATTTAACGTGGCTATGAAGTATTTAATGTCTCGTTTAGTGTATGCTATCCATAAATTATCCATTAAACATCTTTGAGGTCTGTCTATTTTACAGTCTGGCATTTCTTTAAAGGATAGGTTACATTTAGGATAACAAATTAGATTATGTTTTCCAAAATGTATTCTTTCTAAAGTTTCGACCGAGGTCTGAGGTCTGAAACGTACATTTGTTAAAAGAGTCTGAGCGTACGAGTCTGAAGCAGAGGCTGGGCCTTTGCCTTTGTCTGTCTGGGCTATCTCTGGTAGCTTTGGTCTTGTGCCTGAGTTGGGCCGCATACTGAAAAATAACTTATTGTTATACCGTTTTCAAATTTAATCTACTTAACTGATCTGCTAGATTATTATCCTTTCCTTTAATGTATTCGAAGATTATATTAGGATATATTGAGATCGTGTCTATGAAGTTTAGCCATCTCCTCTTACTACTATTCTTCTGATCTATCTTTTGATGAAATCTTACTATGGCTTCACAGTCTGTTCTAACTAGTATTTCGTTTTTATTTAGAATATATAACTTAAAACTATTTAACCCATATATTATAGCTAATACTTCTGCGTCTATGCTACTCATATTTCCTTTTTCTTTATACTTACCACTTTGATAGGCACAAATCTTTTCTTCTTGTTTGGGACTATATTTAGAGGGTCGTGCCTTTAGTACCGCTCCCCATCCTTGGATACTTCCATCTGTTTCTATAATTAAATAGTCTGATTCTAATGGGATATTTAAGTCTGGGATATTCTTTACCTTCTCTTTAATCTGTTGTACTAACTTCATATCTTCGGTATTGAAATGTTTTTGCCCTTTACTTCCTGTTTTAGCATATAATGGTCCTGCTATTTTTCCTAAGTCTTGTATAAAATTTCTGGCGTAATTTACTAATCCTAAAAATTTTTGAAGGTCTTTTGTCTTATCTAAATTATTGGGCATTTCTAATACCTTTTTAGCTATATGAGGTTGTAGCTTTATTTTTCCGTCTCCTATAGTAACTCCTAAAAAGTTTATATACGTTTTACACAATTCCATTTTCTTTTTACTAACTATAATTCCTTTGTTTACAAATAATCTAAATACTGTCTGTAGGTGTCCTAAATGTTCTTGTAAGTCTTTGCTAAATACCAAAATATCATCTACATATACTAGCACAAAACGTTTGTATTCTCCAAATATCTCATCCATTTTTCTTTGGAAAATTGGAGGGGCAGTCTTAAGTCCAAATGGCATTGCTAGCCATTCGAAATGCCCTTCTGGACATGTAAAAGCTGTCCATTCTATACTATCAGGGTGCATCTTTACTTGCCAATATCCTGATTTACAGTCGAATTTGCTAAAAATTCTTTTTCCCTGTATTCTATTAAGTAATTCGCTTTTGTCTGGAAGTTTGTATGCATCTGTTCTTGTATTATCATTAAGTCTCTTATAGTTTATGACCATTCTGGCTTTTCCTCTGATTATTTCATTATGATTTCTAACCATAAAAGCCGCTGATCGGTGTCTAGAAGTAGATCTTCGAATTACACCTAGGGATAAAAGTTCTTTTATTTGGACTTGGAAATCTTCTATGTCTAAATTTGTTGCTTCTATTGCTGCTGTTTTTATTGTATATTCTGGGTTTATTATATCTAACCTACACATTATCTTATTGGCTTCCCAATGGAGTAAAGGTTTTTCCCCTATTATTTCTAATTCGTCTAAGGATTTTACTATATTATCTAAGTCTTTAGGCCCTTTGATATTTCCTATGCTTTTTAGTCCTTTATTGAAATTATAAAATGATGTTTCTATATTAATTAAAGTATAACTTTTTTCTCTTACTTCTTCATCAGAATTGTAACTTTCTTCTTCTTCATAGGCTTCTCTATTACATTCTTCTTTGGCCTGACATTTATTACAACAGGGCTTTTGTTTTTCTGTTTCATGCCTTCCTTTTGTTAATACTTCTTTTGTTTGTACAGGGGTATAGGTTGTCTGTTTAAAAAATGCTATGCCATCTCGTGTGATTAAACAACTTCCAGAGTCTTGAAATATAAATTTTAATCCTATGACTAAGTCTGTATTGATATTTAGATCTCTTACAAGTATGTTGTTTATGTCATAAGACGGGTTATAGAATTTTTTACAAGTATTTTGGAAACTTATTTTAGCTTTTTCTATGCAATATTCGTAGGTATTATAAGTGCCATCCATTTGCATTGCAACAACTGGCCTAGGTAATTTTGTTAATAGCTCTTGTGGGACTATCTTCTTATTTATTAGACAGCTAGTGCATCCTGGATCTAGTAGGGCTAGTGTTTCTATTTCAATATCTTCTATTTTGATTCTTGCTAATATTTTTATAGTTGCTATTTTTTTGTCTTCATTACAGATTAGTCCTGTGTCTATAATGTTTTTTATATTTAGATAGTTATCTTGTTCTTGGTTTGCTAATAAGGTTTCATTATTTTGAAGTAATATTTCTTCCTCTAATTTTCCTTTTCCTTTTTCCAGCGTTCTTATTCGATGATCTAGTTCTTGTATTTTCTCTTCTAATGAGTCTATTCTTATATTAATTATCTGATTATTTTCTCTTCTTATAGGTGGTCCTATTCTAATTCCTAATTCTGTTTCTATACAGGTTATGCATCCTTCCATAAAACAATTATTGCACTTTGCTCTTTTGTCTTTACTAGGGTACCATCTACAGAATCCACAGGGCTTACTATCTAATCCTCTGTTTCTTTCAAAATTGTGGTTACATTCTTGTATAATATTTGTCATATCAATGTATTGCAGTTCTTCTAGTTCTAGAGGCAATTTCAAATCTGTTCCTAATTCGTTAATAAAGTCGTCTTTTTCTGAGTCTGATGAGTCTGTTTTATTTCCTTCTGTAATTTCTATGCTTACTACTGAGTATATACTTTCTGTGTCTGACATATATTCATCTACATTTATTAAAGTCTCTTGTAGCTCTTCTATTAACTGAGAGTTTCTTGTTTTAGTGTTATATCTTTTAGGGCAGGTATTTGCCAGATGTTCTGAACTTCCACAAGTAAAACATTCTAATTTATTTCTATAGTTTCTTTCATCTCTGTATTTTCTTACATGCCTGTTTTTATCTAAGTATGGTTTCTTTGCTGATGATTTTCTTAGGTAATATTTCTTCTTATATGGTTTCCGATTATAGTATCTATTTTTATATTTTCTAGGCTTGTATGGTTTCTTGTCATAATGTTGAGTTGTATACATTACAGTTTTACAGAAATTCATTTCATTCTGTTTTAATTGTTTTTGTATTTGTATATTTGTACATTTTTCAGTTAATACTTCCATTACATGTTGTACTCTCTGTCCTATCGACCATTTTGCTGTTGGGTTTTGTATTACACCCTCTCTTTTATACCATCTCTCTTCTATTTCTCTACCTAATGCTCCTGGTAATTTGTTAAATAATTTTTTACCTAAGTCTTCATCAAAAGTGTTTCCGCTTAGTGTACAATAATAAAAGAACTCTCTTAAGAATTCTTTGATGTAACACCAGTTAGATATACTTAATTGTTCTAGTTTTATTAATGCATTTCTTTGAAGTATAATTGTTCCACTATTTGGGTCTTCTCCTGTAAGTAAACTATGCATTTTATTTGTGAAGTTATAAGGGTTTGCCCCCATATTTATTAGTGTCTGAAATTCTTGTGGGAAATTACTTTTGTATGCTTCCCATACTGCCTTAGATGATTCTCCTAAAAATGTCTCCATGTATCTATACATGGTTTCTGCATCTGTTTCTTGATAATTTTTAATAAAGTCTGCTACTACTATTCCTTTCCAAATGTCTATCGCTGAGTTCCAAAGTTGTGGATCATGGGCTGCAAGATTTAATATTTTTCCTTTGCTACCTCCTTCTTGTAGTCTAATAGGTTCTTCTATAGGCATTCTTTTACCCATAGGTTTTATTTTATCTGTCCTGATTTCTTCATCTGGGTTTACTCTCCATACTCTCCTTCTAGGCACATTTCCTGTACTAGTATCTATAGTATGAGTTTGTGAAGTCTTCTGGAAAGGTGTTGAACTACTCGACTCCATTAGTTCTTTTTCACTTACTATAGATGTAGTGTCTTCTTTATCATATCTATACCCTAAGTTATCTGTTCTTTCTTTACAATTTTTAAGGTGTATTATGGTCTCTTCTAGATTCATACTTCCTTTTAGACAATCTTTGCATTTGAAAAAATCGGATTTTTGTTCTGTATATAGTCTTTTAGCTCGTTCTATTACTTCGTCTACCGCATATGCTTCTTCTAGTATTTCTATATTCATAAGTTCTTCTTCTAATTCTACATCTTTTTCTTCAATGCTATTTTCGTCTATTTGCCTAGTATAGTTATAGTCTGTGAATCTTATTGAAGTTTCACCTTTTCTATTAGTATACATAACATGGTCTTCAGGTGTATATACTTTTGGTTTACTAAGTTTTTCTAAATTCCATTCTAGTCCTGCGTAGCTTTCTGGATCTATTTTTATTGGTTTAATTAATTTTATTCCTCTATTCCCCATAAGTTCTACTACATCGTCTATTTTTATTTTAAACTTGGTATTACTATTTGTTGCCATCTTTCCTATAAATCCTATACACATTAATAGATTCTTTCCTTTATCCATATCAGCAGTACGGTGGGAATTACAGGGAATAGAAACAGATAAACAGGCTTATAGAGATACCTTAAAGGAACAGCGAAAAAGAATTATAGCTAGTTTCTAAATAACAAAATAGATCCTTCTAGAAATTTAGAATATTTAGACTTGCGCATATATCCTGAAAAGAAATATAGAGCATTAAAAGACGGTACTTCTATTAAGTGTAACTTTAGCCAGGGAGAACACACTCTACATACCGAAGATAGACAATACAATACTTTAATAGACTTATTAATCAATTTTAGCAGTAAAATCCAGGAACAAGATAAGATAATCTTACAGCTTATAGAAAAAATAGAAGAAGCTCAGAACAGACATACAAAAACATTAGAAAAAATCGAAAGAAATCTAGACTTCATAAAAGAACAAGGTATTGAAAAAATTAGAAAAGGTACTTATAACGATATACAATCTTTTGATATAGACAAACAATTAAAAGAAATTAAAAAGGAAGTATTAAATATTAAAGAAATATCCCTTTCATGAATACAGATGACCCAATATATAAAAAAGCACTAGATTATAGTAGCCAATTCCAGGAGCCAGTAGGTTTCACTACACACATACCAGCAGCCCAGTCAGATAAAATAATTGTTAGACAAAATAATACAATTATAGCAATCTTATTAGAAATAAATCAAAAGCTAGAAAAACTACTAAAGAAAAAAGAAGAAAAAGAAAAATCTCATAGTACTAATATAGATGAACTAATTTCAAAACTAGAAAAAATAGAAATAACACCGCAAAAAGAAAGACTTAAAATAATCAGAAAACCACAAAAATGGACTTTCTTTCAGGTAGGAGAACCCGAATCGACGAAGTAGATAGACCAGAACCTAGTTATTCAAACAACCAGATAGGAAATAATTTGATATCTAGAATTTTCTCTAAAAAGGCAAGAGAAGAAGAAAATAGCGAACTTAGTCAGATTATAGATGTAGATAAAGACCTACAGCTTTTTAAACAACATCAATTAAAAGTATTAGATCCAAGAATATTATATAATACAAAGTATTTCTCTAGAAATAACCTACTTTATAGGCACTATAGAGAAGAGCAAATATCCGCATTAGGAGAAAATTCAGTACAATTAAATTTAGTAAATCAAGAATCCTTTAAAACTATTAAAAATACAAGAATGACAATGATGCATTTAGGATTAATTATATTAGGAATAAAAGGATTAAACAGAAAAAATCTAGGAGCAAAAGTGCTAATAACCTTATATGATGATAGATGGACAGACTTAAAAAAGGCAATAATAGGTCTAACTGAAGTAGATATGACAAATAATGGGGGAATATTTTACATTAGTCCAGACTTTCTAATGAATTTACAAGAATTTGGATCACATATAAAAATAGGAATACAGACTAAAGGATATGAAGAAATGGATAAAGGAAAGAATCTATTAATGTGTATAGGATTTATAGGAAAGATGGCAACAAATAGTAATACCAAGTTTAAAATAAAAATAGACGATGTAGTAGAACTTATGGGGAATAGAGGAATAAAATTAATTAAACCAATAAAAATAGATCCAGAAAGCTACGCAGGACTAGAATGGAATTTAGAAAAACTTAGTAAACCAAAAGTATATACACCTGAAGACCATGTTATGTATACTAATAGAAAAGGTGAAACTTCAATAAGATTCACAGACTATAACTATACTAGGCAAATAGACGAAAATAGCATTGAAGAAAAAGATGTAGAATTAGAAGAAGAACTTATGAATATAGAAATACTAGAAGAAGCATATGCGGTAGACGAAGTAATAGAACGAGCTAAAAGACTATATACAGAACAAAAATCCGATTTTTTCAAATGCAAAGATTGTCTAAAAGGAAGTATGAATCTAGAAGAGACCATAATACACCTTAAAAATTGTAAAGAAAGAACAGATAACTTAGGGTATAGATATGATAAAGAAGACACTACATCTATAGTAAGTGAAAAAGAACTAATGGAGTCGAGTAGTTCAACACCTTTCCAGAAGACTTCACAAACTCATACTATAGATACTAGTACAGGAAATGTGCCTAGAAGGAGAGTATGGAGAGTAAACCCAGATGAAGAAATCAGGACAGATAAAATAAAACCTATGGGTAAAAGAATGCCTATAGAAGAACCTATTAGACTACAAGAAGGAGGTAGCAAAGGAAAAATATTAAATCTTGCAGCCCATGATCCACAACTTTGGAACTCAGCGATAGACATTTGGAAAGGAATAGTAGTAGCAGACTTTATTAAAAATTATCAAGAAACAGATGCAGAAACCATGTATAGATACATGGAGACATTTTTAGGAGAATCATCTAAGGCAGTATGGGAAGCATACAAAAGTAATTTCCCACAAGAATTTCAGACACTAATAAATATGGGGGCAAACCCTTATAACTTCACAAATAAAATGCATAGTTTACTTACAGGAGAAGACCCAAATAGTGGAACAATTATACTTCAAAGAAATGCATTAATAAAACTAGAACAATTAAGTATATCTAACTGGTGTTACATCAAAGAATCCTTAAGAGAGTTCTTTTATTATTGTACACTAAGCGGAAACACTTTTGATGAAGACTTAGGTAAAAAATTATTTAACAAATTACCAGGAGCATTAGGTAGAGAAATAGAAGAGAGATGGTATAAAAGAGAGGGTGTAATACAAAACCCAACAGCAAAATGGTCGATAGGACAGAGAGTACAACATGTAATGGAAGTATTAACTGAAAAATGTACAAATATACAAATACAAAAACAATTAAAACAGAATGAAATGAATTTCTGTAAAACTGTAATGTATACAACTCAACATTATGACAAGAAACCATACAAGCCTAGAAAATATAAAAATAGATACTATAATCGGAAACCATATAAGAAGAAATATTACCTAAGAAAATCATCAGCAAAGAAACCATACTTAGATAAAAACAGGCATGTAAGAAAATACAGAGATGAAAGAAACTATAGAAATAAATTAGAATGTTTTACTTGTGGAAGTTCAGAACATCTGGCAAATACCTGCCCTAAAAGATATAACACTAAAACAAGAAACTCTCAGTTAATAGAAGAGCTACAAGAGACTTTAATAAATGTAGATGAATATATGTCAGACACAGAAAGTATATACTCAGTAGTAAGCATAGAAATTACAGAAGGAAATAAAACAGACTCATCAGACTCAGAAAAAGACGACTTTATTAACGAATTAGGAACAGATTTGAAATTGCCTCTAGAACTAGAAGAACTGCAATACATTGATATGACAAATATTATACAAGAATGTAACCACAATTTTGAAAGAAACAGAGGATTAGATAGTAAGCCCTGTGGATTCTGTAGATGGTACCCTAGTAAAGACAAAAGAGCAAAGTGCAATAATTGTTTTATGGAAGGATGCATAACCTGTATAGAAACAGAATTAGGAATTAGAATAGGACCACCTATAAGAAGAGAAAATAATCAGATAATTAATATAAGAATAGACTCATTAGAAGAGAAAATACAAGAACTAGATCATCGAATAAGAACGCTGGAAAAAGGAAAAGGAAAATTAGAGGAAGAAATATTACTTCAAAATAATGAAACCTTATTAGCAAACCAAGAACAAGATAACTATCTAAATATAAAAAACATTATAGACACAGGACTAATCTGTAATGAAGACAAAAAAATAGCAACTATAAAAATATTAGCAAGAATCAAAATAGAAGATATTGAAATAGAAACACTAGCCCTACTAGATCCAGGATGCACTAGCTGTCTAATAAATAAGAAGATAGTCCCACAAGAGCTATTAACAAAATTACCTAGGCCAGTTGTTGCAATGCAAATGGATGGCACTTATAATACCTACGAATATTGCATAGAAAAAGCTAAAATAAGTTTCCAAAATACTTGTAAAAAATTCTATAACCCGTCTTATGACATAAACAACATACTTGTAAGAGATCTAAATATCAATACAGACTTAGTCATAGGATTAAAATTTATATTTCAAGACTCTGGAAGTTGTTTAATCACACGAGATGGCATAGCATTTTTTAAACAGACAACCTATACCCCTGTACAAACAAAAGAAGTATTAACAAAAGGAAGGCATGAAACAGAAAAACAAAAGCCCTGTTGTAATAAATGTCAGGCCAAAGAAGAATGTAATAGAGAAGCCTATGAAGAAGAAGAAAGTTACAATTCTGATGAAGAAGTAAGAGAAAAAAGTTATACTTTAATTAATATAGAAACATCATTTTATAATTTCAATAAAGGACTAAAAAGCATAGGAAATATCAAAGGGCCTAAAGACTTAGATAATATAGTAAAATCCTTAGACGAATTAGAAATAATAGGGGAAAAACCTTTACTCCATTGGGAAGCCAATAAGATAATGTGTAGGTTAGATATAATAAACCCAGAATATACAATAAAAACAGCAGCAATAGAAGCAACAAATTTAGACATAGAAGATTTCCAAGTCCAAATAAAAGAACTTTTATCCCTAGGTGTAATTCGAAGATCTACTTCTAGACACCGATCAGCGGCTTTTATGGTTAGAAATCATAATGAAATAATCAGAGGAAAAGCCAGAATGGTCATAAACTATAAGAGACTTAATGATAATACAAGAACAGATGCATACAAACTTCCAGACAAAAGCGAATTACTTAATAGAATACAGGGAAAAAGAATTTTTAGCAAATTCGACTGTAAATCAGGATATTGGCAAGTAAAGATGCACCCTGATAGTATAGAATGGACAGCTTTTACATGTCCAGAAGGGCATTTCGAATGGCTAGCAATGCCATTTGGACTTAAGACTGCCCCTCCAATTTTCCAAAGAAAAATGGATGAGATATTTGGAGAATACAAACGTTTTGTGCTAGTATATGTAGATGATATTTTGGTATTTAGCAAAGACTTACAAGAACATTTAGGACACCTACAGACAGTATTTAGATTATTTGTAAACAAAGGAATTATAGTTAGTAAAAAGAAAATGGAATTGTGTAAAACGTATATAAACTTTTTAGGAGTTACTATAGGAGACGGAAAAATAAAGCTACAACCTCATATAGCTAAAAAGGTATTAGAAATGCCCAATAATTTAGATAAGACAAAAGACCTTCAAAAATTTTTAGGATTAGTAAATTACGCCAGAAATTTTATACAAGACTTAGGAAAAATAGCAGGACCATTATATGCTAAAACAGGAAGTAAAGGGCAAAAACATTTCAATACCGAAGATATGAAGTTAGTACAACAGATTAAAGAGAAGGTAAAGAATATCCCAGACTTAAATATCCCATTAGAATCAGACTATTTAATTATAGAAACAGATGGAAGTATCCAAGGATGGGGAGCGGTACTAAAGGCACGACCCTCTAAATATAGTCCCAAACAAGAAGAAAAGATTTGTGCCTATCAAAGTGGTAAGTATAAAGAAAAAGGAAATATGAGTAGCATAGACGCAGAAGTATTAGCTATAATATATGGGTTAAATAGTTTTAAGTTATATATTCTAAATAAAAACGAAATACTAGTTAGAACAGACTGTGAAGCCATAGTAAGATTTCATCAAAAGATAGATCAGAAGAATAGTAGTAAGAGGAGATGGCTAAACTTCATAGACACGATCTCAATATATCCTAATATAATCTTCGAATACATTAAAGGAAAGGATAATAATCTAGCAGATCAGTTAAGTAGATTAAATTTGAAAACGGTATAACAATAAGTTATTTTTCAGTATGCGGCCCAACTCAGGCACAAGACCAAAGCTACCAGAGATAGCCCAGACAGACAAAGGCAAAGGCCCAGCCTCTGCTTCAGACTCGTACGCTCAGACTCTTTTAACAAATGTACGTTTCAGACCTCAGACCTCGGTCGAAACTTTAGAAAGAATACATTTTGGAAAACATAATCTAATTTGTTATCCTAAATGTAACCTATCCTTTAAAGAAATGCCAGACTGTAAAATAGACAGACCTCAAAGATGTTTAATGGATAATTTATGGATAGCATACACTAAACGAGACATTAAATACTTCATAGCCACGTTAAATGCACTGGGACAGTATTTTACAGACAAAAATACGGAAAAGAAATTCAGATTTTATGTAGTAATACATGGAAAAATCAATGGTGTTTTTCAAACATGGCAAGAAGTAATAGACTCAATAAATGGAATAAAAAATCCTCTTTTCAAAGGTTTTAATGATTTAACTGAAGCCTTAGACTATGCAAGGGGATATTTGGGCCCAAATTATTTTATCTCTCCAGCCCTAAAACAAAGCCCAATCCAAATTCCACAATACAAGGTCCAGAAAGACACAGACAAAATAATTTTCTGCGACCACTGTGAATCCATGACAGAAGGGTTTAAAAGGCTAAATGCTAAGTGTGAAGCCCTAAGTCAAGAAAAGGATCAGCTACTACAGATACTCAGAAAGGAGAAAAACAGACAGACAAGCCCAGACACGAGTTCTCCATCTCAAGCCAAAATGGATGAGACGAGTGTGCATTCCTCTCAGAATGCAAATAAACCTACTATATCAGGTAAAGATATAGCTAGTCCGGCTCAAACGGTAGCCGGTAAAGACAAATCAAATCCGTTGAAGGCTGTCACTTTGCCAAAAAGTGAAACAGAACCAGCAACTCCTCCTAGAAGACGATTACCAAAATCATTCACCATGGGTGAAACAACTAGACAAAAGATCTTAAATAAGAAAAAGAAAAAGACTATAGAGGATATAATTAAAAAGACGCTGGAGGAAATGATCAAAGAAGTAGAACAAGACAAACATATGGACCAAACCCCAATCAGACTAGAAGATACTGGTCCAGAACCACCAGTCAGATTAGACGACATCATTTCAGATCCTGACCAAGATAACCGAAGACAGCAAACAACAGAAGAAAACAGTGTCCCAACCGAGGGTGAAGACGATCAAGACGCCCAAGACCCGTATGCAGGATATGATTCGGGAATGAGTTTTGACTCAATTGCCCTTCATAACCTAGATACCTAAGAAAGTTTAAAATCCGAAGTCAGACGAAGTCAGTCTATAAAGTCTATAATATTAGGTCTGTGAATAAGTCTAGTGGGGATGCCCACTAAGTGTCCTGTGAGTGCTTACTTTATCACTACTTTCCAAAAGGAAAGAAAAACTGATAAGCACGCGTCTTAGTTTTAATAGGTCAGAATAATAATGCACAATCTGAATCAATAATGCATGTGACGATGGGGCCCAAAGAGCACCCGGCATGAATTATTTGATAAAGATAAGCATTAAGTGTCGGCAAAATCCTGATCGTCCTTTACAAAGTGTCGGTCAGATCTTAGCCATTTATTTTCTACGACTCTTATCCTCCTCATCTATATATACCCCTCTTCAAACCAAAGAAAGACATACGAAAAAACCACAGAAAGAAAAAACACTCCCAAGTTTCCATCTACTCTCAGATGCCTAACTACTCCAAAAACCAAATCCAACTTTGAAAACACCCGAATCATCCCTAAGAACAAGTCTAAATATTTTTAAAAGTTTCTTAAGAGTCACCGGGGGTTCCCGAAAGGGAAACCTCGCTCGCGTCTTATAACATGTAAGTCTATTATTCATGTTTTCCCCATATGTAAATTATGTGTGTTTATTTTATGTTTTTATGTTAAAAATGTTTGAGTTATTTATATGATTGTTTATATGATTAAGAACAGTTTAATATGAATCATCCTAAGTAAAATGTTAGGCTCTTAGTTTCTTAATAACAACGATGGATTAATCTGTAAATTCCTAGGAACTTGATAGGTGAATTGTAGTCCGTGAGTAGGACGTTGTTATCACCATATACTGGGTGGGGTTAAAGAACTTGTTGTTAAGAATTAAAACTAAAGAGCAAGAGTTTGAACTGGTTGATTTGTGTTAAAAAAAAAAAAAAAAAAAAAAAAAAAAAAAAAGGTAAAATTAGGGGAAAATATATATAATCTGCATGTTAAAGACACACCGAGTGGGGGAGTACTGAGTAGGATTTCACAAAATTAAAATCTCTCAGCTTTTTCATTGAAATATTTTATATTTAAAACTCTAAAAATAAGGTGGGAATTACAGGGAATAGAAACAGATAAACAGGCTTATAGAGATACCTTAAAGGAACAGCGAAAAAGAATTATAGCTAGTTTCTAAATAACAAAATAGATCCTTCTAGAAATTTAGAATATTTAGACTTGCGCATATATCCTGAAAAGAAATATAGAGCATTAAAAGACGGTACTTCTATTAAGTGTAACTTTAGCCAGGGAGAACACACTCTACATACCGAAGATAGACAATACAATACTTTAATAGACTTATTAATCAATTTTAGCAGTAAAATCCAGGAACAAGATAAGATAATCTTACAGCTTATAGAAAAAATAGAAGAAGCTCAGAACAGACATACAAAAACATTAGAAAAAATCGAAAGAAATCTAGACTTCATAAAAGAACAAGGTATTGAAAAAATTAGAAAAGGTACTTATAACGATATACAATCTTTTGATATAGACAAACAATTAAAAGAAATTAAAAAGGAAGTATTAAATATTAAAGAAATATCCCTTTCATGAATACAGATGACCCAATATATAAAAAAGCACTAGATTATAGTAGCCAATTCCAGGAGCCAGTAGGTTTCACTACACACATACCAGCAGCCCAGTCAGATAAAATAATTGTTAGACAAAATAATACAATTATAGCAATCTTATTAGAAATAAATCAAAAGCTAGAAAAACTACTAAAGAAAAAAGAAGAAAAAGAAAAATCTCATAGTACTAATATAGATGAACTAATTTCAAAACTAGAAAAAATAGAAATAACACCGCAAAAAGAAAGACTTAAAATAATCAGAAAACCACAAAAATGGACTTTCTTTCAGGTAGGAGAACCCGAATCGACGAAGTAGATAGACCAGAACCTAGTTATTCAAACAACCAGATAGGAAATAATTTGATATCTAGAATTTTCTCTAAAAAGGCAAGAGAAGAAGAAAATAGCGAACTTAGTCAGATTATAGATGTAGATAAAGACCTACAGTATAGTAACTCCTAAAAAGTTTATATACGTTTTACACAATTCCATTTTCTTTTTACTAACTATAATTCCTTTGTTTACAAATAATCTAAATACTGTCTGTAGGTGTCCTAAATGTTCTTGTAAGTCTTTGCTAAATACCAAAATATCATCTACATATACTAGCACAAAACGTTTGTATTCTCCAAATATCTCATCCATTTTTCTTTGGAAAATTGGAGGGGCACTTATGAATATAGAAATACTAGAAGAAGCATATGCGGTAGACGAAGTAATAGAACGAGCTAAAAGACTATATACAGAACAAAAATCCGATTTTTTCAAATGCAAAGATTGTCTAAAAGGAAGTATGAATCTAGAAGAGACCATAATACACCTTAAAAATTGTAAAGAAAGAACAGATAACTTAGGGTATAGATATGATAAAGAAGACACTACATCTATAGTAAGTGAAAAAGAACTAATGGAGTCGAGTAGTTCAACACCTTTCCAGAAGACTTCACAAACTCATACTATAGATACTAGTACAGGAAATGTGCCTAGAAGGAGAGTATGGAGAGTAAACCCAGATGAAGAAATCAGGACAGATAAAATAAAACCTATGGGTAAAAGAATGCCTATAGAAGAACCTATTAGACTACAAGAAGGAGGTAGCAAAGGAAAAATATTAAATCTTGCAGCCCATGATCCACAACTTTGGAACTCAGCGATAGACATTTGGAAAGGAATAGTAGTAGCAGACTTTATTAAAAATTATCAAGAAACAGATGCAGAAACCATGTATAGATACATGGAGACATTTTTAGGAGAATCATCTAAGGCAGTATGGGAAGCATACAAAAGTAATTTCCCACAAGAATTTCAGACACTAATAAATATGGGGGCAAACCCTTATAACTTCACAAATAAAATGCATAGTTTACTTACAGGAGAAGACCCAAATAGTGGAACAATTATACTTCAAAGAAATGCATTAATAAAACTAGAACAATTAAGTATATCTAACTGGTGTTACATCAAAGAATTCTTAAGAGAGTTCTTTTATTATTGTACACTAAGCGGAAACACTTTTGATGAAGACTTAGGTAAAAAATTATTTAACAAATTACCAGGAGCATTAGGTAGAGAAATAGAAGAGAGATGGTATAAAAGAGAGGGTGTAATACAAAACCCAACAGCAAAATGGTCGATAGGACAGAGAGTACAACATGTAATGGAAGTATTAACTGAAAAATGTACAAATATACAAATACAAAAACAATTAAAACAGAATGAAATGAATTTCTGTAAAACTGTAATGTATACAACTCAACATTATGACAAGAAACCATACAAGCCTAGAAAATATAAAAATAGATACTATAATCGGAAACCATATAAGAAGAAATATTACCTAAGAAAATCATCAGCAAAGAAACCATACTTAGATAAAAACAGGCATGTAAGAAAATACAGAGATGAAAGAAACTATAGAAATAAATTAGAATGTTTTACTTGTGGAAGTTCAGAACATCTGGCAAATACCTGCCCTAAAAGATATAACACTAAAACAAGAAACTCTCAGTTAATAGAAGAGCTACAAGAGACTTTAATAAATGTAGATGAATATATGTCAGACACAGAAAGTATATACTCAGTAGTAAGCATAGAAATTACAGAAGGAAATAAAACAGACTCATCAGACTAAAACTATTAAAAATACAAGAATGACAATGATGCATTTAGGATTAATTATATTAGGAATAAAAGGATTAAACAGAAAAAATCTAGGAGCAAAAGTGCTAATAACCTTATATGATGATAGATGGACAGACTTAAAAAAGGCAATAATAGGTCTAACTGAAGTAGATATGACAAATAATGGGGGAATATTTTACATTAGTCCAGACTTTCTAATGAATTTACAAGAATTTGGATCACATATAAAAATAGGAATACAGACTAAAGGATATGAAGAAATGGATAAAGGAAAGAATCTATTAATGTGTATAGGATTTATAGGAAAGATGGCAACAAATAGTAATACCAAGTTTAAAATAAAAATAGACGATGTAGTAGAACTTATGGGGAATAGAGGAATAAAATTAATTAAACCAATAAAAATAGATCCAGAAAGCTACGCAGGACTAGAATGGAATTTAGAAAAACTTAGTAAACCAAAAGTATATACACCTGAAGACCATGTTATGTATACTAATAGAAAAGGTCCGTGAGTAGGACGTTGTTATCACCATATACTGGGTGGGGTTAAAGAACTTGTTGTTAAGAATTAAAACTAAAGAGCAAGAGTTTGAACTGGTTGATTTGTGTTAAAAAAAAAAAAAAAAAAAAAAAAAAAAAAAAAGGTAAAATTAGGGGAAAATATATATAATCTGCATGTTAAAGACACACCGAGTGGGGGAGTACTGAGTAGGATTTCACAAAATTAAAATCTCTCAGCTTTTTCATTGAAATATTTTATATTTAAAACTCTAAAAATATTTATTATTTTGGTATCAGAGCAAGAAGATCTTAGGCTAAAATATTTATGAGACAACTCAACCTTGCAGAAACCATGTATAGATACATGGAGACATTTTTAGGAGAATCATCTAAGGCAGTATGGGAAGCATACAAAAGTAATTTCCCACAAGAATTTCAGACACTAATAAATATGGGGGCAAACCCTTATAACTTCACAATCTATATTAGTACTATGAGATTTTTCTTTTTCTTCTTTTTTCTTTAGTAGTTTTTCTAGCTTTTGATTTATTTCTAATAAGATTGCTATAATTGTATTATTTTGTCTAACAATTATTTTATCTGACTGGGCTGCTGGTATGTGTGTAGTGAAACCTACTGGCTCCTGGAATTGGCTACTATAATCTAGTGCTTTTTTATATATTGGGTCATCTGTATTCATGAAAGGGATATTTCTTTAATATTTAATACTTCCTTTTTAATTTCTTTTAATTGTTTGTCTATATCAAAAGATTGTATATCGTTATAAGTACCTTTTCTAATTTTTTCAATACCTTGTTCTTTTATGAAGTCTAGATTTCTTTCGATTTTTTCTAATGTTTTTGTATGTCTGTTCTGAGCTTCTTCTATTTTTTAGCTAGTCCGGCTCAAACGGTAGCCGGTAAAGACAAATCAAATCCGTTGAAGGCTGTCACTTTGCCAAAAAGTGAAACAGAACCAGCAACTCCTCCTAGAAGACGATTACCAAAATCATTCACCATGGGTGAAACAACTAGTGTCACCGGGGGTTCCCGAAAGGGAAACCTCGCTCGCGTCTTATAACATGTAAGTCTATTATTCATGTTTTCCCCATATGTAAATTATGTGTGTTTATTTTATGTTTTTATGTTAAAAATGTTTGAGTTATTTATATGATTGTTTATATGATTAAGAACAGTTTAATATGAATCATCCTAACAGACAAAGGCAAAGGCCCAGCCTCTGCTTCAGACTCGTACGCTCAGACTCTTTTAACAAATGTACGTTTCAGACCTCAGACCTCGGTCGAAACTTTAGAAAGAATACATTTTGGAAAACATAATCTAATTTGTTATCCTAAATGTAACCTATCCTTTAAAGAAATGCCAGACTGTAAAATAGACAGACCTCAAAGATGTTTAATGGATAATTTATGGATAGCATACACTAAACGAGACATTAAATACTTCATAGCCACGTTAAATGCACTGGGACAGTATTTTACAGACAAAAATACGGAAAAGAAATTCAGATTTTATGTAGTAATACATGGAAAAATCAATGGTGTTTTTCAAACATGGCAAGAAGTAATAGACTCAATAAATGGAATAAAAAATCCTCTTTTCAAAGGTTTTAATGATTTAACTGAAGCCTTAGACTATGCAAGGGGATATTTGGGCCCAAATTATTTTATCTCTCCAGCCCTAAAACAAAGCCCAATCCAAATTCCACAATACAAGGTCCAGAAAGACACAGACAAAATAATTTTCTGCGACCACTGTGAATCCATGACAGAAGGGTTTAAAAGGCTGCCATCCATTTGCATTGCAACAACTTTTTTTTTAACACAAATCAACCAGTTCAAACTCTTGCTCTTTAGTTTTAATTCTTAACAACAAGTTCTTTAACCCCACCCAGTATATGGTGATAACAACGTCCTACTCACGGACTACAATTCACCTATCAAGTTCCTAGGAATTTACAGATTAATCCATCGTTGTTATTAAGAAACTAAGAGCCTAACATTTTACTTAGGATGATTCATATTAAACTGTTCTTAATCATATAAACAATCATATAAATAACTCAAACATTTTTAACATAAAAACATAAAATAAACACACATAATTTACATATGGGGAAAACATGAATAATAGACTTACATGTTATAAGACGCGAGCGAGGTTTCCCTTTCGGGAACCCCCGGTGACTCTTAAGAAACTTTTAAAAATATTTAGACTTGTTCTTAGGGATGATTCGGGTGTTTTCAAAGTTGGATTTGGTTTTTGGAGTAGTTAGGCATCTGAGAGTAGATGGAAACTTGGGAGTGTTTTTTCTTTCTGTGGTTTTTTCGTATGTCTTTCTTTGGTTTGAAGAGGGGTATATATAGATGAGGAGGATAAGAGTCGTAGAAAATAAATGGCTAAGATCTGACCGACACTTTGTAAAGGACGATCAGGATTTTGCCGACACTTAATGCTTATCTTTATCAAATAATTCATGCCGGGTGCTCTTTGGGCCCCATCGTCACATGCATTATTGATTCAGATTGTGCATTATTATTCTGACCTATTAAAACTAAGACGCGTGCTTATCAGTTTTTCTTTCCTTTTGGAAAGTAGTGATAAAGTAAGCACTCACAGGACACTTAGTGGGCATCCCCACTAGACTTATTCACAGACCTAATATTATAGACTTTATAGACTGACTTCGTCTGACTTCGGATTTTAAACTTTCTTAGGTATCTAGGTTATGAAGGGCAATTGAGTCAAAACTCATTCCCGAATCATATCCTGCATACGGGTCTTGGGCGTCTTGATCGTCTTCACCCTCGGTTGGGACACTGTTTTCTTCTGTTGTTTGCTGTCTTCGGTTATCTTGGTCAGGATCTGAAATGATGTCGTCTAATCTGACTGGTGGTTCTGGACCAGTATCTTCTAGTCTGATTGGGGTTTGGTCCATATGTTTGTCTTGTTCTACTTCTTTGATCATTTCCTCCAGCGTCTTTTTAATTATATCCTCTATAGTCTTTTTCTTTTTCTTATTTAAGATCTTTTGTCTAGTTGTTTCACCCATGGTGAATGATTTTGGTAATCGTCTTCTAGGAGGAGTTGCTGGTTCTGTTTCACTTTTTGGCAAAGTGACAGCCTTCAACGGATTTGATTTGTCTTTACCGGCTACCGTTTGAGCCGGACTAGCTATATCTTTACCTGATATAGTAGGTTTATTTGCATTCTGAGAGGAATGCACACTCGTCTCATCCATTTTGGCTTGAGATGGAGAACTCGTGTCTGGGCTTGTCTGTCTGTTTTTCTCCTTTCTGAGTATCTGTAGTAGCTGATCCTTTTCTTGACTTAGGGCTTCACACTTAGCATTTAGCCTTTTAAACCCTTCTGTCATGGATTCACAGTGGTCGCAGAAAATTATTTTGTCTGTGTCTTTCTGGACCTTGTATTGTGGAATTTGGATTGGGCTTTGTTTTAGGGCTGGAGAGATAAAATAATTTGGGCCCAAATATCCCCTTGCATAGTCTAAGGCTTCAGTTAAATCATTAAAACCTTTGAAAAGAGGATTTTTTATTCCATTTATTGAGTCTATTACTTCTTGCCATGTTTGAAAAACACCATTGATTTTTCCATGTATTACTACATAAAATCTGAATTTCTTTTCCGTATTTTTGTCTGTAAAATACTGTCCCAGTGCATTTAACGTGGCTATGAAGTATTTAATGTCTCGTTTAGTGTATGCTATCCATAAATTATCCATTAAACATCTTTGAGGTCTGTCTATTTTACAGTCTGGCATTTCTTTAAAGGATAGGTTACATTTAGGATAACAAATTAGATTATGTTTTCCAAAATGTATTCTTTCTAAAGTTTCGACCGAGGTCTGAGGTCTGAAACGTACATTTGTTAAAAGAGTCTGAGCGTACGAGTCTGAAGCAGAGGCTGGGCCTTTGCCTTTGTCTGTCTGGGCTATCTCTGGTAGCTTTGGTCTTGTGCCTGAGTTGGGCCGCATACTGAAAAATAACTTATTGTTATACCGTTTTCAAATTTAATCTACTTAACTGATCTGCTAGATTATTATCCTTTCCTTTAATGTATTCGAAGATTATATTAGGATATATTGAGATCGTGTCTATGAAGTTTAGCCATCTCCTCTTACTACTATTCTTCTGATCTATCTTTTGATGAAATCTTACTATGGCTTCACAGTCTGTTCTAACTAGTATTTCGTTTTTATTTAGAATATATAACTTAAAACTATTTAACCCATATATTATAGCTAATACTTCTGCGTCTATGCTACTCATATTTCCTTTTTCTTTATACTTACCACTTTGATAGGCACAAATCTTTTCTTCTTGTTTGGGACTATATTTAGAGGGTCGTGCCTTTAGTACCGCTCCCCATCCTTGGATACTTCCATCTGTTTCTATAATTAAATAGTCTGATTCTAATGGGATATTTAAGTCTGGGATATTCTTTACCTTCTCTTTAATCTGTTGTACTAACTTCATATCTTCGGTATTGAAATGTTTTTGCCCTTTACTTCCTGTTTTAGCATATAATGGTCCTGCTATTTTTCCTAAGTCTTGTATAAAATTTCTGGCGTAATTTACTAATCCTAAAAATTTTTGAAGGTCTTTTGTCTTATCTAAATTATTGGGCATTTCTAATACCTTTTTAGCTATATGAGGTTGTAGCTTTATTTTTCCGTCTCCTATAGTAACTCCTAAAAAGTTTATATACGTTTTACACAATTCCATTTTCTTTTTACTAACTATAATTCCTTTGTTTACAAATAATCTAAATACTGTCTGTAGGTGTCCTAAATGTTCTTGTAAGTCTTTGCTAAATACCAAAATATCATCTACATATACTAGCACAAAACGTTTGTATTCTCCAAATATCTCATCCATTTTTCTTTGGAAAATTGGAGGGGCAGTCTTAAGTCCAAATGGCATTGCTAGCCATTCGAAATGCCCTTCTGGACATGTAAAAGCTGTCCATTCTATACTATCAGGGTGCATCTTTACTTGCCAATATCCTGATTTACAGTCGAATTTGCTAAAAATTCTTTTTCCCTGTATTCTATTAAGTAATTCGCTTTTGTCTGGAAGTTTGTATGCATCTGTTCTTGTATTATCATTAAGTCTCTTATAGTTTATGACCATTCTGGCTTTTCCTCTGATTATTTCATTATGATTTCTAACCATAAAAGCCGCTGATCGGTGTCTAGAAGTAGATCTTCGAATTACACCTAGGGATAAAAGTTCTTTTATTTGGACTTGGAAATCTTCTATGTCTAAATTTGTTGCTTCTATTGCTGCTGTTTTTATTGTATATTCTGGGTTTATTATATCTAACCTACACATTATCTTATTGGCTTCCCAATGGAGTAAAGGTTTTTCCCCTATTATTTCTAATTCGTCTAAGGATTTTACTATATTATCTAAGTCTTTAGGCCCTTTGATATTTCCTATGCTTTTTAGTCCTTTATTGAAATTATAAAATGATGTTTCTATATTAATTAAAGTATAACTTTTTTCTCTTACTTCTTCATCAGAATTGTAACTTTCTTCTTCTTCATAGGCTTCTCTATTACATTCTTCTTTGGCCTGACATTTATTACAACAGGGCTTTTGTTTTTCTGTTTCATGCCTTCCTTTTGTTAATACTTCTTTTGTTTGTACAGGGGTATAGGTTGTCTGTTTAAAAAATGCTATGCCATCTCGTGTGATTAAACAACTTCCAGAGTCTTGAAATATAAATTTTAATCCTATGACTAAGTCTGTATTGATATTTAGATCTCTTACAAGTATGTTGTTTATGTCATAAGACGGGTTATAGAATTTTTTACAAGTATTTTGGAAACTTATTTTAGCTTTTTCTATGCAATATTCGTAGGTATTATAAGTGCCATCCATTTGCATTGCAACAACTGGCCTAGGTAATTTTGTTAATAGCTCTTGTGGGACTATCTTCTTATTTATTAGACAGCTAGTGCATCCTGGATCTAGTAGGGCTAGTGTTTCTATTTCAATATCTTCTATTTTGATTCTTGCTAATATTTTTATAGTTGCTATTTTTTTGTCTTCATTACAGATTAGTCCTGTGTCTATAATGTTTTTTATATTTAGATAGTTATCTTGTTCTTGGTTTGCTAATAAGGTTTCATTATTTTGAAGTAATATTTCTTCCTCTAATTTTCCTTTTCCTTTTTCCAGCGTTCTTATTCGATGATCTAGTTCTTGTATTTTCTCTTCTAATGAGTCTATTCTTATATTAATTATCTGATTATTTTCTCTTCTTATAGGTGGTCCTATTCTAATTCCTAATTCTGTTTCTATACAGGTTATGCATCCTTCCATAAAACAATTATTGCACTTTGCTCTTTTGTCTTTACTAGGGTACCATCTACAGAATCCACAGGGCTTACTATCTAATCCTCTGTTTCTTTCAAAATTGTGGTTACATTCTTGTATAATATTTGTCATATCAATGTATTGCAGTTCTTCTAGTTCTAGAGGCAATTTCAAATCTGTTCCTAATTCGTTAATAAAGTCGTCTTTTTCTGAGTCTGATGAGTCTGTTTTATTTCCTTCTGTAATTTCTATGCTTACTACTGAGTATATACTTTCTGTGTCTGACATATATTCATCTACATTTATTAAAGTCTCTTGTAGCTCTTCTATTAACTGAGAGTTTCTTGTTTTAGTGTTATATCTTTTAGGGCAGGTATTTGCCAGATGTTCTGAACTTCCACAAGTAAAACATTCTAATTTATTTCTATAGTTTCTTTCATCTCTGTATTTTCTTACATGCCTGTTTTTATCTAAGTATGGTTTCTTTGCTGATGATTTTCTTAGGTAATATTTCTTCTTATATGGTTTCCGATTATAGTATCTATTTTTATATTTTCTAGGCTTGTATGGTTTCTTGTCATAATGTTGAGTTGTATACATTACAGTTTTACAGAAATTCATTTCATTCTGTTTTAATTGTTTTTGTATTTGTATATTTGTACATTTTTCAGTTAATACTTCCATTACATGTTGTACTCTCTGTCCTATCGACCATTTTGCTGTTGGGTTTTGTATTACACCCTCTCTTTTATACCATCTCTCTTCTATTTCTCTACCTAATGCTCCTGGTAATTTGTTAAATAATTTTTTACCTAAGTCTTCATCAAAAGTGTTTCCGCTTAGTGTACAATAATAAAAGAACTCTCTTAAGAATTCTTTGATGTAACACCAGTTAGATATACTTAATTGTTCTAGTTTTATTAATGCATTTCTTTGAAGTATAATTGTTCCACTATTTGGGTCTTCTCCTGTAAGTAAACTATGCATTTTATTTGTGAAGTTATAAGGGTTTGCCCCCATATTTATTAGTGTCTGAAATTCTTGTGGGAAATTACTTTTGTATGCTTCCCATACTGCCTTAGATGATTCTCCTAAAAATGTCTCCATGTATCTATACATGGTTTCTGCATCTGTTTCTTGATAATTTTTAATAAAGTCTGCTACTACTATTCCTTTCCAAATGTCTATCGCTGAGTTCCAAAGTTGTGGATCATGGGCTGCAAGATTTAATATTTTTCCTTTGCTACCTCCTTCTTGTAGTCTAATAGGTTCTTCTATAGGCATTCTTTTACCCATAGGTTTTATTTTATCTGTCCTGATTTCTTCATCTGGGTTTACTCTCCATACTCTCCTTCTAGGCACATTTCCTGTACTAGTATCTATAGTATGAGTTTGTGAAGTCTTCTGGAAAGGTGTTGAACTACTCGACTCCATTAGTTCTTTTTCACTTACTATAGATGTAGTGTCTTCTTTATCATATCTATACCCTAAGTTATCTGTTCTTTCTTTACAATTTTTAAGGTGTATTATGGTCTCTTCTAGATTCATACTTCCTTTTAGACAATCTTTGCATTTGAAAAAATCGGATTTTTGTTCTGTATATAGTCTTTTAGCTCGTTCTATTACTTCGTCTACCGCATATGCTTCTTCTAGTATTTCTATATTCATAAGTTCTTCTTCTAATTCTACATCTTTTTCTTCAATGCTATTTTCGTCTATTTGCCTAGTATAGTTATAGTCTGTGAATCTTATTGAAGTTTCACCTTTTCTATTAGTATACATAACATGGTCTTCAGGTGTATATACTTTTGGTTTACTAAGTTTTTCTAAATTCCATTCTAGTCCTGCGTAGCTTTCTGGATCTATTTTTATTGGTTTAATTAATTTTATTCCTCTATTCCCCATAAGTTCTACTACATCGTCTATTTTTATTTTAAACTTGGTATTACTATTTGTTGCCATCTTTCCTATAAATCCTATACACATTAATAGATTCTTTCCTTTATCCATTTCTTCATATCCTTTAGTCTGTATTCCTATTTTTATATGTGATCCAAATTCTTGTAAATTCATTAGAAAGTCTGGACTAATGTAAAATATTCCCCCATTATTTGTCATATCTACTTCAGTTAGACCTATTATTGCCTTTTTTAAGTCTGTCCATCTATCATCATATAAGGTTATTAGCACTTTTGCTCCTAGATTTTTTCTGTTTAATCCTTTTATTCCTAATATAATTAATCCTAAATGCATCATTGTCATTCTTGTATTTTTAATAGTTTTAAAGGATTCTTGATTTACTAAATTTAATTGTACTGAATTTTCTCCTAATGCGGATATTTGCTCTTCTCTATAGTGCCTATAAAGTAGGTTATTTCTAGAGAAATACTTTGTATTATATAATATTCTTGGATCTAATACTTTTAATTGATGTTGTTTAAAAAGCTGTAGGTCTTTATCTACATCTATAATCTGACTAAGTTCGCTATTTTCTTCTTCTCTTGCCTTTTTAGAGAAAATTCTAGATATCAAATTATTTCCTATCTGGTTGTTTGAATAACTAGGTTCTGGTCTATCTACTTCGTCGATTCGGGTTCTCCTACCTGAAAGAAAGTCCATTTTTGTGGTTTTCTGATTATTTTAAGTCTTTCTTTTTGCGGTGTTATTTCTATTTTTTCTAGTTTTGAAATTAGTTCATCTATATTAGTACTATGAGATTTTTCTTTTTCTTCTTTTTTCTTTAGTAGTTTTTCTAGCTTTTGATTTATTTCTAATAAGATTGCTATAATTGTATTATTTTGTCTAACAATTATTTTATCTGACTGGGCTGCTGGTATGTGTGTAGTGAAACCTACTGGCTCCTGGAATTGGCTACTATAATCTAGTGCTTTTTTATATATTGGGTCATCTGTATTCATGAAAGGGATATTTCTTTAATATTTAATACTTCCTTTTTAATTTCTTTTAATTGTTTGTCTATATCAAAAGATTGTATATCGTTATAAGTACCTTTTCTAATTTTTTCAATACCTTGTTCTTTTATGAAGTCTAGATTTCTTTCGATTTTTTCTAATGTTTTTGTATGTCTGTTCTGAGCTTCTTCTATTTTTTCTATAAGCTGTAAGATTATCTTATCTTGTTCCTGGATTTTACTGCTAAAATTGATTAATAAGTCTATTAAAGTATTGTATTGTCTATCTTCGGTATGTAGAGTGTGTTCTCCCTGGCTAAAGTTACACTTAATAGAAGTACCGTCTTTTAATGCTCTATATTTCTTTTCAGGATATATGCGCAAGTCTAAATATTCTAAATTTCTAGAAGGATCTATTTTGTTATTTAGAAACTAGCTATAATTCTTTTTCGCTGTTCCTTTAAGGTATCTCTATAAGCCTGTTTATCTGTTTCTATTCCCTGTAATTCCCACCGTACTGCTGATAGGTTTTCGGTCAAATCCCTTTGTATATACCTATTTAATTTATAGTCACTATCTATATTTTCAACTAAGAGTTCATTTGTTGTTTTAGCAATTTTTTTGAGTCTTTTTTCAGTCCTATTAGACTACAAGAAGGAGGTAGCAAAGGAAAAATATTAAATCTTGCAGCCCATGATCCACAACTTTGGAACTCAGCGATAGACATTTGGAAAGGAATAGTAGTAGCAGACTTTATTAAAAATTATCAAGAAACAGATGCAGAAACCATGTATAGATACATGGAGACATTTTTAGGAGAATCATCTAAGGCAGTATGGGAAGCATACAAAAGTAATTTCCCACAAGAATTTCAGACACTAATAAATATGGGGGCAAACCCTTATAACTTCACAAATAAAATGCATAGTTTACTTACAGGAGAAGACCCAAATAGTGGAACAATTATACTTCAAAGAAATGCATTAATAAAACTAGAACAATTAAGTATATCTAACTGGTGTTACATCAAAGAATTCTTAAGAGAGTTCTTTTATTATTGTACACTAAGCGGAAACACTTTTGATGAAGACTTAGGTAAAAAATTATTTAACAAATTACCAGGAGCATTAGGTAGAGAAATAGAAGAGAGATGGTATAAAAGAGAGGGTGTAATACAAAACCCAACAGCAAAATGGTCGATAGGACAGAGAGTACAACATGTAATGGAAGTATTAACTGAAAAATGTACAAATATACAAATACAAAAACAATTAAAACAGAATGAAATGAATTTCTGTAAAACTGTAATGTATACAACTCAACATTATGACAAGAAACCATACAAGCCTAGAAAATATAAAAATAGATACTATAATCGGAAACCATATAAGAAGAAATATTACCTAAGAAAATCATCAGCAAAGAAACCATACTTAGATAAAAACAGGCATGTAAGAAAATACAGAGATGAAAGAAACTATAGAAATAAATTAGAATGTTTTACTTGTGGAAGTTCAGAACATCTGGCAAATACCTGCCCTAAAAGATATAACACTAAAACAAGAAACTCTCAGTTAATAGAAGAGCTACAAGAGACTTTAATAAATGTAGATGAATATATGTCAGACACAGAAAGTATATACTCAGTAGTAAGCATAGAAATTACAGAAGGAAATAAAACAGACTCATCAGACTCAGAAAAAGACGACTTTATTAACGAATTAGGAACAGATTTGAAATTGCCTCTAGAACTAGAAGAACTGCAATACATTGATATGACAAATATTATACAAGAATGTAACCACAATTTTGAAAGAAACAGAGGATTAGATAGTAAGCCCTGTGGATTCTGTAGATGGTACCCTAGTAAAGACAAAAGAGCAAAGTGCAATAATTGTTTTATGGAAGGATGCATAACCTGTATAGAAACAGAATTAGGAATTAGAATAGGACCACCTATAAGAAGAGAAAATAATCAGATAATTAATATAAGAATAGACTCATTAGAAGAGAAAATACAAGAACTAGATCATCGAATAAGAACGCTGGAAAAAGGAAAAGGAAAATTAGAGGAAGAAATATTACTTCAAAATAATGAAACCTTATTAGCAAACCAAGAACAAGATAACTATCTAAATATAAAAAACATTATAGACACAGGACTAATCTGTAATGAAGACAAAAAAATAGCAACTATAAAAATATTAGCAAGAATCAAAATAGAAGATATTGAAATAGAAACACTAGCCCTACTAGATCCAGGATGCACTAGCTGTCTAATAAATAAGAAGATAGTCCCACAAGAGCTATTAACAAAATTACCTAGGCCAGTTGTTGCAATGCAAATGGATGGCACTTATAATACCTACGAATATTGCATAGAAAAAGCTAAAATAAGTTTCCAAAATACTTGTAAAAAATTCTATAACCCGTCTTATGACATAAACAACATACTTGTAAGAGATCTAAATATCAATACAGACTTAGTCATAGGATTAAAATTTATATTTCAAGACTCTGGAAGTTGTTTAATCACACGAGATGGCATAGCATTTTTTAAACAGACAACCTATACCCCTGTACAAACAAAAGAAGTATTAACAAAAGGAAGGCATGAAACAGAAAAACAAAAGCCCTGTTGTAATAAATGTCAGGCCAAAGAAGAATGTAATAGAGAAGCCTATGAAGAAGAAGAAAGTTACAATTCTGATGAAGAAGTAAGAGAAAAAAGTTATACTTTAATTAATATAGAAACATCATTTTATAATTTCAATAAAGGACTAAAAAGCATAGGAAATATCAAAGGGCCTAAAGACTTAGATAATATAGTAAAATCCTTAGACGAATTAGAAATAATAGGGGAAAAACCTTTACTCCATTGGGAAGCCAATAAGATAATGTGTAGGTTAGATATAATAAACCCAGAATATACAATAAAAACAGCAGCAATAGAAGCAACAAATTTAGACATAGAAGATTTCCAAGTCCAAATAAAAGAACTTTTATCCCTAGGTGTAATTCGAAGATCTACTTCTAGACACCGATCAGCGGCTTTTATGGTTAGAAATCATAATGAAATAATCAGAGGAAAAGCCAGAATGGTCATAAACTATAAGAGACTTAATGATAATACAAGAACAGATGCATACAAACTTCCAGACAAAAGCGAATTACTTAATAGAATACAGGGAAAAAGAATTTTTAGCAAATTCGACTGTAAATCAGGATATTGGCAAGTAAAGATGCACCCTGATAGTATAGAATGGACAGCTTTTACATGTCCAGAAGGGCATTTCGAATGGCTAGCAATGCCATTTGGACTTAAGACTGCCCCTCCAATTTTCCAAAGAAAAATGGATGAGATATTTGGAGAATACAAACGTTTTGTGCTAGTATATGTAGATGATATTTTGGTATTTAGCAAAGACTTACAAGAACATTTAGGACACCTACAGACAGTATTTAGATTATTTGTAAACAAAGGAATTATAGTTAGTAAAAAGAAAATGGAATTGTGTAAAACGTATATAAACTTTTTAGGAGTTACTATAGGAGACGGAAAAATAAAGCTACAACCTCATATAGCTAAAAAGGTATTAGAAATGCCCAATAATTTAGATAAGACAAAAGACCTTCAAAAATTTTTAGGATTAGTAAATTACGCCAGAAATTTTATACAAGACTTAGGAAAAATAGCAGGACCATTATATGCTAAAACAGGAAGTAAAGGGCAAAAACATTTCAATACCGAAGATATGAAGTTAGTACAACAGATTAAAGAGAAGGTAAAGAATATCCCAGACTTAAATATCCCATTAGAATCAGACTATTTAATTATAGAAACAGATGGAAGTATCCAAGGATGGGGAGCGGTACTAAAGGCACGACCCTCTAAATATAGTCCCAAACAAGAAGAAAAGATTTGTGCCTATCAAAGTGGTAAGTATAAAGAAAAAGGAAATATGAGTAGCATAGACGCAGAAGTATTAGCTATAATATATGGGTTAAATAGTTTTAAGTTATATATTCTAAATAAAAACGAAATACTAGTTAGAACAGACTGTGAAGCCATAGTAAGATTTCATCAAAAGATAGATCAGAAGAATAGTAGTAAGAGGAGATGGCTAAACTTCATAGACACGATCTCAATATATCCTAATATAATCTTCGAATACATTAAAGGAAAGGATAATAATCTAGCAGATCAGTTAAGTAGATTAAATTTGAAAACGGTATAACAATAAGTTATTTTTCAGTATGCGGCCCAACTCAGGCACAAGACCAAAGCTACCAGAGATAGCCCAGACAGACAAAGGCAAAGGCCCAGCCTCTGCTTCAGACTCGTACGCTCAGACTCTTTTAACAAATGTACGTTTCAGACCTCAGACCTCGGTCGAAACTTTAGAAAGAATACATTTTGGAAAACATAATCTAATTTGTTATCCTAAATGTAACCTATCCTTTAAAGAAATGCCAGACTGTAAAATAGACAGACCTCAAAGATGTTTAATGGATAATTTATGGATAGCATACACTAAACGAGACATTAAATACTTCATAGCCACGTTAAATGCACTGGGACAGTATTTTACAGACAAAAATACGGAAAAGAAATTCAGATTTTATGTAGTAATACATGGAAAAATCAATGGTGTTTTTCAAACATGGCAAGAAGTAATAGACTCAATAAATGGAATAAAAAATCCTCTTTTCAAAGGTTTTAATGATTTAACTGAAGCCTTAGACTATGCAAGGGGATATTTGGGCCCAAATTATTTTATCTCTCCAGCCCTAAAACAAAGCCCAATCCAAATTCCACAATACAAGGTCCAGAAAGACACAGACAAAATAATTTTCTGCGACCACTGTGAATCCATGACAGAAGGGTTTAAAAGGCTAAATGCTAAGTGTGAAGCCCTAAGTCAAGAAAAGGATCAGCTACTACAGATACTCAGAAAGGAGAAAAACAGACAGACAAGCCCAGACACGAGTTCTCCATCTCAAGCCAAAATGGATGAGACGAGTGTGCATTCCTCTCAGAATGCAAATAAACCTACTATATCAGGTAAAGATATAGCTAGTCCGGCTCAAACGGTAGCCGGTAAAGACAAATCAAATCCGTTGAAGGCTGTCACTTTGCCAAAAAGTGAAACAGAACCAGCAACTCCTCCTAGAAGACGATTACCAAAATCATTCACCATGGGTGAAACAACTAGACAAAAGATCTTAAATAAGAAAAAGAAAAAGACTATAGAGGATATAATTAAAAAGACGCTGGAGGAAATGATCAAAGAAGTAGAACAAGACAAACATATGGACCAAACCCCAATCAGACTAGAAGATACTGGTCCAGAACCACCAGTCAGATTAGACGACATCATTTCAGATCCTGACCAAGATAACCGAAGACAGCAAACAACAGAAGAAAACAGTGTCCCAACCGAGGGTGAAGACGATCAAGACGCCCAAGACCCGTATGCAGGATATGATTCGGGAATGAGTTTTGACTCAATTGCCCTTCATAACCTAGATACCTAAGAAAGTTTAAAATCCGAAGTCAGACGAAGTCAGTCTATAAAGTCTATAATATTAGGTCTGTGAATAAGTCTAGTGGGGATGCCCACTAAGTGTCCTGTGAGTGCTTACTTTATCACTACTTTCCAAAAGGAAAGAAAAACTGATAAGCACGCGTCTTAGTTTTAATAGGTCAGAATAATAATGCACAATCTGAATCAATAATGCATGTGACGATGGGGCCCAAAGAGCACCCGGCATGAATTATTTGATAAAGATAAGCATTAAGTGTCGGCAAAATCCTGATCGTCCTTTACAAAGTGTCGGTCAGATCTTAGCCATTTATTTTCTACGACTCTTATCCTCCTCATCTATATATACCCCTCTTCAAACCAAAGAAAGACATACGAAAAAACCACAGAAAGAAAAAACACTCCCAAGTTTCCATCTACTCTCAGATGCCTAACTACTCCAAAAACCAAATCCAACTTTGAAAACACCCGAATCATCCCTAAGAACAAGTCTAAATATTTTTAAAAGTTTCTTAAGAGTCACCGGGGGTTCCCGAAAGGGAAACCTCGCTCGCGTCTTATAACATGTAAGTCTATTATTCATGTTTTCCCCATATGTAAATTATGTGTGTTTATTTTATGTTTTTATGTTAAAAATGTTTGAGTTATTTATATGATTGTTTATATGATTAAGAACAGTTTAATATGAATCATCCTAAGTAAAATGTTAGGCTCTTAGTTTCTTAATAACAACGATGGATTAATCTGTAAATTCCTAGGAACTTGATAGGTGAATTGTAGTCCGTGAGTAGGACGTTGTTATCACCATATACTGGGTGGGGTTAAAGAACTTGTTGTTAAGAATTAAAACTAAAGAGCAAGAGTTTGAACTGGTTGATTTGTGTTAAAAAAAAAAAAATATTTTTAGAGTTTTAAATATAAAATATTTCAATGAAAAAGCTGAGAGATTTTAATTTTGTGAAATCCTACTCAGTACTCCCCCACTCGGTGTGTCTTTAACATGCAGATTATATATATTTTCCCCTAATTTTACCTTTTTTTTTTTTTTTTTTTTTTTTTTTTTTTTTTAACACAAATCAACCAGTTCAAACTCTTGCTCTTTAGTTTTAATTCTTAACAACAAGTTCTTTAACCCCACCCAGTATATGGTGATAACAACGTCCTACTCACGGACTACAATTCACCTATCAAGTTCCTAGGAATTTACAGATTAATCCATCGTTGTTATTAAGAAACTAAGAGCCTAACATTTTACTTAGGATGATTCATATTAAACTGTTCTTAATCATATAAACAATCATATAAATAACTCAAACATTTTTAACATAAAAACATAAAATAAACACACATAATTTACATATGGGGAAAACATGAATAATAGACTTACATGTTATAAGACGCGAGCGAGGTTTCCCTTTCGGGAACCCCCGGTGACTCTTAAGAAACTTTTAAAAATATTTAGACTTGTTCTTAGGGATGATTCGGGTGTTTTCAAAGTTGGATTTGGTTTTTGGAGTAGTTAGGCATCTGAGAGTAGATGGAAACTTGGGAGTGTTTTTTCTTTCTGTGGTTTTTTCGTATGTCTTTCTTTGGTTTGAAGAGGGGTATATATAGATGAGGAGGATAAGAGTCGTAGAAAATAAATGGCTAAGATCTGACCGACACTTTGTAAAGGACGATCAGGATTTTGCCGACACTTAATGCTTATCTTTATCAAATAATTCATGCCGGGTGCTCTTTGGGCCCCATCGTCACATGCATTATTGATTCAGATTGTGCATTATTATTCTGACCTATTAAAACTAAGACGCGTGCTTATCAGTTTTTCTTTCCTTTTGGAAAGTAGTGATAAAGTAAGCACTCACAGGACACTTAGTGGGCATCCCCACTAGACTTATTCACAGACCTAATATTATAGACTTTATAGACTGACTTCGTCTGACTTCGGATTTTAAACTTTCTTAGGTATCTAGGTTATGAAGGGCAATTGAGTCAAAACTCATTCCCGAATCATATCCTGCATACGGGTCTTGGGCGTCTTGATCGTCTTCACCCTCGGTTGGGACACTGTTTTCTTCTGTTGTTTGCTGTCTTCGGTTATCTTGGTCAGGATCTGAAATGATGTCGTCTAATCTGACTGGTGGTTCTGGACCAGTATCTTCTAGTCTGATTGGGGTTTGGTCCATATGTTTGTCTTGTTCTACTTCTTTGATCATTTCCTCCAGCGTCTTTTTAATTATATCCTCTATAGTCTTTTTCTTTTTCTTATTTAAGATCTTTTGTCTAGTTGTTTCACCCATGGTGAATGATTTTGGTAATCGTCTTCTAGGAGGAGTTGCTGGTTCTGTTTCACTTTTTGGCAAAGTGACAGCCTTCAACGGATTTGATTTGTCTTTACCGGCTACCGTTTGAGCCGGACTAGCTATATCTTTACCTGATATAGTAGGTTTATTTGCATTCTGAGAGGAATGCACACTCGTCTCATCCATTTTGGCTTGAGATGGAGAACTCGTGTCTGGGCTTGTCTGTCTGTTTTTCTCCTTTCTGAGTATCTGTAGTAGCTGATCCTTTTCTTGACTTAGGGCTTCACACTTAGCATTTAGCCTTTTAAACCCTTCTGTCATGGATTCACAGTGGTCGCAGAAAATTATTTTGTCTGTGTCTTTCTGGACCTTGTATTGTGGAATTTGGATTGGGCTTTGTTTTAGGGCTGGAGAGATAAAATAATTTGGGCCCAAATATCCCCTTGCATAGTCTAAGGCTTCAGTTAAATCATTAAAACCTTTGAAAAGAGGATTTTTTATTCCATTTATTGAGTCTATTACTTCTTGCCATGTTTGAAAAACACCATTGATTTTTCCATGTATTACTACATAAAATCTGAATTTCTTTTCCGTATTTTTGTCTGTAAAATACTGTCCCAGTGCATTTAACGTGGCTATGAAGTATTTAATGTCTCGTTTAGTGTATGCTATCCATAAATTATCCATTAAACATCTTTGAGGTCTGTCTATTTTACAGTCTGGCATTTCTTTAAAGGATAGGTTACATTTAGGATAACAAATTAGATTATGTTTTCCAAAATGTATTCTTTCTAAAGTTTCGACCGAGGTCTGAGGTCTGAAACGTACATTTGTTAAAAGAGTCTGAGCGTACGAGTCTGAAGCAGAGGCTGGGCCTTTGCCTTTGTCTGTCTGGGCTATCTCTGGTAGCTTTGGTCTTGTGCCTGAGTTGGGCCGCATACTGAAAAATAACTTATTGTTATACCGTTTTCAAATTTAATCTACTTAACTGATCTGCTAGATTATTATCCTTTCCTTTAATGTATTCGAAGATTATATTAGGATATATTGAGATCGTGTCTATGAAGTTTAGCCATCTCCTCTTACTACTATTCTTCTGATCTATCTTTTGATGAAATCTTACTATGGCTTCACAGTCTGTTCTAACTAGTATTTCGTTTTTATTTAGAATATATAACTTAAAACTATTTAACCCATATATTATAGCTAATACTTCTGCGTCTATGCTACTCATATTTCCTTTTTCTTTATACTTACCACTTTGATAGGCACAAATCTTTTCTTCTTGTTTGGGACTATATTTAGAGGGTCGTGCCTTTAGTACCGCTCCCCATCCTTGGATACTTCCATCTGTTTCTATAATTAAATAGTCTGATTCTAATGGGATATTTAAGTCTGGGATATTCTTTACCTTCTCTTTAATCTGTTGTACTAACTTCATATCTTCGGTATTGAAATGTTTTTGCCCTTTACTTCCTGTTTTAGCATATAATGGTCCTGCTATTTTTCCTAAGTCTTGTATAAAATTTCTGGCGTAATTTACTAATCCTAAAAATTTTTGAAGGTCTTTTGTCTTATCTAAATTATTGGGCATTTCTAATACCTTTTTAGCTATATGAGGTTGTAGCTTTATTTTTCCGTCTCCTATAGTAACTCCTAAAAAGTTTATATACGTTTTACACAATTCCATTTTCTTTTTACTAACTATAATTCCTTTGTTTACAAATAATCTAAATACTGTCTGTAGGTGTCCTAAATGTTCTTGTAAGTCTTTGCTAAATACCAAAATATCATCTACATATACTAGCACAAAACGTTTGTATTCTCCAAATATCTCATCCATTTTTCTTTGGAAAATTGGAGGGGCAGTCTTAAGTCCAAATGGCATTGCTAGCCATTCGAAATGCCCTTCTGGACATGTAAAAGTTGTCCATTCTATACTATCAGGGTGCATCTTTACTTGCCAATATCCTGATTTACAGTCGAATTTGCTAAAAATTCTTTTTCCCTGTATTCTATTAAGTAATTCGCTTTTGTCTGGAAGTTTGTATGCATCTGTTCTTGTATTATCATTAAGTCTCTTATAGTTTATGACCATTCTGGCTTTTCCTCTGATTATTTCATTATGATTTCTAACCATAAAAGCCGCTGATCGGTGTCTAGAAGTAGATCTTCGAATTACACCTAGGGATAAAAGTTCTTTTATTTGGACTTGGAAATCTTCTATGTCTAAATTTGTTGCTTCTATTGCTGCTGTTTTTATTGTATATTCTGGGTTTATTATATCTAACCTACACATTATCTTATTGGCTTCCCAATGGAGTAAAGGTTTTTCCCCTATTATTTCTAATTCGTCTAAGGATTTTACTATATTATCTAAGTCTTTAGGCCCTTTGATATTTCCTATGCTTTTTAGTCCTTTATTGAAATTATAAAATGATGTTTCTATATTAATTAAAGTATAACTTTTTTCTCTTACTTCTTCATCAGAATTGTAACTTTCTTCTTCTTCATAGGCTTCTCTATTACATTCTTCTTTGGCCTGACATTTATTACAACAGGGCTTTTGTTTTTCTGTTTCATGCCTTCCTTTTGTTAATACTTCTTTTGTTTGTACAGGGGTATAGGTTGTCTGTTTAAAAAATGCTATGCCATCTCGTGTGATTAAACAACTTCCAGAGTCTTGAAATATAAATTTTAATCCTATGACTAAGTCTGTATTGATATTTAGATCTCTTACAAGTATGTTGTTTATGTCATAAGACGGGTTATAGAATTTTTTACAAGTATTTTGGAAACTTATTTTAGCTTTTTCTATGCAATATTCGTAGGTATTATAAGTGCCATCCATTTGCATTGCAACAACTGGCCTAGGTAATTTTGTTAATAGCTCTTGTGGGACTATCTTCTTATTTATTAGACAGCTAGTGCATCCTGGATCTAGTAGGGCTAGTGTTTCTATTTCAATATCTTCTATTTTGATTCTTGCTAATATTTTTATAGTTGCTATTTTTTTGTCTTCATTACAGATTAGTCCTGTGTCTATAATGTTTTTTATATTTAGATAGTTATCTTGTTCTTGGTTTGCTAATAAGGTTTCATTATTTTGAAGTAATATTTCTTCCTCTAATTTTCCTTTTCCTTTTTCCAGCGTTCTTATTCGATGATCTAGTTCTTGTATTTTCTCTTCTAATGAGTCTATTCTTATATTAATTATCTGATTATTTTCTCTTCTTATAGGTGGTCCTATTCTAATTCCTAATTCTGTTTCTATACAGGTTATGCATCCTTCCATAAAACAATTATTGCACTTTGCTCTTTTGTCTTTACTAGGGTACCATCTACAGAATCCACAGGGCTTACTATCTAATCCTCTGTTTCTTTCAAAATTGTGGTTACATTCTTGTATAATATTTGTCATATCAATGTATTGCAGTTCTTCTAGTTCTAGAGGCAATTTCAAATCTGTTCCTAATTCGTTAATAAAGTCGTCTTTTTCTGAGTCTGATGAGTCTGTTTTATTTCCTTCTGTAATTTCTATGCTTACTACTGAGTATATACTTTCTGTGTCTGACATATATTCATCTACATTTATTAAAGTCTCTTGTAGCTCTTCTATTAACTGAGAGTTTCTTGTTTTAGTGTTATATCTTTTAGGGCAGGTATTTGCCAGATGTTCTGAACTTCCACAAGTAAAACATTCTAATTTATTTCTATAGTTTCTTTCATCTCTGTATTTTCTTACATGCCTGTTTTTATCTAAGTATGGTTTCTTTGCTGATGATTTTCTTAGGTAATATTTCTTCTTATATGGTTTCCGATTATAGTATCTATTTTTATATTTTCTAGGCTTGTATGGTTTCTTGTCATAATGTTGAGTTGTATACATTACAGTTTTACAGAAATTCATTTCATTCTGTTTTAATTGTTTTTGTATTTGTATATTTGTACATTTTTCAGTTAATACTTCCATTACATGTTGTACTCTCTGTCCTATCGACCATTTTGCTGTTGGGTTTTGTATTACACCCTCTCTTTTATACCATCTCTCTTCTATTTCTCTACCTAATGCTCCTGGTAATTTGTTAAATAATTTTTTACCTAAGTCTTCATCAAAAGTGTTTCCGCTTAGTGTACAATAATAAAAGAACTCTCTTAAGAATTCTTTGATGTAACACCAGTTAGATATACTTAATTGTTCTAGTTTTATTAATGCATTTCTTTGAAGTATAATTGTTCCACTATTTGGGTCTTCTCCTGTAAGTAAACTATGCATTTTATTTGTGAAGTTATAAGGGTTTGCCCCCATATTTATTAGTGTCTGAAATTCTTGTGGGAAATTACTTTTGTATGCTTCCCATACTGCCTTAGATGATTCTCCTAAAAATGTCTCCATGTATCTATACATGGTTTCTGCATCTGTTTCTTGATAATTTTTAATAAAGTCTGCTACTACTATTCCTTTCCAAATGTCTATCGCTGAGTTCCAAAGTTGTGGATCATGGGCTGCAAGATTTAATATTTTTCCTTTGCTACCTCCTTCTTGTAGTCTAATAGGTTCTTCTATAGGCATTCTTTTACCCATAGGTTTTATTTTATCTGTCCTGATTTCTTCATCTGGGTTTACTCTCCATACTCTCCTTCTAGGCACATTTCCTGTACTAGTATCTATAGTATGAGTTTGTGAAGTCTTCTGGAAAGGTGTTGAACTACTCGACTCCATTAGTTCTTTTTCACTTACTATAGATGTAGTGTCTTCTTTATCATATCTATACCCTAAGTTATCTGTTCTTTCTTTACAATTTTTAAGGTGTATTATGGTCTCTTCTAGATTCATACTTCCTTTTAGACAATCTTTGCATTTGAAAAAATCGGATTTTTGTTCTGTATATAGTCTTTTAGCTCGTTCTATTACTTCGTCTACCGCATATGCTTCTTCTAGTATTTCTATATTCATAAGTTCTTCTTCTAATTCTACATCTTTTTCTTCAATGCTATTTTCGTCTATTTGCCTAGTATAGTTATAGTCTGTGAATCTTATTGAAGTTTCACCTTTTCTATTAGTATACATAACATGGTCTTCAGGTGTATATACTTTTGGTTTACTAAGTTTTTCTAAATTCCATTCTAGTCCTGCGTAGCTTTCTGGATCTATTTTTATTGGTTTAATTAATTTTATTCCTCTATTCCCCATAAGTTCTACTACATCGTCTATTTTTATTTTAAACTTGGTATTACTATTTGTTGCCATCTTTCCTATAAATCCTATACACATTAATAGATTCTTTCCTTTATCCATTTCTTCATATCCTTTAGTCTGTATTCCTATTTTTATATGTGATCCAAATTCTTGTAAATTCATTAGAAAGTCTGGACTAATGTAAAATATTCCCCCATTATTTGTCATATCTACTTCAGTTAGACCTATTATTGCCTTTTTTAAGTCTGTCCATCTATCATCATATAAGGTTATTAGCACTTTTGCTCCTAGATTTTTTCTGTTTAATCCTTTTATTCCTAATATAATTAATCCTAAATGCATCATTGTCATTCTTGTATTTTTAATAGTTTTAAAGGATTCTTGATTTACTAAATTTAATTGTACTGAATTTTCTCCTAATGCGGATATTTGCTCTTCTCTATAGTGCCTATAAAGTAGGTTATTTCTAGAGAAATACTTTGTATTATATAATATTCTTGGATCTAATACTTTTAATTGATGTTGTTTAAAAAGCTGTAGGTCTTTATCTACATCTATAATCTGACTAAGTTCGCTATTTTCTTCTTCTCTTGCCTTTTTAGAGAAAATTCTAGATATCAAATTATTTCCTATCTGGTTGTTTGAATAACTAGGTTCTGGTCTATCTACTTCGTCGATTCGGGTTCTCCTACCTGAAAGAAAGTCCATTTTTGTGGTTTTCTGATTATTTTAAGTCTTTCTTTTTGCGGTGTTATTTCTATTTTTTCTAGTTTTGAAATTAGTTCATCTATATTAGTACTATGAGATTTTTCTTTTTCTTCTTTTTTCTTTAGTAGTTTTTCTAGCTTTTGATTTATTTCTAATAAGATTGCTATAATTGTATTATTTTGTCTAACAATTATTTTATCTGACTGGGCTGCTGGTATGTGTGTAGTGAAACCTACTGGCTCCTGGAATTGGCTACTATAATCTAGTGCTTTTTTATATATTGGGTCATCTGTATTCATGAAAGGGATATTTCTTTAATATTTAATACTTCCTTTTTAATTTCTTTTAATTGTTTGTCTATATCAAAAGATTGTATATCGTTATAAGTACCTTTTCTAATTTTTTCAATACCTTGTTCTTTTATGAAGTCTAGATTTCTTTCGATTTTTTCTAATGTTTTTGTATGTCTGTTCTGAGCTTCTTCTATTTTTTCTATAAGCTGTAAGATTATCTTATCTTGTTCCTGGATTTTACTGCTAAAATTGATTAATAAGTCTATTAAAGTATTGTATTGTCTATCTTCGGTATGTAGAGTGTGTTCTCCCTGGCTAAAGTTACACTTAATAGAAGTACCGTCTTTTAATGCTCTATATTTCTTTTCAGGATATATGCGCAAGTCTAAATATTCTAAATTTCTAGAAGGATCTATTTTGTTATTTAGAAACTAGCTATAATTCTTTTTCGCTGTTCCTTTAAGGTATCTCTATAAGCCTGTTTATCTGTTTCTATTCCCTGTAATTCCCACCGTACTGCTGATAGGTTTTCGGTCAAATCCCTTTGTATATACCTATTTAATTTATAGTCACTATCTATATTTTCAACTAAGAGTTCATTTGTTGTTTTAGCAATTTTTTTGAGTCTTTTTTCAGTCCTATTAATTTTGTGAAATCCTACTCAGTACTCCCCCACTCGGTGTGTCTTTAACATGCAGATTATATATATTTTCCCCTAATTTTACCTTTTTTTTTTTTTTTTTTTTTTTTTTTTTTTTTTTTAACACAAATCAACCAGTTCAAACTCTTGCTCTTTAGTTTTAATTCTTAACAACAAGTTCTTTAACCCCACCCAGTATATGGTGATAACAACGTCCTACTCACGGACTACAATTCACCTATCAAGTTCCTAGGAATTTACAGATTAATCCATCGTTGTTATTAAGAAACTAAGAGCCTAACATTTTACTTAGGATGATTCATATTAAACTGTTCTTAATCATATAAACAATCATATAAATAACTCAAACATTTTTAACATAAAAACATAAAATAAACACACATAATTTACATATGGGGAAAACATGAATAATAGACTTACATGTTATAAGACGCGAGCGAGGTTTCCCTTTCGGGAACCCCCGGTGACTCTTAAGAAACTTTTAAAAATATTTAGACTTGTTCTTAGGGATGATTCGGGTGTTTTCAAAGTTGGATTTGGTTTTTGGAGTAGTTAGGCATCTGAGAGTAGATGGAAACTTGGGAGTGTTTTTTCTTTCTGTGGTTTTTTCGTATGTCTTTCTTTGGTTTGAAGAGGGGTATATATAGATGAGGAGGATAAGAGTCGTAGAAAATAAATGGCTAAGATCTGACCGACACTTTGTAAAGGACGATCAGGATTTTGCCGACACTTAATGCTTATCTTTATCAAATAATTCATGCCGGGTGCTCTTTGGGCCCCATCGTCACATGCATTATTGATTCAGATTGTGCATTATTATTCTGACCTATTAAAACTAAGACGCGTGCTTATCAGTTTTTCTTTCCTTTTGGAAAGTAGTGATAAAGTAAGCACTCACAGGACACTTAGTGGGCATCCCCACTAGACTTATTCACAGACCTAATATTATAGACTTTATAGACTGACTTCGTCTGACTTCGGATTTTAAACTTTCTTAGGTATCTAGGTTATGAAGGGCAATTGAGTCAAAACTCATTCCCGAATCATATCCTGCATACGGGTCTTGGGCGTCTTGATCGTCTTCACCCTCGGTTGGGACACTGTTTTCTTCTGTTGTTTGCTGTCTTCGGTTATCTTGGTCAGGATCTGAAATGATGTCGTCTAATCTGACTGGTGGTTCTGGACCAGTATCTTCTAGTCTGATTGGGGTTTGGTCCATATGTTTGTCTTGTTCTACTTCTTTGATCATTTCCTCCAGCGTCTTTTTAATTATATCCTCTATAGTCTTTTTCTTTTTCTTATTTAAGATCTTTTGTCTAGTTGTTTCACCCATGGTGAATGATTTTGGTAATCGTCTTCTAGGAGGAGTTGCTGGTTCTGTTTCACTTTTTGGCAAAGTGACAGCCTTCAACGGATTTGATTTGTCTTTACCGGCTACCGTTTGAGCCGGACTAGCTATATCTTTACCTGATATAGTAGGTTTATTTGCATTCTGAGAGGAATGCACACTCGTCTCATCCATTTTGGCTTGAGATGGAGAACTCGTGTCTGGGCTTGTCTGTCTGTTTTTCTCCTTTCTGAGTATCTGTAGTAGCTGATCCTTTTCTTGACTTAGGGCTTCACACTTAGCATTTAGCCTTTTAAACCCTTCTGTCATGGATTCACAGTGGTCGCAGAAAATTATTTTGTCTGTGTCTTTCTGGACCTTGTATTGTGGAATTTGGATTGGGCTTTGTTTTAGGGCTGGAGAGATAAAATAATTTGGGCCCAAATATCCCCTTGCATAGTCTAAGGCTTCAGTTAAATCATTAAAACCTTTGAAAAGAGGATTTTTTATTCCATTTATTGAGTCTATTACTTCTTGCCATGTTTGAAAAACACCATTGATTTTTCCATGTATTACTACATAAAATCTGAATTTCTTTTCCGTATTTTTGTCTGTAAAATACTGTCCCAGTGCATTTAACGTGGCTATGAAGTATTTAATGTCTCGTTTAGTGTATGCTATCCATAAATTATCCATTAAACATCTTTGAGGTCTGTCTATTTTACAGTCTGGCATTTCTTTAAAGGATAGGTTACATTTAGGATAACAAATTAGATTATGTTTTCCAAAATGTATTCTTTCTAAAGTTTCGACCGAGGTCTGAGGTCTGAAACGTACATTTGTTAAAAGAGTCTGAGCGTACGAGTCTGAAGCAGAGGCTGGGCCTTTGCCTTTGTCTGTCTGGGCTATCTCTGGTAGCTTTGGTCTTGTGCCTGAGTTGGGCCGCATACTGAAAAATAACTTATTGTTATACCGTTTTCAAATTTAATCTACTTAACTGATCTGCTAGATTATTATCCTTTCCTTTAATGTATTCGAAGATTATATTAGGATATATTGAGATCGTGTCTATGAAGTTTAGCCATCTCCTCTTACTACTATTCTTCTGATCTATCTTTTGATGAAATCTTACTATGGCTTCACAGTCTGTTCTAACTAGTATTTCGTTTTTATTTAGAATATATAACTTAAAACTATTTAACCCATATATTATAGCTAATACTTCTGCGTCTATGCTACTCATATTTCCTTTTTCTTTATACTTACCACTTTGATAGGCACAAATCTTTTCTTCTTGTTTGGGACTATATTTAGAGGGTCGTGCCTTTAGTACCGCTCCCCATCCTTGGATACTTCCATCTGTTTCTATAATTAAATAGTCTGATTCTAATGGGATATTTAAGTCTGGGATATTCTTTACCTTCTCTTTAATCTGTTGTACTAACTTCATATCTTCGGTATTGAAATGTTTTTGCCCTTTACTTCCTGTTTTAGCATATAATGGTCCTGCTATTTTTCCTAAGTCTTGTATAAAATTTCTGGCGTAATTTACTAATCCTAAAAATTTTTGAAGGTCTTTTGTCTTATCTAAATTATTGGGCATTTCTAATACCTTTTTAGCTATATGAGGTTGTAGCTTTATTTTTCCGTCTCCTATAGTAACTCCTAAAAAGTTTATATACGTTTTACACAATTCCATTTTCTTTTTACTAACTATAATTCCTTTGTTTACAAATAATCTAAATACTGTCTGTAGGTGTCCTAAATGTTCTTGTAAGTCTTTGCTAAATACCAAAATATCATCTACATATACTAGCACAAAACGTTTGTATTCTCCAAATATCTCATCCATTTTTCTTTGGAAAATTGGAGGGGCAGTCTTAAGTCCAAATGGCATTGCTAGCCATTCGAAATGCCCTTCTGGACATGTAAAAGCTGTCCATTCTATACTATCAGGGTGCATCTTTACTTGCCAATATCCTGATTTACAGTCGAATTTGCTAAAAATTCTTTTTCCCTGTATTCTATTAAGTAATTCGCTTTTGTCTGGAAGTTTGTATGCATCTGTTCTTGTATTATCATTAAGTCTCTTATAGTTTATGACCATTCTGGCTTTTCCTCTGATTATTTCATTATGATTTCTAACCATAAAAGCCGCTGATCGGTGTCTAGAAGTAGATCTTCGAATTACACCTAGGGATAAAAGTTCTTTTATTTGGACTTGGAAATCTTCTATGTCTAAATTTGTTGCTTCTATTGCTGCTGTTTTTATTGTATATTCTGGGTTTATTATATCTAACCTACACATTATCTTATTGGCTTCCCAATGGAGTAAAGGTTTTTCCCCTATTATTTCTAATTCGTCTAAGGATTTTACTATATTATCTAAGTCTTTAGGCCCTTTGATATTTCCTATGCTTTTTAGTCCTTTATTGAAATTATAAAATGATGTTTCTATATTAATTAAAGTATAACTTTTTTCTCTTACTTCTTCATCAGAATTGTAACTTTCTTCTTCTTCATAGGCTTCTCTATTACATTCTTCTTTGGCCTGACATTTATTACAACAGGGCTTTTGTTTTTCTGTTTCATGCCTTCCTTTTGTTAATACTTCTTTTGTTTGTACAGGGGTATAGGTTGTCTGTTTAAAAAATGCTATGCCATCTCGTGTGATTAAACAACTTCCAGAGTCTTGAAATATAAATTTTAATCCTATGACTAAGTCTGTATTGATATTTAGATCTCTTACAAGTATGTTGTTTATGTCATAAGACGGGTTATAGAATTTTTTACAAGTATTTTGGAAACTTATTTTAGCTTTTTCTATGCAATATTCGTAGGTATTATAAGTGCCATCCATTTGCATTGCAACAACTGGCCTAGGTAATTTTGTTAATAGCTCTTGTGGGACTATCTTCTTATTTATTAGACAGCTAGTGCATCCTGGATCTAGTAGGGCTAGTGTTTCTATTTCAATATCTTCTATTTTGATTCTTGCTAATATTTTTATAGTTGCTATTTTTTTGTCTTCATTACAGATTAGTCCTGTGTCTATAATGTTTTTTATATTTAGATAGTTATCTTGTTCTTGGTTTGCTAATAAGGTTTCATTATTTTGAAGTAATATTTCTTCCTCTAATTTTCCTTTTCCTTTTTCCAGCGTTCTTATTCGATGATCTAGTTCTTGTATTTTCTCTTCTAATGAGTCTATTCTTATATTAATTATCTGATTATTTTCTCTTCTTATAGGTGGTCCTATTCTAATTCCTAATTCTGTTTCTATACAGGTTATGCATCCTTCCATAAAACAATTATTGCACTTTGCTCTTTTGTCTTTACTAGGGTACCATCTACAGAATCCACAGGGCTTACTATCTAATCCTCTGTTTCTTTCAAAATTGTGGTTACATTCTTGTATAATATTTGTCATATCAATGTATTGCAGTTCTTCTAGTTCTAGAGGCAATTTCAAATCTGTTCCTAATTCGTTAATAAAGTCGTCTTTTTCTGAGTCTGATGAGTCTGTTTTATTTCCTTCTGTAATTTCTATGCTTACTACTGAGTATATACTTTCTGTGTCTGACATATATTCATCTACATTTATTAAAGTCTCTTGTAGCTCTTCTATTAACTGAGAGTTTCTTGTTTTAGTGTTATATCTTTTAGGGCAGGTATTTGCCAGATGTTCTGAACTTCCACAAGTAAAACATTCTAATTTATTTCTATAGTTTCTTTCATCTCTGTATTTTCTTACATGCCTGTTTTTATCTAAGTATGGTTTCTTTGCTGATGATTTTCTTAGGTAATATTTCTTCTTATATGGTTTCCGATTATAGTATCTATTTTTATATTTTCTAGGCTTGTATGGTTTCTTGTCATAATGTTGAGTTGTATACATTACAGTTTTACAGAAATTCATTTCATTCTGTTTTAATTGTTTTTGTATTTGTATATTTGTACATTTTTCAGTTAATACTTCCATTACATGTTGTACTCTCTGTCCTATCGACCATTTTGCTGTTGGGTTTTGTATTACACCCTCTCTTTTATACCATCTCTCTTCTATTTCTCTACCTAATGCTCCTGGTAATTTGTTAAATAATTTTTTACCTAAGTCTTCATCAAAAGTGTTTCCGCTTAGTGTACAATAATAAAAGAACTCTCTTAAGAATTCTTTGATGTAACACCAGTTAGATATACTTAATTGTTCTAGTTTTATTAATGCATTTCTTTGAAGTATAATTGTTCCACTATTTGGGTCTTCTCCTGTAAGTAAACTATGCATTTTATTTGTGAAGTTATAAGGGTTTGCCCCCATATTTATTAGTGTCTGAAATTCTTGTGGGAAATTACTTTTGTATGCTTCCCATACTGCCTTAGATGATTCTCCTAAAAATGTCTCCATGTATCTATACATGGTTTCTGCATCTGTTTCTTGATAATTTTTAATAAAGTCTGCTACTACTATTCCTTTCCAAATGTCTATCGCTGAGTTCCAAAGTTGTGGATCATGGGCTGCAAGATTTAATATTTTTCCTTTGCTACCTCCTTCTTGTAGTCTAATAGGTTCTTCTATAGGCATTCTTTTACCCATAGGTTTTATTTTATCTGTCCTGATTTCTTCATCTGGGTTTACTCTCCATACTCTCCTTCTAGGCACATTTCCTGTACTAGTATCTATAGTATGAGTTTGTGAAGTCTTCTGGAAAGGTGTTGAACTACTCGACTCCATTAGTTCTTTTTCACTTACTATAGATGTAGTGTCTTCTTTATCATATCTATACCCTAAGTTATCTGTTCTTTCTTTACAATTTTTAAGGTGTATTATGGTCTCTTCTAGATTCATACTTCCTTTTAGACAATCTTTGCATTTGAAAAAATCGGATTTTTGTTCTGTATATAGTCTTTTAGCTCGTTCTATTACTTCGTCTACCGCATATGCTTCTTCTAGTATTTCTATATTCATAAGTTCTTCTTCTAATTCTACATCTTTTTCTTCAATGCTATTTTCGTCTATTTGCCTAGTATAGTTATAGTCTGTGAATCTTATTGAAGTTTCACCTTTTCTATTAGTATACATAACATGGTCTTCAGGTGTATATACTTTTGGTTTACTAAGTTTTTCTAAATTCCATTCTAGTCCTGCGTAGCTTTCTGGATCTATTTTTATTGGTTTAATTAATTTTATTCCTCTATTCCCCATAAGTTCTACTACATCGTCTATTTTTATTTTAAACTTGGTATTACTATTTGTTGCCATCTTTCCTATAAATCCTATACACATTAATAGATTCTTTCCTTTATCCATTTCTTCATATCCTTTAGTCTGTATTCCTATTTTTATATGTGATCCAAATTCTTGTAAATTCATTAGAAAGTCTGGACTAATGTAAAATATTCCCCCATTATTTGTCATATCTACTTCAGTTAGACCTATTATTGCCTTTTTTAAGTCTGTCCATCTATCATCATATAAGGTTATTAGCACTTTTGCTCCTAGATTTTTTCTGTTTAATCCTTTTATTCCTAATATAATTAATCCTAAATGCATCATTGTCATTCTTGTATTTTTAATAGTTTTAAAGGATTCTTGATTTACTAAATTTAATTGTACTGAATTTTCTCCTAATGCGGATATTTGCTCTTCTCTATAGTGCCTATAAAGTAGGTTATTTCTAGAGAAATACTTTGTATTATATAATATTCTTGGATCTAATACTTTTAATTGATGTTGTTTAAAAAGCTGTAGGTCTTTATCTACATCTATAATCTGACTAAGTTCGCTATTTTCTTCTTCTCTTGCCTTTTTAGAGAAAATTCTAGATATCAAATTATTTCCTATCTGGTTGTTTGAATAACTAGGTTCTGGTCTATCTACTTCGTCGATTCGGGTTCTCCTACCTGAAAGAAAGTCCATTTTTGTGGTTTTCTGATTATTTTAAGTCTTTCTTTTTGCGGTGTTATTTCTATTTTTTCTAGTTTTGAAATTAGTTCATCTATATTAGTACTATGAGATTTTTCTTTTTCTTCTTTTTTCTTTAGTAGTTTTTCTAGCTTTTGATTTATTTCTAATAAGATTGCTATAATTGTATTATTTTGTCTAACAATTATTTTATCTGACTGGGCTGCTGGTATGTGTGTAGTGAAACCTACTGGCTCCTGGAATTGGCTACTATAATCTAGTGCTTTTTTATATATTGGGTCATCTGTATTCATGAAAGGGATATTTCTTTAATATTTAATACTTCCTTTTTAATTTCTTTTAATTGTTTGTCTATATCAAAAGATTGTATATCGTTATAAGTACCTTTTCTAATTTTTTCAATACCTTGTTCTTTTATGAAGTCTAGATTTCTTTCGATTTTTTCTAATGTTTTTGTATGTCTGTTCTGAGCTTCTTCTATTTTTTCTATAAGCTGTAAGATTATCTTATCTTGTTCCTGGATTTTACTGCTAAAATTGATTAATAAGTCTATTAAAGTATTGTATTGTCTATCTTCGGTATGTAGAGTGTGTTCTCCCTGGCTAAAGTTACACTTAATAGAAGTACCGTCTTTTAATGCTCTATATTTCTTTTCAGGATATATGCGCAAGTCTAAATATTCTAAATTTCTAGAAGGATCTATTTTGTTATTTAGAAACTAGCTATAATTCTTTTTCGCTGTTCCTTTAAGGTATCTCTATAAGCCTGTTTATCTGTTTCTATTCCCTGTAATTCCCACCGTACTGCTGATAGGTTTTCGGTCAAATCCCTTTGTATATACCTATTTAATTTATAGTCACTATCTATATTTTCAACTAAGAGTTCATTTGTTGTTTTAGCAATTTTTTTGAGTCTTTTTTCAGTCCTATTAATTTCTCTTAATATTTTTAAATTCCTATTTATAAGCTTATTGTCTATTCTTGTTTGATAAAAAGATGGGTGTGTCTTCATTAACCTAAGGGAATTTTACTTAATCTGTCGTTAATCTTTTTTATCTCTTGCCGACTTCTATGTATATGACTAATAAATAAATAATAAATCCTTAGAAATGCATAGTTTACTTACAGGAGAAGACCCAAATAGTGGAACAATTATACTTCAAAGAAATGCATTAATAAAACTAGAACAATTAAGTATATCTAACTGGTGTTACATCAAAGAATTCTTAAGAGAGTTCTTTTATTATTGTACACTAAGCGGAAACACTTTTGATGAAGACTTAGGTAAAAAATTATTTAACAAATTACCAGGAGCATTAGGTAGAGAAATAGAAGAGAGATGGTATAAAAGAGAGGGTGTAATACAAAACCCAACAGCAAAATGGTCGATAGGACAGAGAGTACAACATGTAATGGAAGTATTAACTGAAAAATGTACAAATATACAAATACAAAAACAATTAAAACAGAATGAAATGAATTTCTGTAAAACTGTAATGTATACAACTCAACATTATGACAAGAAACCATACAAGCCTAGAAAATATAAAAATAGATACTATAATCGGAAACCATATAAGAAGAAATATTACCTAAGAAAATCATCAGCAAAGAAACCATACTTAGATAAAAACAGGCATGTAAGAAAATACAGAGATGAAAGAAACTATAGAAATAAATTAGAATGTTTTACTTGTGGAAGTTCAGAACATCTGGCAAATACCTGCCCTAAAAGATATAACACTAAAACAAGAAACTCTCAGTTAATAGAAGAGCTACAAGAGACTTTAATAAATGTAGATGAATATATGTCAGACACAGAAAGTATATACTCAGTAGTAAGCATAGAAATTACAGAAGGAAATAAAACAGACTCATCAGACTCAGAAAAAGACGACTTTATTAACGAATTAGGAACAGATTTGAAATTGCCTCTAGAACTAGAAGAACTGCAATACATTGATATGACAAATATTATACAAGAATGTAACCACAATTTTGAAAGAAACAGAGGATTAGATAGTAAGCCCTGTGGATTCTGTAGATGGTACCCTAGTAAAGACAAAAGAGCAAAGTGCAATAATTGTTTTATGGAAGGATGCATAACCTGTATAGAAACAGAATTAGGAATTAGAATAGGACCACCTATAAGAAGAGAAAATAATCAGATAATTAATATAAGAATAGACTCATTAGAAGAGAAAATACAAGAACTAGATCATCGAATAAGAACGCTGGAAAAAGGAAAAGGAAAATTAGAGGAAGAAATATTACTTCAAAATAATGAAACCTTATTAGCAAACCAAGAACAAGATAACTATCTAAATATAAAAAACATTATAGACACAGGACTAATCTGTAATGAAGACAAAAAAATAGCAACTATAAAAATATTAGCAAGAATCAAAATAGAAGATATTGAAATAGAAACACTAGCCCTACTAGATCCAGGATGCACTAGCTGTCTAATAAATAAGAAGATAGTCCCACAAGAGCTATTAACAAAATTACCTAGGCCAGTTGTTGCAATGCAAATGGATGGCACTTATAATACCTACGAATATTGCATAGAAAAAGCTAAAATAAGTTTCCAAAATACTTGTAAAAAATTCTATAACCCGTCTTATGACATAAACAACATACTTGTAAGAGATCTAAATATCAATACAGACTTAGTCATAGGATTAAAATTTATATTTCAAGACTCTGGAAGTTGTTTAATCACACGAGATGGCATAGCATTTTTTAAACAGACAACCTATACCCCTGTACAAACAAAAGAAGTATTAACAAAAGGAAGGCATGAAACAGAAAAACAAAAGCCCTGTTGTAATAAATGTCAGGCCAAAGAAGAATGTAATAGAGAAGCCTATGAAGAAGAAGAAAGTTACAATTCTGATGAAGAAGTAAGAGAAAAAAGTTATACTTTAATTAATATAGAAACATCATTTTATAATTTCAATAAAGGACTAAAAAGCATAGGAAATATCAAAGGGCCTAAAGACTTAGATAATATAGTAAAATCCTTAGACGAATTAGAAATAATAGGGGAAAAACCTTTACTCCATTGGGAAGCCAATAAGATAATGTGTAGGTTAGATATAATAAACCCAGAATATACAATAAAAACAGCAGCAATAGAAGCAACAAATTTAGACATAGAAGATTTCCAAGTCCAAATAAAAGAACTTTTATCCCTAGGTGTAATTCGAAGATCTACTTCTAGACACCGATCAGCGGCTTTTATGGTTAGAAATCATAATGAAATAATCAGAGGAAAAGCCAGAATGGTCATAAACTATAAGAGACTTAATGATAATACAAGAACAGATGCATACAAACTTCCAGACAAAAGCGAATTACTTAATAGAATACAGGGAAAAAGAATTTTTAGCAAATTCGACTGTAAATCAGGATATTGGCAAGTAAAGATGCACCCTGATAGTATAGAATGGACAGCTTTTACATGTCCAGAAGGGCATTTCGAATGGCTAGCAATGCCATTTGGACTTAAGACTGCCCCTCCAATTTTCCAAAGAAAAATGGATGAGATATTTGGAGAATACAAACGTTTTGTGCTAGTATATGTAGATGATATTTTGGTATTTAGCAAAGACTTACAAGAACATTTAGGACACCTACAGACAGTATTTAGATTATTTGTAAACAAAGGAATTATAGTTAGTAAAAAGAAAATGGAATTGTGTAAAACGTATATAAACTTTTTAGGAGTTACTATAGGAGACGGAAAAATAAAGCTACAACCTCATATAGCTAAAAAGGTATTAGAAATGCCCAATAATTTAGATAAGACAAAAGACCTTCAAAAATTTTTAGGATTAGTAAATTACGCCAGAAATTTTATACAAGACTTAGGAAAAATAGCAGGACCATTATATGCTAAAACAGGAAGTAAAGGGCAAAAACATTTCAATACCGAAGATATGAAGTTAGTACAACAGATTAAAGAGAAGGTAAAGAATATCCCAGACTTAAATATCCCATTAGAATCAGACTATTTAATTATAGAAACAGATGGAAGTATCCAAGGATGGGGAGCGGTACTAAAGGCACGACCCTCTAAATATAGTCCCAAACAAGAAGAAAAGATTTGTGCCTATCAAAGTGGTAAGTATAAAGAAAAAGGAAATATGAGTAGCATAGACGCAGAAGTATTAGCTATAATATATGGGTTAAATAGTTTTAAGTTATATATTCTAAATAAAAACGAAATACTAGTTAGAACAGACTGTGAAGCCATAGTAAGATTTCATCAAAAGATAGATCAGAAGAATAGTAGTAAGAGGAGATGGCTAAACTTCATAGACACGATCTCAATATATCCTAATATAATCTTCGAATACATTAAAGGAAAGGATAATAATCTAGCAGATCAGTTAAGTAGATTAAATTTGAAAACGGTATAACAATAAGTTATTTTTCAGTATGCGGCCCAACTCAGGCACAAGACCAAAGCTACCAGAGATAGCCCAGACAGACAAAGGCAAAGGCCCAGCCTCTGCTTCAGACTCGTACGCTCAGACTCTTTTAACAAATGTACGTTTCAGACCTCAGACCTCGGTCGAAACTTTAGAAAGAATACATTTTGGAAAACATAATCTAATTTGTTATCCTAAATGTAACCTATCCTTTAAAGAAATGCCAGACTGTAAAATAGACAGACCTCAAAGATGTTTAATGGATAATTTATGGATAGCATACACTAAACGAGACATTAAATACTTCATAGCCACGTTAAATGCACTGGGACAGTATTTTACAGACAAAAATACGGAAAAGAAATTCAGATTTTATGTAGTAATACATGGAAAAATCAATGGTGTTTTTCAAACATGGCAAGAAGTAATAGACTCAATAAATGGAATAAAAAATCCTCTTTTCAAAGGTTTTAATGATTTAACTGAAGCCTTAGACTATGCAAGGGGATATTTGGGCCCAAATTATTTTATCTCTCCAGCCCTAAAACAAAGCCCAATCCAAATTCCACAATACAAGGTCCAGAAAGACACAGACAAAATAATTTTCTGCGACCACTGTGAATCCATGACAGAAGGGTTTAAAAGGCTAAATGCTAAGTGTGAAGCCCTAAGTCAAGAAAAGGATCAGCTACTACAGATACTCAGAAAGGAGAAAAACAGACAGACAAGCCCAGACACGAGTTCTCCATCTCAAGCCAAAATGGATGAGACGAGTGTGCATTCCTCTCAGAATGCAAATAAACCTACTATATCAGGTAAAGATATAGCTAGTCCGGCTCAAACGGTAGCCGGTAAAGACAAATCAAATCCGTTGAAGGCTGTCACTTTGCCAAAAAGTGAAACAGAACCAGCAACTCCTCCTAGAAGACGATTACCAAAATCATTCACCATGGGTGAAACAACTAGACAAAAGATCTTAAATAAGAAAAAGAAAAAGACTATAGAGGATATAATTAAAAAGACGCTGGAGGAAATGATCAAAGAAGTAGAACAAGACAAACATATGGACCAAACCCCAATCAGACTAGAAGATACTGGTCCAGAACCACCAGTCAGATTAGACGACATCATTTCAGATCCTGACCAAGATAACCGAAGACAGCAAACAACAGAAGAAAACAGTGTCCCAACCGAGGGTGAAGACGATCAAGACGCCCAAGACCCGTATGCAGGATATGATTCGGGAATGAGTTTTGACTCAATTGCCCTTCATAACCTAGATACCTAAGAAAGTTTAAAATCCGAAGTCAGACGAAGTCAGTCTATAAAGTCTATAATATTAGGTCTGTGAATAAGTCTAGTGGGGATGCCCACTAAGTGTCCTGTGAGTGCTTACTTTATCACTACTTTCCAAAAGGAAAGAAAAACTGATAAGCACGCGTCTTAGTTTTAATAGGTCAGAATAATAATGCACAATCTGAATCAATAATGCATGTGACGATGGGGCCCAAAGAGCACCCGGCATGAATTATTTGATAAAGATAAGCATTAAGTGTCGGCAAAATCCTGATCGTCCTTTACAAAGTGTCGGTCAGATCTTAGCCATTTATTTTCTACGACTCTTATCCTCCTCATCTATATATACCCCTCTTCAAACCAAAGAAAGACATACGAAAAAACCACAGAAAGAAAAAACACTCCCAAGTTTCCATCTACTCTCAGATGCCTAACTACTCCAAAAACCAAATCCAACTTTGAAAACACCCGAATCATCCCTAAGAACAAGTCTAAATATTTTTAAAAGTTTCTTAAGAGTCACCGGGGGTTCCCGAAAGGGAAACCTCGCTCGCGTCTTATAACATGTAAGTCTATTATTCATGTTTTCCCCATATGTAAATTATGTGTGTTTATTTTATGTTTTTATGTTAAAAATGTTTGAGTTATTTATATGATTGTTTATATGATTAAGAACAGTTTAATATGAATCATCCTAAGTAAAATGTTAGGCTCTTAGTTTCTTAATAACAACGATGGATTAATCTGTAAATTCCTAGGAACTTGATAGGTGAATTGTAGTCCGTGAGTAGGACGTTGTTATCACCATATACTGGGTGGGGTTAAAGAACTTGTTGTTAAGAATTAAAACTAAAGAGCAAGAGTTTGAACTGGTTGATTTGTGTTAAAAAAAAAAAAAAAAAAAAAAAAAAAAAAAGGTAAAATTAGGGGAAAATATAAAATATAATATTAGAGTGTGTAATCATCATATACATAGAAGTCGGCAAGAGATAAAAAAGATTAACGACAGATTAAGTAAAATTCCCTTAGGTTAATGAAGACACACCCATCTTTTTATCAAACAAGAATAGACAATAAGCTTATAAATAGGAATTTAAAAATATTAAGAGAAATTAATAGGACTGAAAAAAGACTCAAAAAAAATTGCTAAAACAACAAATGAACTCTTAGTTGAAAATATAGATAGTGACTATAAATTAAATAGGTATATACAAAGGGATTTGACCGAAAACCTATCAGCAGTACGGTGGGAATTACAGGGAATAGAAACAGATAAACAGGCTTATAGAGATACCTTAAAGGAACAGCGAAAAAGAATTATAGCTAGTTTCTAAATAACAAAATAGATCCTTCTAGAAATTTAGAATATTTAGACTTGCGCATATATCCTGAAAAGAAATATAGAGCATTAAAAGACGGTACTTCTATTAAGTGTAACTTTAGCCAGGGAGAACACACTCTACATACCGAAGATAGACAATACAATACTTTAATAGACTTATTAATCAATTTTAGCAGTAAAATCCAGGAACAAGATAAGATAATCTTACAGCTTATAGAAAAAATAGAAGAAGCTCAGAACAGACATACAAAAACATTAGAAAAAATCGAAAGAAATCTAGACTTCATAAAAGAACAAGGTATTGAAAAAATTAGAAAAGGTACTTATAACGATATACAATCTTTTGATATAGACAAACAATTAAAAGAAATTAAAAAGGAAGTATTAAATATTAAAGAAATATCCCTTTCATGAATACAGATGACCCAATATATAAAAAAGCACTAGATTATAGTAGCCAATTCCAGGAGCCAGTAGGTTTCACTACACACATACCAGCAGCCCAGTCAGATAAAATAATTGTTAGACAAAATAATACAATTATAGCAATCTTATTAGAAATAAATCAAAAGCTAGAAAAACTACTAAAGAAAAAAGAAGAAAAAGAAAAATCTCATAGTACTAATATAGATGAACTAATTTCAAAACTAGAAAAAATAGAAATAACACCGCAAAAAGAAAGACTTAAAATAATCAGAAAACCACAAAAATGGACTTTCTTTCAGGTAGGAGAACCCGAATCGACGAAGTAGATAGACCAGAACCTAGTTATTCAAACAACCAGATAGGAAATAATTTGATATCTAGAATTTTCTCTAAAAAGGCAAGAGAAGAAGAAAATAGCGAACTTAGTCAGATTATAGATGTAGATAAAGACCTACAGCTTTTTAAACAACATCAATTAAAAGTATTAGATCCAAGAATATTATATAATACAAAGTATTTCTCTAGAAATAACCTACTTTATAGGCACTATAGAGAAGAGCAAATATCCGCATTAGGAGAAAATTCAGTACAATTAAATTTAGTAAATCAAGAATCCTTTAAAACTATTAAAAATACAAGAATGACAATGATGCATTTAGGATTAATTATATTAGGAATAAAAGGATTAAACAGAAAAAATCTAGGAGCAAAAGTGCTAATAACCTTATATGATGATAGATGGACAGACTTAAAAAAGGCAATAATAGGTCTAACTGAAGTAGATATGACAAATAATGGGGGAATATTTTACATTAGTCCAGACTTTCTAATGAATTTACAAGAATTTGGATCACATATAAAAATAGGAATACAGACTAAAGGATATGAAGAAATGGATAAAGGAAAGAATCTATTAATGTGTATAGGATTTATAGGAAAGATGGCAACAAATAGTAATACCAAGTTTAAAATAAAAATAGACGATGTAGTAGAACTTATGGGGAATAGAGGAATAAAATTAATTAAACCAATAAAAATAGATCCAGAAAGCTACGCAGGACTAGAATGGAATTTAGAAAAACTTAGTAAACCAAAAGTATATACACCTGAAGACCATGTTATGTATACTAATAGAAAAGGTGAAACTTCAATAAGATTCACAGACTATAACTATACTAGGCAAATAGACGAAAATAGCATTGAAGAAAAAGATGTAGAATTAGAAGAAGAACTTATGAATATAGAAATACTAGAAGAAGCATATGCGGTAGACGAAGTAATAGAACGAGCTAAAAGACTATATACAGAACAAAAATCCGATTTTTTCAAATGCAAAGATTGTCTAAAAGGAAGTATGAATCTAGAAGAGACCATAATACACCTTAAAAATTGTAAAGAAAGAACAGATAACTTAGGGTATAGATATGATAAAGAAGACACTACATCTATAGTAAGTGAAAAAGAACTAATGGAGTCGAGTAGTTCAACACCTTTCCAGAAGACTTCACAAACTCATACTATAGATACTAGTACAGGAAATGTGCCTAGAAGGAGAGTATGGAGAGTAAACCCAGATGAAGAAATCAGGACAGATAAAATAAAACCTATGGGTAAAAGAATGCCTATAGAAGAACCTATTAGACTACAAGAAGGAGGTAGCAAAGGAAAAATATTAAATCTTGCAGCCCATGATCCACAACTTTGGAACTCAGCGATAGACATTTGGAAAGGAATAGTAGTAGCAGACTTTATTAAAAATTATCAAGAAACAGATGCAGAAACCATGTATAGATACATGGAGACATTTTTAGGAGAATCATCTAAGGCAGTATGGGAAGCATACAAAAGTAATTTCCCACAAGAATTTCAGACACTAATAAATATGGGGGCAAACCCTTATAACTTCACAAATAAAATGCATAGTTTACTTACAGGAGAAGACCCAAATAGTGGAACAATTATACTTCAAAGAAATGCATTAATAAAACTAGAACAATTAAGTATATCTAACTGGTGTTACATCAAAGAATTCTTAAGAGAGTTCTTTTATTATTGTACACTAAGCGGAAACACTTTTGATGAAGACTTAGGTAAAAAATTATTTAACAAATTACCAGGAGCATTAGGTAGAGAAATAGAAGAGAGATGGTATAAAAGAGAGGGTGTAATACAAAACCCAACAGCAAAATGGTCGATAGGACAGAGAGTACAACATGTAATGGAAGTATTAACTGAAAAATGTACAAATATACAAATACAAAAACAATTAAAACAGAATGAAATGAATTTCTGTAAAACTGTAATGTATACAACTCAACATTATGACAAGAAACCATACAAGCCTAGAAAATATAAAAATAGATACTATAATCGGAAACCATATAAGAAGAAATATTACCTAAGAAAATCATCAGCAAAGAAACCATACTTAGATAAAAACAGGCATGTAAGAAAATACAGAGATGAAAGAAACTATAGAAATAAATTAGAATGTTTTACTTGTGGAAGTTCAGAACATCTGGCAAATACCTGCCCTAAAAGATATAACACTAAAACAAGAAACTCTCAGTTAATAGAAGAGCTACAAGAGACTTTAATAAATGTAGATGAATATATGTCAGACACAGAAAGTATATACTCAGTAGTAAGCATAGAAATTACAGAAGGAAATAAAACAGACTCATCAGACTCAGAAAAAGACGACTTTATTAACGAATTAGGAACAGATTTGAAATTGCCTCTAGAACTAGAAGAACTGCAATACATTGATATGACAAATATTATACAAGAATGTAACCACAATTTTGAAAGAAACAGAGGATTAGATAGTAAGCCCTGTGGATTCTGTAGATGGTACCCTAGTAAAGACAAAAGAGCAAAGTGCAATAATTGTTTTATGGAAGGATGCATAACCTGTATAGAAACAGAATTAGGAATTAGAATAGGACCACCTATAAGAAGAGAAAATAATCAGATAATTAATATAAGAATAGACTCATTAGAAGAGAAAATACAAGAACTAGATCATCGAATAAGAACGCTGGAAAAAGGAAAAGGAAAATTAGAGGAAGAAATATTACTTCAAAATAATGAAACCTTATTAGCAAACCAAGAACAAGATAACTATCTAAATATAAAAAACATTATAGACACAGGACTAATCTGTAATGAAGACAAAAAAATAGCAACTATAAAAATATTAGCAAGAATCAAAATAGAAGATATTGAAATAGAAACACTAGCCCTACTAGATCCAGGATGCACTAGCTGTCTAATAAATAAGAAGATAGTCCCACAAGAGCTATTAACAAAATTACCTAGGCCAGTTGTTGCAATGCAAATGGATGGCACTTATAATACCTACGAATATTGCATAGAAAAAGCTAAAATAAGTTTCCAAAATACTTGTAAAAAATTCTATAACCCGTCTTATGACATAAACAACATACTTGTAAGAGATCTAAATATCAATACAGACTTAGTCATAGGATTAAAATTTATATTTCAAGACTCTGGAAGTTGTTTAATCACACGAGATGGCATAGCATTTTTTAAACAGACAACCTATACCCCTGTACAAACAAAAGAAGTATTAACAAAAGGAAGGCATGAAACAGAAAAACAAAAGCCCTGTTGTAATAAATGTCAGGCCAAAGAAGAATGTAATAGAGAAGCCTATGAAGAAGAAGAAAGTTACAATTCTGATGAAGAAGTAAGAGAAAAAAGTTATACTTTAATTAATATAGAAACATCATTTTATAATTTCAATAAAGGACTAAAAAGCATAGGAAATATCAAAGGGCCTAAAGACTTAGATAATATAGTAAAATCCTTAGACGAATTAGAAATAATAGGGGAAAAACCTTTACTCCATTGGGAAGCCAATAAGATAATGTGTAGGTTAGATATAATAAACCCAGAATATACAATAAAAACAGCAGCAATAGAAGCAACAAATTTAGACATAGAAGATTTCCAAGTCCAAATAAAAGAACTTTTATCCCTAGGTGTAATTCGAAGATCTACTTCTAGACACCGATCAGCGGCTTTTATGGTTAGAAATCATAATGAAATAATCAGAGGAAAAGCCAGAATGGTCATAAACTATAAGAGACTTAATGATAATACAAGAACAGATGCATACAAACTTCCAGACAAAAGCGAATTACTTAATAGAATACAGGGAAAAAGAATTTTTAGCAAATTCGACTGTAAATCAGGATATTGGCAAGTAAAGATGCACCCTGATAGTATAGAATGGACAGCTTTTACATGTCCAGAAGGGCATTTCGAATGGCTAGCAATGCCATTTGGACTTAAGACTGCCCCTCCAATTTTCCAAAGAAAAATGGATGAGATATTTGGAGAATACAAACGTTTTGTGCTAGTATATGTAGATGATATTTTGGTATTTAGCAAAGACTTACAAGAACATTTAGGACACCTACAGACAGTATTTAGATTATTTGTAAACAAAGGAATTATAGTTAGTAAAAAGAAAATGGAATTGTGTAAAACGTATATAAACTTTTTAGGAGTTACTATAGGAGACGGAAAAATAAAGCTACAACCTCATATAGCTAAAAAGGTATTAGAAATGCCCAATAATTTAGATAAGACAAAAGACCTTCAAAAATTTTTAGGATTAGTAAATTACGCCAGAAATTTTATACAAGACTTAGGAAAAATAGCAGGACCATTATATGCTAAAACAGGAAGTAAAGGGCAAAAACATTTCAATACCGAAGATATGAAGTTAGTACAACAGATTAAAGAGAAGGTAAAGAATATCCCAGACTTAAATATCCCATTAGAATCAGACTATTTAATTATAGAAACAGATGGAAGTATCCAAGGATGGGGAGCGGTACTAAAGGCACGACCCTCTAAATATAGTCCCAAACAAGAAGAAAAGATTTGTGCCTATCAAAGTGGTAAGTATAAAGAAAAAGGAAATATGAGTAGCATAGACGCAGAAGTATTAGCTATAATATATGGGTTAAATAGTTTTAAGTTATATATTCTAAATAAAAACGAAATACTAGTTAGAACAGACTGTGAAGCCATAGTAAGATTTCATCAAAAGATAGATCAGAAGAATAGTAGTAAGAGGAGATGGCTAAACTTCATAGACACGATCTCAATATATCCTAATATAATCTTCGAATACATTAAAGGAAAGGATAATAATCTAGCAGATCAGTTAAGTAGATTAAATTTGAAAACGGTATAACAATAAGTTATTTTTCAGTATGCGGCCCAACTCAGGCACAAGACCAAAGCTACCAGAGATAGCCCAGACAGACAAAGGCAAAGGCCCAGCCTCTGCTTCAGACTCGTACGCTCAGACTCTTTTAACAAATGTACGTTTCAGACCTCAGACCTCGGTCGAAACTTTAGAAAGAATACATTTTGGAAAACATAATCTAATTTGTTATCCTAAATGTAACCTATCCTTTAAAGAAATGCCAGACTGTAAAATAGACAGACCTCAAAGATGTTTAATGGATAATTTATGGATAGCATACACTAAACGAGACATTAAATACTTCATAGCCACGTTAAATGCACTGGGACAGTATTTTACAGACAAAAATACGGAAAAGAAATTCAGATTTTATGTAGTAATACATGGAAAAATCAATGGTGTTTTTCAAACATGGCAAGAAGTAATAGACTCAATAAATGGAATAAAAAATCCTCTTTTCAAAGGTTTTAATGATTTAACTGAAGCCTTAGACTATGCAAGGGGATATTTGGGCCCAAATTATTTTATCTCTCCAGCCCTAAAACAAAGCCCAATCCAAATTCCACAATACAAGGTCCAGAAAGACACAGACAAAATAATTTTCTGCGACCACTGTGAATCCATGACAGAAGGGTTTAAAAGGCTAAATGCTAAGTGTGAAGCCCTAAGTCAAGAAAAGGATCAGCTACTACAGATACTCAGAAAGGAGAAAAACAGACAGACAAGCCCAGACACGAGTTCTCCATCTCAAGCCAAAATGGATGAGACGAGTGTGCATTCCTCTCAGAATGCAAATAAACCTACTATATCAGGTAAAGATATAGCTAGTCCGGCTCAAACGGTAGCCGGTAAAGACAAATCAAATCCGTTGAAGGCTGTCACTTTGCCAAAAAGTGAAACAGAACCAGCAACTCCTCCTAGAAGACGATTACCAAAATCATTCACCATGGGTGAAACAACTAGACAAAAGATCTTAAATAAGAAAAAGAAAAAGACTATAGAGGATATAATTAAAAAGACGCTGGAGGAAATGATCAAAGAAGTAGAACAAGACAAACATATGGACCAAACCCCAATCAGACTAGAAGATACTGGTCCAGAACCACCAGTCAGATTAGACGACATCATTTCAGATCCTGACCAAGATAACCGAAGACAGCAAACAACAGAAGAAAACAGTGTCCCAACCGAGGGTGAAGACGATCAATACTTGTAAAAAATTCTATAACCCGTCTTATGACATAAACAACATACTTGTAAGAGATCTAAATATCAATACAGACTTAGTCATAGGATTAAAATTTATATTTCAAGACTCTGGAAGTTGTTTAATCACACGAGATGGCATAGCATTTTTTAAACAGACAACCTATACCCCTGTACAAACAAAAGAAGTATTAACAAAAGGAAGGCATGAAACAGAAAAACAAAATAATAAATATTTTTAGAGTTTTAAATATAAAATATTTCAATGAAAAAGCTGAGAGATTTTAATTTTGTGAAATCCTACTCATAAATAATAAATATTTTTAGAGTTTTAAATATAAAATATTTCAATGAAAAAGCTGAGAGATTTTAATTTTGTGAAATCCTACTCAGTACTCCCCCACTCGGTGTGTCTTTAACATGCAGATTATATATATTTTCCCCTAATTTTACCTTTTTTTTTTTTTTTTTTTTTTTTTTTTTTTTAACACAAATCAACCAGTTCAAACTCTTGCTCTTTAGTTTTAATTCTTAACAACAAGTTCTTTAACCCCACCCAGTATATGGTGATAACAACGTCCTACTCACGGACTACAATTCACCTATCAAGTTCCTAGGAATTTACAGATTAATCCATCGTTGTTATTAAGAAACTAAGAGCCTAACATTTTACTTAGGATGATTCATATTAAACTGTTCTTAATCATATAAACAATCATATAAATAACTCAAACATTTTTAACATAAAAACATAAAATAAACACACATAATTTACATATGGGGAAAACATGAATAATAGACTTACATGTTATAAGACGCGAGCGAGGTTTCCCTTTCGGGAACCCCCGGTGACTCTTAAGAAACTTTTAAAAATATTTAGACTTGTTCTTAGGGATGATTCGGGTGTTTTCAAAGTTGGATTTGGTTTTTGGAGTAGTTAGGCATCTGAGAGTAGATGGAAACTTGGGAGTGTTTTTTCTTTCTGTGGTTTTTTCGTATTTTTGTCTGTAAAATACTGTCCCAGTGCATTTAACGTGGCTATGAAGTATTTAATGTCTCGTTTAGTGTATGCTATCCATAAATTATCCATTAAACATCTTTGAGGTCTGTCTATTTTACAGTCTGGCATTTCTTTAAAGGATAGGTTACATTTAGGATAACAAATTAGATTATGTTTTCCAAAATGTATTCTTTCTAAAGTTTCGACCGAGGTCTGAGGTCTGAAACGTACATTTGTTAAAAGAGTCTGAGCGTACGAGTCTGAAGCAGAGGCTGGGCCTTTGCCTTTGTCTGTCTGGGCTATCTCTGGTAGCTTTGGTCTTGTGCCTGAGTTGGGCCGCATACTGAAAAATAACTTATTGTTATACCGTTTTCAAATTTAATCTACTTAACTGATCTGCTAGATTATTATCCTTTCCTTTAATGTATTCGAAGATTATATTAGGATATATTGAGATCGTGTCTATGAAGTTTAGCCATCTCCTCTTACTACTATTCTTCTGATCTATCTTTTGATGAAATCTTACTATGGCTTCACAGTCTGTTCTAACTAGTATTTCGTTTTTATTTAGAATATATAACTTAAAACTATTTAACCCATATATTATAGCTAATACTTCTGCGTCTATGCTACTCATATTTCCTTTTTCTTTATACTTACCACTTTGATAGGCACAAATCTTTTCTTCTTGTTTGGGACTATATTTAGAGGGTCGTGCCTTTAGTACCGCTCCCCATCCTTGGATACTTCCATCTGTTTCTATAATTAAATAGTCTGATTCTAATGGGATATTTAAGTCTGGGATATTCTTTACCTTCTCTTTAATCTGTTGTACTAACTTCATATCTTCGGTATTGAAATGTTTTTGCCCTTTACTTCCTGTTTTAGCATATAATGGTCCTGCTATTTTTCCTAAGTCTTGTATAAAATTTCTGGCGTAATTTACTAATCCTAAAAATTTTTGAAGGTCTTTTGTCTTATCTAAATTATTGGGCATTTCTAATACCTTTTTAGCTATATGAGGTTGTAGCTTTATTTTTCCGTCTCCTATAGTAACTCCTAAAAAGTTTATATACGTTTTACACAATTCCATTTTCTTTTTACTAACTATAATTCCTTTGTTTACAAATAATCTAAATACTGTCTGTAGGTGTCCTAAATGTTCTTGTAAGTCTTTGCTAAATACCAAAATATCATCTACATATACTAGCACAAAACGTTTGTATTCTCCAAATATCTCATCCATTTTTCTTTGGAAAATTGGAGGGGCAGTCTTAAGTCCAAATGGCATTGCTAGCCATTCGAAATGCCCTTCTGGACATGTAAAAGCTGTCCATTCTATACTATCAGGGTGCATCTTTACTTGCCAATATCCTGATTTACAGTCGAATTTGCTAAAAATTCTTTTTCCCTGTATTCTATTAAGTAATTCGCTTTTGTCTGGAAGTTTGTATGCATCTGTTCTTGTATTATCATTAAGTCTCTTATAGTTTATGACCATTCTGGCTTTTCCTCTGATTATTTCATTATGATTTCTAACCATAAAAGCCGCTGATCGGTGTCTAGAAGTGACTATATAGATAGTGACTATAAATTAAAGACCTACAGCTTTTTAAACAACATCAATTAAAAGTATTAGATCCAAGAATATTATATAATACAAAGTATTTCTCTAGAAATAACCTACTTTATAGGCACTATAGAGAAGAGCAAATATCCGCATTAGGAGAAAATTCAGTACAATTAAATTTAGTAAATCAAGAATCCTTTAAAACTATTAAAAATACAAGAATGACAATGATGCATTTAGGATTAATTATATTAGGAATAAAAGGATTAAACAGAAAAAATCTAGGAGCAAAAGTGCTAATAACCTTATATGATGATAGATGGACAGACTTAAAAAAGGCAATAATAGGTCTAACTGAAGTAGATATGACAAATAATGGGGGAATATTTTACATTAGTCCAGACTTTCTAATGAATTTACAAGAATTTGGATCACATATAAAAATAGGAATACAGACTAAAGGATATGAAGAAATGGATAAAGGAAAGAATCTATTAATGTGTATAGGATTTATAGGAAAGATGGCAACAAATAGTAATACCAAGTTTAAAATAAAAATAGACGATGTAGTAGAACTTATGGGGAATAGAGGAATAAAATTAATTAAACCAATAAAAATAGATCCAGAAAGCTACGCAGGACTAGAATGGAATTTAGAAAAACTTAGTAAACCAAAAGTATATACACCTGAAGACCATGTTATGTATACTAATAGAAAAGGTGAAACTTCAATAAGATTCACAGACTATAACTATACTAGGCAAATAGACGAAAATAGCATTGAAGAAAAAGATGTAGAATTAGAAGAAGAACTTATGAATATAGAAATACTAGAAGAAGCATATGCGGTAGACGAAGTAATAGAACGAGCTAAAAGACTATATACAGAACAAAAATCCGATTTTTTCAAATGCAAAGATTGTCTAAAAGGAAGTATGAATCTAGAAGAGACCATAATACACCTTAAAAATTGTAAAGAAAGAACAGATAACTTAGGGTATAGATATGATAAAGAAGACACTACATCTATAGTAAGTGAAAAAGAACTAATGGAGTCGAGTAGTTCAACACCTTTCCAGAAGACTTCACAAACTCATACTATAGATACTAGTACAGGAAATGTGCCTAGAAGGAGAGTATGGAGAGTAAACCCAGATGAAGAAATCAGGACAGATAAAATAAAACCTATGGGTAAAAGAATGCCTATAGAAGAACCTATTAGACTACAAGAAGGAGGTAGCAAAGGAAAAATATTAAATCTTGCAGCCCATGATCCACAACTTTGGAACTCAGCGATAGACATTTGGAAAGGAATAGTAGTAGCAGACTTTATTAAAAATTATCAAGAAACAGATGCAGAAACCATGTATAGATACATGGAGACATTTTTAGGAGAATCATCTAAGGCAGTATGGGAAGCATACAAAAGTAATTTCCCACAAGAATTTCAGACACTAATAAATATGGGGGCAAACCCTTATAACTTCACAAATAAAATGCATAGTTTACTTACAGGAGAAGACCCAAATAGTGGAACAATTATACTTCAAAGAAATGCATTAATAAAACTAGAACAATTAAGTATATCTAACTGGTGTTACATCAAAGAATTCTTAAGAGAGTTCTTTTATTATTGTACACTAAGCGGAAACACTTTTGATGAAGACTTAGGTAAAAAATTATTTAACAAATTACCAGGAGCATTAGGTAGAGAAATAGAAGAGAGATGGTATAAAAGAGAGGGTGTAATACAAAACCCAACAGCAAAATGGTCGATAGGACAGAGAGTACAACATGTAATGGAAGTATTAACTGAAAAATGTACAAATATACAAATACAAAAACAATTAAAACAGAATGAAATGAATTTCTGTAAAACTGTAATGTATACAACTCAACATTATGACAAGAAACCATACAAGCCTAGAAAATATAAAAATAGATACTATAATCGGAAACCATATAAGAAGAAATATTACCTAAGAAAATCATCAGCAAAGAAACCATACTTAGATAAAAACAGGCATGTAAGAAAATACAGAGATGAAAGAAACTATAGAAATAAATTAGAATGTTTTACTTGTGGAAGTTCAGAACATCTGGCAAATACCTGCCCTAAAAGATATAACACTAAAACAAGAAACTCTCAGTTAATAGAAGAGCTACAAGAGACTTTAATAAATGTAGATGAATATATGTCAGACACAGAAAGTATATACTCAGTAGTAAGCATAGAAATTACAGAAGGAAATAAAACAGACTCATCAGACTCAGAAAAAGACGACTTTATTAACGAATTAGGAACAGATTTGAAATTGCCTCTAGAACTAGAAGAACTGCAATACATTGATATGACAAATATTATACAAGAATGTAACCACAATTTTGAAAGAAACAGAGGATTAGATAGTAAGCCCTGTGGATTCTGTAGATGGTACCCTAGTAAAGACAAAAGAGCAAAGTGCAATAATTGTTTTATGGAAGGATGCATAACCTGTATAGAAACAGAATTAGGAATTAGAATAGGACCACCTATAAGAAGAGAAAATAATCAGATAATTAATATAAGAATAGACTCATTAGAAGAGAAAATACAAGAACTAGATCATCGAATAAGAACGCTGGAAAAAGGAAAAGGAAAATTAGAGGAAGAAATATTACTTCAAAATAATGAAACCTTATTAGCAAACCAAGAACAAGATAACTATCTAAATATAAAAAACATTATAGACACAGGACTAATCTGTAATGAAGACAAAAAAATAGCAACTATAAAAATATTAGCAAGAATCAAAATAGAAGATATTGAAATAGAAACACTAGCCCTACTAGATCCAGGATGCACTAGCTGTCTAATAAATAAGAAGATAGTCCCACAAGAGCTATTAACAAAATTACCTAGGCCAGTTGTTGCAATGCAAATGGATGGCACTTATAATACCTACGAATATTGCATAGAAAAAGCTAAAATAAGTTTCCAAAATACTTGTAAAAAATTCTATAACCCGTCTTATGACATAAACAACATACTTGTAAGAGATCTAAATATCAATACAGACTTAGTCATAGGATTAAAATTTATATTTCAAGACTCTGGAAGTTGTTTAATCACACGAGATGGCATAGCATTTTTTAAACAGACAACCTATACCCCTGTACAAACAAAAGAAGTATTAACAAAAGGAAGGCATGAAACAGAAAAACAAAAGCCCTGTTGTAATAAATGTCAGGCCAAAGAAGAATGTAATAGAGAAGCCTATGAAGAAGAAGAAAGTTACAATTCTGATGAAGAAGTAAGAGAAAAAAGTTATACTTTAATTAATATAGAAACATCATTTTATAATTTCAATAAAGGACTAAAAAGCATAGGAAATATCAAAGGGCCTAAAGACTTAGATAATATAGTAAAATCCTTAGACGAATTAGAAATAATAGGGGAAAAACCTTTACTCCATTGGGAAGCCAATAAGATAATGTGTAGGTTAGATATAATAAACCCAGAATATACAATAAAAACAGCAGCAATAGAAGCAACAAATTTAGACATAGAAGATTTCCAAGTCCAAATAAAAGAACTTTTATCCCTAGGTGTAATTCGAAGATCTACTTCTAGACACCGATCAGCGGCTTTTATGGTTAGAAATCATAATGAAATAATCAGAGGAAAAGCCAGAATGGTCATAAACTATAAGAGACTTAATGATAATACAAGAACAGATGCATACAAACTTCCAGACAAAAGCGAATTACTTAATAGAATACAGGGAAAAAGAATTTTTAGCAAATTCGACTGTAAATCAGGATATTGGCAAGTAAAGATGCACCCTGATAGTATAGAATGGACAGCTTTTACATGTCCAGAAGGGCATTTCGAATGGCTAGCAATGCCATTTGGACTTAAGACTGCCCCTCCAATTTTCCAAAGAAAAATGGATGAGATATTTGGAGAATACAAACGTTTTGTGCTAGTATATGTAGATGATATTTTGGTATTTAGCAAAGACTTACAAGAACATTTAGGACACCTACAGACAGTATTTAGATTATTTGTAAACAAAGGAATTATAGTTAGTAAAAAGAAAATGGAATTGTGTAAAACGTATATAAACTTTTTAGGAGTTACTATAGGAGACGGAAAAATAAAGCTACAACCTCATATAGCTAAAAAGGTATTAGAAATGCCCAATAATTTAGATAAGACAAAAGACCTTCAAAAATTTTTAGGATTAGTAAATTACGCCAGAAATTTTATACAAGACTTAGGAAAAATAGCAGGACCATTATATGCTAAAACAGGAAGTAAAGGGCAAAAACATTTCAATACCGAAGATATGAAGTTAGTACAACAGATTAAAGAGAAGGTAAAGAATATCCCAGACTTAAATATCCCATTAGAATCAGACTATTTAATTATAGAAACAGATGGAAGTATCCAAGGATGGGGAGCGGTACTAAAGGCACGACCCTCTAAATATAGTCCCAAACAAGAAGAAAAGATTTGTGCCTATCAAAGTGGTAAGTATAAAGAAAAAGGAAATATGAGTAGCATAGACGCAGAAGTATTAGCTATAATATATGGGTTAAATAGTTTTAAGTTATATATTCTAAATAAAAACGAAATACTAGTTAGAACAGACTGTGAAGCCATAGTAAGATTTCATCAAAAGATAGATCAGAAGAATAGTAGTAAGAGGAGATGGCTAAACTTCATAGACACGATCTCAATATATCCTAATATAATCTTCGAATACATTAAAGGAAAGGATAATAATCTAGCAGATCAGTTAAGTAGATTAAATTTGAAAACGGTATAACAATAAGTTATTTTTCAGTATGCGGCCCAACTCAGGCACAAGACCAAAGCTACCAGAGATAGCCCAGACAGACAAAGGCAAAGGCCCAGCCTCTGCTTCAGACTCGTACGCTCAGACTCTTTTAACAAATGTACGTTTCAGACCTCAGACCTCGGTCGAAACTTTAGAAAGAATACATTTTGGAAAACATAATCTAATTTGTTATCCTAAATGTAACCTATCCTTTAAAGAAATGCCAGACTGTAAAATAGACAGACCTCAAAGATGTTTAATGGATAATTTATGGATAGCATACACTAAACGAGACATTAAATACTTCATAGCCACGTTAAATGCACTGGGACAGTATTTTACAGACAAAAATACGGAAAAGAAATTCAGATTTTATGTAGTAATACATGGAAAAATCAATGGTGTTTTTCAAACATGGCAAGAAGTAATAGACTCAATAAATGGAATAAAAAATCCTCTTTTCAAAGGTTTTAATGATTTAACTGAAGCCTTAGACTATGCAAGGGGATATTTGGGCCCAAATTATTTTATCTCTCCAGCCCTAAAACAAAGCCCAATCCAAATTCCACAATACAAGGTCCAGAAAGACACAGACAAAATAATTTTCTGCGACCACTGTGAATCCATGACAGAAGGGTTTAAAAGGCTAAATGCTAAGTGTGAAGCCCTAAGTCAAGAAAAGGATCAGCTACTACAGATACTCAGAAAGGAGAAAAACAGACAGACAAGCCCAGACACGAGTTCTCCATCTCAAGCCAAAATGGATGAGACGAGTGTGCATTCCTCTCAGAATGCAAATAAACCTACTATATCAGGTAAAGATATAGCTAGTCCGGCTCAAACGGTAGCCGGTAAAGACAAATCAAATCCGTTGAAGGCTGTCACTTTGCCAAAAAGTGAAACAGAACCAGCAACTCCTCCTAGAAGACGATTACCAAAATCATTCACCATGGGTGAAACAACTAGACAAAAGATCTTAAATAAGAAAAAGAAAAAGACTATAGAGGATATAATTAAAAAGACGCTGGAGGAAATGATCAAAGAAGTAGAACAAGACAAACATATGGACCAAACCCCAATCAGACTAGAAGATACTGGTCCAGAACCACCAGTCAGATTAGACGACATCATTTCAGATCCTGACCAAGATAACCGAAGACAGCAAACAACAGAAGAAAACAGTGTCCCAACCGAGGGTGAAGACGATCAAGACGCCCAAGACCCGTATGCAGGATATGATTCGGGAATGAGTTTTGACTCAATTGCCCTTCATAACCTAGATACCTAAGAAAGTTTAAAATCCGAAGTCAGACGAAGTCAGTCTATAAAGTCTATAATATTAGGTCTGTGAATAAGTCTAGTGGGGATGCCCACTAAGTGTCCTGTGAGTGCTTACTTTATCACTACTTTCCAAAAGGAAAGAAAAACTGATAAGCACGCGTCTTAGTTTTAATAGGTCAGAATAATAATGCACAATCTGAATCAATAATGCATGTGACGATGGGGCCCAAAGAGCACCCGGCATGAATTATTTGATAAAGATAAGCATTAAGTGTCGGCAAAATCCTGATCGTCCTTTACAAAGTGTCGGTCAGATCTTAGCCATTTATTTTCTACGACTCTTATCCTCCTCATCTATATATACCCCTCTTCAAACCAAAGAAAGACATACGAAAAAACCACAGAAAGAAAAAACACTCCCAAGTTTCCATCTACTCTCAGATGCCTAACTACTCCAAAAACCAAATCCAACTTTGAAAACACCCGAATCATCCCTAAGAACAAGTCTAAATATTTTTAAAAGTTTCTTAAGAGTCACCGGGGGTTCCCGAAAGGGAAACCTCGCTCGCGTCTTATAACATGTAAGTCTATTATTCATGTTTTCCCCATATGTAAATTATGTGTGTTTATTTTATGTTTTTATGTTAAAAATGTTTGAGTTATTTATATGATTGTTTATATGATTAAGAACAGTTTAATATGAATCATCCTAAGTAAAATGTTAGGCTCTTAGTTTCTTAATAACAACGATGGATTAATCTGTAAATTCCTAGGAACTTGATAGGTGAATTGTAGTCCGTGAGTAGGACGTTGTTATCACCATATACTGGGTGGGGTTAAAGAACTTGTTGTTAAGAATTAAAACTAAAGAGCAAGAGTTTGAACTGGTTGATTTGTGTTAAAAAAAAAAAAAAAAAAAAAAAAAAAAAAAAGGTAAAATTAGGGGAAAATATATATAATCTGCATGTTAAAGACACACCGAGTGGGGGAGTACTGAGTAGGATTTCACAAAATTAAAATCTCTCAGCTTTTTCATTGAAATATTTTATATTTAAAACTCTAAAAATATTTATTATTTTGGTATCAGAGCAAGAAGATCTTAGGCTAAAATATTTATGAGACAACTCAACCTAGCTAGACATATTCAACAAGAAATAGAAATAAAAAAGCAGTATTTTGAAGATATAAAACAGTGGAAAGCCTCTAGAGAAACTTTTGGAAACAGACTATACGATTTTACGAAAAAATATAAAGACTCTCTTAGGAAAGGAATAAAAGATATAGTGGAACAAAAGAGGTTATTACAATATAATATTAGAGTGTGTAATCATCATATACATAGAAGTCGGCAAGAGATAAAAAAGATTAACGACAGATTAAGTAAAATTCCCTTAGGTTAATGAAGACACACCCATCTTTTTATCAAACAAGAATAGACAATAAGCTTATAAATAGGAATTTAAAAATATTAAGAGAAATTAATAGGACTGAAAAAAGACTCAAAAAAATTGCTAAAACAACAAATGAACTCTTAGTTGAAAATATAGATAGTGACTATAAATTAAATAGGTATATACAAAGGGATTTGACCGAAAACCTATCAGCAGTACGGTGGGAATTACAGGGAATAGAAACAGATAAACAGGCTTATAGAGATACCTTAAAGGAACAGCGAAAAAGAATTATAGCTAGTTTCTAAATAACAAAATAGATCCTTCTAGAAATTTAGAATATTTAGACTTGCGCATATATCCTGAAAAGAAATATAGAGCATTAAAAGACGGTACTTCTATTAAGTGTAACTTTAGCCAGGGAGAACACACTCTACATACCGAAGATAGACAATACAATACTTTAATAGACTTATTAATCAATTTTAGCAGTAAAATCCAGGAACAAGATAAGATAATCTTACAGCTTATAGAAAAAATAGAAGAAGCTCAGAACAGACATACAAAAACATTAGAAAAAATCGAAAGAAATCTAGACTTCATAAAAGAACAAGGTATTGAAAAAATTAGAAAAGGTACTTATAACGATATACAATCTTTTGATATAGACAAACAATTAAAAGAAATTAAAAAGGAAGTATTAAATATTAAAGAAATATCCCTTTCATGAATACAGATGACCCAATATATAAAAAAGCACTAGATTATAGTAGCCAATTCCAGGAGCCAGTAGGTTTCACTACACACATACCAGCAGCCCAGTCAGATAAAATAATTGTTAGACAAAATAATACAATTATAGCAATCTTATTAGAAATAAATCAAAAGCTAGAAAAACTACTAAAAAAAAAAAAAAAAAAAAAAAAAAAAAAAAAAGGTAAAATTAGGGGAAAATATATATAATCTGCATCATATTAATTTATATTATTAAGAAACTAAGAGCCTAACATTTTACTTAGGATGATTCATATTAAACTGTTCTTAGGTAAGAAGAAATATTACCTAAGAAAATCATCAGCAAAGAAACCATACTTAGATAAAAACAGGCATGTAAGAAAATACAGAGATGAAAGAAACTATAGAAATAAATTAGAATGTTTTACTTGTGGAAGTTCAGAACATCTGGCAAATACCTGCCCTAAAAGATATAACACTAAAACAAGAAACTCTCAGTTAATAGAAGAGCTACAAGAGACTTTAATAAATGTAGATGAATATATGTCAGACACAGAAAGTATATACTCAGTAGTAAGCATAGAAATTACAGAAGGAAATAAAACAGACTCATCAGACTCAGAAAAAGACGACTTTATTAACGAATTAGGAACAGATTTGAAATTGCCTCTAGAACTAGAAGAACTGCAATACATTGATATGACAAATATTATACAAGAATGTAACCACAATTTTGAAAGAAACAGAGGATTAGATAGTAAGCCCTGTGGATTCTGTAGATGGTACCCTAGTAAAGACAAAAGAGCAAAGTGCAATAATTGTTTTATGGAAGGATGCATAACCTGTATAGAAACAGAATTAGGAATTAGAATAGGACCACCTATAAGAAGAGAAAATAATCAGATAATTAATATAAGAATAGACTCATTAGAAGAGAAAATACAAGAACTAGATCATCGAATAAGAACGCTGGAAAAAGGAAAAGGAAAATTAGAGGAAGAAATATTACTTCAAAATAATGAAACCTTATTAGCAAACCAAGAACAAGATAACTATCTAAATATAAAAAACATTATAGACACAGGACTAATCTGTAATGAAGACAAAAAAATAGCAACTATAAAAATATTAGCAAGAATCAAAATAGAAGATATTGAAATAGAAACACTAGCCCTACTAGATCCAGGATGCACTAGCTGTCTAATAAATAAGAAGATAGTCCCACAAGAGCTATTAACAAAATTACCTAGGCCAGTTGTTGCAATGCAAATGGATGGCACTTATAATACCTACGAATATTGCATAGAAAAAGCTAAAATAAGTTTCCAAAATACTTGTAAAAAATTCTATAACCCGTCTTATGACATAAACAACATACTTGTAAGAGATCTAAATATCAATACAGACTTAGTCATAGGATTAAAATTTATATTTCAAGACTCTGGAAGTTGTTTAATCACACGAGATGGCATAGCATTTTTTAAACAGACAACCTATACCCCTGTACAAACAAAAGAAGTATTAACAAAAGGAAGGCATGAAACAGAAAAACAAAAGCCCTGTTGTAATAAATGTCAGGCCAAAGAAGAATGTAATAGAGAAGCCTATGAAGAAGAAGAAAGTTACAATTCTGATGAAGAAGTAAGAGAAAAAAGTTATACTTTAATTAATATAGAAACATCATTTTATAATTTCAATAAAGGACTAAAAAGCATAGGAAATATCAAAGGGCCTAAAGACTTAGATAATATAGTAAAATCCTTAGACGAATTAGAAATAATAGGGGAAAAACCTTTACTCCATTGGGAAGCCAATAAGATAATGTGTAGGTTAGATATAATAAACCCAGAATATACAATAAAAACAGCAGCAATAGAAGCAACAAATTTAGACATAGAAGATTTCCAAGTCCAAATAAAAGAACTTTTATCCCTAGGTGTAATTCGAAGATCTACTTCTAGACACCGATCAGCGGCTTTTATGGTTAGAAATCATAATGAAATAATCAGAGGAAAAGCCAGAATGGTCATAAACTATAAGAGACTTAATGATAATACAAGAACAGATGCATACAAACTTCCAGACAAAAGCGAATTACTTAATAGAATACAGGGAAAAAGAATTTTTAGCAAATTCGACTGTAAATCAGGATATTGGCAAGTAAAGATGCACCCTGATAGTATAGAATGGACAGCTTTTACATGTCCAGAAGGGCATTTCGAATGGCTAGCAATGCCATTTGGACTTAAGACTGCCCCTCCAATTTTCCAAAGAAAAATGGATGAGATATTTGGAGAATACAAACGTTTTGTGCTAGTATATGTAGATGATATTTTGGTATTTAGCAAAGACTTACAAGAACATTTAGGACACCTACAGACAGTATTTAGATTATTTGTAAACAAAGGAATTATAGTTAGTAAAAAGAAAATGGAATTGTGTAAAACGTATATAAACTTTTTAGGAGTTACTATAGGAGACGGAAAAATAAAGCTACAACCTCATATAGCTAAAAAGGTATTAGAAATGCCCAATAATTTAGATAAGACAAAAGACCTTCAAAAATTTTTAGGATTAGTAAATTACGCCAGAAATTTTATACAAGACTTAGGAAAAATAGCAGGACCATTATATGCTAAAACAGGAAGTAAAGGGCAAAAACATTTCAATACCGAAGATATGAAGTTAGTACAACAGATTAAAGAGAAGGTAAAGAATATCCCAGACTTAAATATCCCATTAGAATCAGACTATTTAATTATAGAAACAGATGGAAGTATCCAAGGATGGGGAGCGGTACTAAAGGCACGACCCTCTAAATATAGTCCCAAACAAGAAGAAAAGATTTGTGCCTATCAAAGTGGTAAGTATAAAGAAAAAGGAAATATGAGTAGCATAGACGCAGAAGTATTAGCTATAATATATGGGTTAAATAGTTTTAAGTTATATATTCTAAATAAAAACGAAATACTAGTTAGAACAGACTGTGAAGCCATAGTAAGATTTCATCAAAAGATAGATCAGAAGAATAGTAGTAAGAGGAGATGGCTAAACTTCATAGACACGATCTCAATATATCCTAATATAATCTTCGAATACATTAAAGGAAAGGATAATAATCTAGCAGATCAGTTAAGTAGATTAAATTTGAAAACGGTATAACAATAAGTTATTTTTCAGTATGCGGCCCAACTCAGGCACAAGACCAAAGCTACCAGAGATAGCCCAGACAGACAAAGGCAAAGGCCCAGCCTCTGCTTCAGACTCGTACGCTCAGACTCTTTTAACAAATGTACGTTTCAGACCTCAGACCTCGGTCGAAACTTTAGAAAGAATACATTTTGGAAAACATAATCTAATTTGTTATCCTAAATGTAACCTATCCTTTAAAGAAATGCCAGACTGTAAAATAGACAGACCTCAAAGATGTTTAATGGATAATTTATGGATAGCATACACTAAACGAGACATTAAATACTTCATAGCCACGTTAAATGCACTGGGACAGTATTTTACAGACAAAAATACGGAAAAGAAATTCAGATTTTATGTAGTAATACATGGAAAAATCAATGGTGTTTTTCAAACATGGCAAGAAGTAATAGACTCAATAAATGGAATAAAAAATCCTCTTTTCAAAGGTTTTAATGATTTAACTGAAGCCTTAGACTATGCAAGGGGATATTTGGGCCCAAATTATTTTATCTCTCCAGCCCTAAAACAAAGCCCAATCCAAATTCCACAATACAAGGTCCAGAAAGACACAGACAAAATAATTTTCTGCGACCACTGTGAATCCATGACAGAAGGGTTTAAAAGGCTAAATGCTAAGTGTGAAGCCCTAAGTCAAGAAAAGGATCAGCTACTACAGATACTCAGAAAGGAGAAAAACAGACAGACAAGCCCAGACACGAGTTCTCCATCTCAAGCCAAAATGGATGAGACGAGTGTGCATTCCTCTCAGAATGCAAATAAACCTACTATATCAGGTAAAGATATAGCTAGTCCGGCTCAAACGGTAGCCGGTAAAGACAAATCAAATCCGTTGAAGGCTGTCACTTTGCCAAAAAGTGAAACAGAACCAGCAACTCCTCCTAGAAGACGATTACCAAAATCATTCACCATGGGTGAAACAACTAGACAAAAGATCTTAAATAAGAAAAAGAAAAAGACTATAGAGGATATAATTAAAAAGACGCTGGAGGAAATGATCAAAGAAGTAGAACAAGACAAACATATGGACCAAACCCCAATCAGACTAGAAGATACTGGTCCAGAACCACCAGTCAGATTAGACGACATCATTTCAGATCCTGACCAAGATAACCGAAGACAGCAAACAACAGAAGAAAACAGTGTCCCAACCGAGGGTGAAGACGATCAAGACGCCCAAGACCCGTATGCAGGATATGATTCGGGAATGAGTTTTGACTCAATTGCCCTTCATAACCTAGATACCTAAGAAAGTTTAAAATCCGAAGTCAGACGAAGTCAGTCTATAAAGTCTATAATATTAGGTCTGTGAATAAGTCTAGTGGGGATGCCCACTAAGTGTCCTGTGAGTGCTTACTTTATCACTACTTTCCAAAAGGAAAGAAAAACTGATAAGCACGCGTCTTAGTTTTAATAGGTCAGAATAATAATGCACAATCTGAATCAATAATGCATGTGACGATGGGGCCCAAAGAGCACCCGGCATGAATTATTTGATAAAGATAAGCATTAAGTGTCGGCAAAATCCTGATCGTCCTTTACAAAGTGTCGGTCAGATCTTAGCCATTTATTTTCTACGACTCTTATCCTCCTCATCTATATATACCCCTCTTCAAACCAAAGAAAGACATACGAAAAAACCACAGAAAGAAAAAACACTCCCAAGTTTCCATCTACTCTCAGATGCCTAACTACTCCAAAAACCAAATCCAACTTTGAAAACACCCGAATCATCCCTAAGAACAAGTCTAAATATTTTTAAAAGTTTCTTAAGAGTCACCGGGGGTTCCCGAAAGGGAAACCTCGCTCGCGTCTTATAACATGTAAGTCTATTATTCATGTTTTCCCCATATGTAAATTATGTGTGTTTATTTTATGTTTTTATGTTAAAAATGTTTGAGTTATTTATATGATTGTTTATATGATTAAGAACAGTTTAATATGAATCATCCTAAGTAAAATGTTAGGCTCTTAGTTTCTTAATAACAACGATGGATTAATCTGTAAATTCCTAGGAACTTGATAGGTGAATTGTAGTCCGTGAGTAGGACGTTGTTATCACCATATACTGGGTGGGGTTAAAGAACTTGTTGTTAAGAATTAAAACTAAAGAGCAAGAGTTTGAACTGGTTGATTTGTGTTAAAAAAAAAAAAAAAAAAAAAAAAAAAAAAAAAAAAGGTAAAATTAGGGGAAAATATATATAATCTGCATGTTAAAGACACACCGAGTGGGGGAGTACTGAGTAGGATTTCACAAAATTAAAATCTCTCAGCTTTTTCATTGAAATATTTTATATTTAAAACTCTAAAAATATTTATTACCATATACTGGGTGGGGTTAAAGAACTTGTTGTTAAGAATTAAAACTAAAGAGCAAGAGTTTGAACTGGTTGATTTGTGTTAAAAAAAAAAAAAAAAAAAAAAAAAAAAAAAAAAAGGTAAAATTAGGGGAAAATATATATAATCTGCATGTTAAAGACACACCGAGTGGGGGAGTACTGAGTAGGATTTCACAAAATTAAAATCTCTCAGCTTTTTCATTGAAATATTTTATATTTAAAACTCTAAAAATATTTATTATTTTGGTATCAGAGCAAGAAGATCTTAGGCTAAAATATTTATGAGACAACTCAACCTAGCTAGACATATTCAACAAGAAATAGAAATAAAAAAGCAGTATTTTGAAGATATAAAACAGTGGAAAGCCTCTAGAGAAACTTTTGGAAACAGACTATACGATTTTACGAAAAAATATAAAGACTCTCTTAGGAAAGGAATAAAAGATATAGTGGAACAAAAGAGGTTATTACAATATAATATTAGAGTGTGTAATCATCATATACATAGAAGTCGGCAAGAGATAAAAAAGATTAACGACAGATTAAGTAAAATTCCCTTAGGTTAATGAAGACACACCCATCTTTTTATCAAACAAGAATAGACAATAAGCTTATAAATAGGAATTTAAAAATATTAAGAGAAATTAATAGGACTGAAAAAAGACTCAAAAAAATTGCTAAAACAACAAATGAACTCTTAGTTGAAAATATAGATAGTGACTATAAATTAAATAGGTATATACAAAGGGATTTGACCGAAAACCTATCAGCAGTACGGTGGGAATTACAGGGAATAGAAACAGATAAACAGGCTTATAGAGATACCTTAAAGGAACAGCGAAAAAGAATTATAGCTAGTTTCTAAATAACAAAATAGATCCTTCTAGAAATTTAGAATATTTAGACTTGCGCATATATCCTGAAAAGAAATATAGAGCATTAAAAGACGGTACTTCTATTAAGTGTAACTTTAGCCAGGGAGAACACACTCTACATACCGAAGATAGACAATACAATACTTTAATAGACTTATTAATCAATTTTAGCAGTAAAATCCAGGAACAAGATAAGATAATCTTACAGCTTATAGAAAAAATAGAAGAAGCTCAGAACAGACATACAAAAACATTAGAAAAAATCGAAAGAAATCTAGACTTCATAAAAGAACAAGGTATTGAAAAAATTAGAAAAGGTACTTATAACGATATACAATCTTTTGATATAGACAAACAATTAAAAGAAATTAAAAAGGAAGTATTAAATATTAAAGAAATATCCCTTTCATGAATACAGATGACCCAATATATAAAAAAGCACTAGATTATAGTAGCCAATTCCAGGAGCCAGTAGGTTTCACTACACACATACCAGCAGCCCAGTCAGATAAAATAATTGTTAGACAAAATAATACAATTATAGCAATCTTATTAGAAATAAATCAAAAGCTAGAAAAACTACTAAAGAAAAAAGAAGAAAAAGAAAAATCTCATAGTACTAATATAGATGAACTAATTTCAAAACTAGAAAAAATAGAAATAACACCGCAAAAAGAAAGACTTAAAATAATCAGAAAACCACAAAAATGGACTTTCTTTCAGGTAGGAGAACCCGAATCGACGAAGTAGATAGACCAGAACCTAGTTATTCAAACAACCAGATAGGAAATAATTTGATATCTAGAATTTTCTCTAAAAAGGCAAGAGAAGAAGAAAATAGCGAACTTAGTCAGATTATAGATGTAGATAAAGACCTACAGCTTTTTAAACAACATCAATTAAAAGTATTAGATCCAAGAATATTATATAATACAAAGTATTTCTCTAGAAATAACCTACTTTATAGGCACTATAGAGAAGAGCAAATATCCGCATTAGGAGAAAATTCAGTACAATTAAATTTAGTAAATCAAGAATCCTTTAAAACTATTAAAAATACAAGAATGACAATGATGCATTTAGGATTAATTATATTAGGAATAAAAGGATTAAACAGAAAAAATCTAGGAGCAAAAGTGCTAATAACCTTATATGATGATAGATGGACAGACTTAAAAAAGGCAATAATAGGTCTAACTGAAGTAGATATGACAAATAATGGGGGAATATTTTACATTAGTCCAGACTTTCTAATGAATTTACAAGAATTTGGATCACATATAAAAATAGGAATACAGACTAAAGGATATGAAGAAATGGATAAAGGAAAGAATCTATTAATGTGTATAGGATTTATAGGAAAGATGGCAACAAATAGTAATACCAAGTTTAAAATAAAAATAGACGATGTAGTAGAACTTATGGGGAATAGAGGAATAAAATTAATTAAACCAATAAAAATAGATCCAGAAAGCTACGCAGGACTAGAATGGAATTTAGAAAAACTTAGTAAACCAAAAGTATATACACCTGAAGACCATGTTATGTATACTAATAGAAAAGGTGAAACTTCAATAAGATTCACAGACTATAACTATACTAGGCAAATAGACGAAAATAGCATTGAAGAAAAAGATGTAGAATTAGAAGAAGAACTTATGAATATAGAAATACTAGAAGAAGCATATGCGGTAGACGAAGTAATAGAACGAGCTAAAAGACTATATACAGAACAAAAATCCGATTTTTTCAAATGCAAAGATTGTCTAAAAGGAAGTATGAATCTAGAAGAGACCATAATACACCTTAAAAATTGTAAAGAAAGAACAGATAACTTAGGGTATAGATATGATAAAGAAGACACTACATCTATAGTAAGTGAAAAAGAACTAATGGAGTCGAGTAGTTCAACACCTTTCCAGAAGACTTCACAAACTCATACTATAGATACTAGTACAGGAAATGTGCCTAGAAGGAGAGTATGGAGAGTAAACCCAGATGAAGAAATCAGGACAGATAAAATAAAACCTATGGGTAAAAGAATGCCTATAGAAGAACCTATTAGACTACAAGAAGGAGGTAGCAAAGGAAAAATATTAAATCTTGCAGCCCATGATCCACAACTTTGGAACTCAGCGATAGACATTTGGAAAGGAATAGTAGTAGCAGACTTTATTAAAAATTATCAAGAAACAGATGCAGAAACCATGTATAGATACATGGAGACATTTTTAGGAGAATCATCTAAGGCAGTATGGGAAGCATACAAAAGTAATTTCCCACAAGAATTTCAGACACTAATAAATATGGGGGCAAACCCTTATAACTTCACAAATAAAATGCATAGTTTACTTACAGGAGAAGACCCAAATAGTGGAACAATTATACTTCAAAGAAATGCATTAATAAAACTAGAACAATTAAGTATATCTAACTGGTGTTACATCAAAGAATTCTTAAGAGAGTTCTTTTATTATTGTACACTAAGCGGAAACACTTTTGATGAAGACTTAGGTAAAAAATTATTTAACAAATTACCAGGAGCATTAGGTAGAGAAATAGAAGAGAGATGGTATAAAAGAGAGGGTGTAATACAAAACCCAACAGCAAAATGGTCGATAGGACAGAGAGTACAACATGTAATGGAAGTATTAACTGAAAAATGTACAAATATACAAATACAAAAACAATTAAAACAGAATGAAATGAATTTCTGTAAAACTGTAATGTATACAACTCAACATTATGACAAGAAACCATACAAGCCTAGAAAATATAAAAATAGATACTATAATCGGAAACCATATAAGAAGAAATATTACCTAAGAAAATCATCAGCAAAGAAACCATACTTAGATAAAAACAGGCATGTAAGAAAATACAGAGATGAAAGAAACTATAGAAATAAATTAGAATGTTTTACTTGTGGAAGTTCAGAACATCTGGCAAATACCTGCCCTAAAAGATATAACACTAAAACAAGAAACTCTCAGTTAATAGAAGAGCTACAAGAGACTTTAATAAATGTAGATGAATATATGTCAGACACAGAAAGTATATACTCAGTAGTAAGCATAGAAATTACAGAAGGAAATAAAACAGACTCATCAGACTCAGAAAAAGACGACTTTATTAACGAATTAGGAACAGATTTGAAATTGCCTCTAGAACTAGAAGAACTGCAATACATTGATATGACAAATATTATACAAGAATGTAACCACAATTTTGAAAGAAACAGAGGATTAGATAGTAAGCCCTGTGGATTCTGTAGATGGTACCCTAGTAAAGACAAAAGAGCAAAGTGCAATAATTGTTTTATGGAAGGATGCATAACCTGTATAGAAACAGAATTAGGAATTAGAATAGGACCACCTATAAGAAGAGAAAATAATCAGATAATTAATATAAGAATAGACTCATTAGAAGAGAAAATACAAGAACTAGATCATCGAATAAGAACGCTGGAAAAAGGAAAAGGAAAATTAGAGGAAGAAATATTACTTCAAAATAATGAAACCTTATTAGCAAACCAAGAACAAGATAACTATCTAAATATAAAAAACATTATAGACACAGGACTAATCTGTAATGAAGACAAAAAAATAGCAACTATAAAAATATTAGCAAGAATCAAAATAGAAGATATTGAAATAGAAACACTAGCCCTACTAGATCCAGGATGCACTAGCTGTCTAATAAATAAGAAGATAGTCCCACAAGAGCTATTAACAAAATTACCTAGGCCAGTTGTTGCAATGCAAATGGATGGCACTTATAATACCTACGAATATTGCATAGAAAAAGCTAAAATAAGTTTCCAAAATACTTGTAAAAAATTCTATAACCCGTCTTATGACATAAACAACATACTTGTAAGAGATCTAAATATCAATACAGACTTAGTCATAGGATTAAAATTTATATTTCAAGACTCTGGAAGTTGTTTAATCACACGAGATGGCATAGCATTTTTTAAACAGACAACCTATACCCCTGTACAAACAAAAGAAGTATTAACAAAAGGAAGGCATGAAACAGAAAAACAAAAGCCCTGTTGTAATAAATGTCAGGCCAAAGAAGAATGTAATAGAGAAGCCTATGAAGAAGAAGAAAGTTACAATTCTGATGAAGAAGTAAGAGAAAAAAGTTATACTTTAATTAATATAGAAACATCATTTTATAATTTCAATAAAGGACTAAAAAGCATAGGAAATATCAAAGGGCCTAAAGACTTAGATAATATAGTAAAATCCTTAGACGAATTAGAAATAATAGGGGAAAAACCTTTACTCCATTGGGAAGCCAATAAGATAATGTGTAGGTTAGATATAATAAACCCAGAATATACAATAAAAACAGCAGCAATAGAAGCAACAAATTTAGACATAGAAGATTTCCAAGTCCAAATAAAAGAACTTTTATCCCTAGGTGTAATTCGAAGATCTACTTCTAGACACCGATCAGCGGCTTTTATGGTTAGAAATCATAATGAAATAATCAGAGGAAAAGCCAGAATGGTCATAAACTATAAGAGACTTAATGATAATACAAGAACAGATGCATACAAACTTCCAGACAAAAGCGAATTACTTAATAGAATACAGGGAAAAAGAATTTTTAGCAAATTCGACTGTAAATCAGGATATTGGCAAGTAAAGATGCACCCTGATAGTATAGAATGGACAGCTTTTACATGTCCAGAAGGGCATTTCGAATGGCTAGCAATGCCATTTGGACTTAAGACTGCCCCTCCAATTTTCCAAAGAAAAATGGATGAGATATTTGGAGAATACAAACGTTTTGTGCTAGTATATGTAGATGATATTTTGGTATTTAGCAAAGACTTACAAGAACATTTAGGACACCTACAGACAGTATTTAGATTATTTGTAAACAAAGGAATTATAGTTAGTAAAAAGAAAATGGAATTGTGTAAAACGTATATAAACTTTTTAGGAGTTACTATAGGAGACGGAAAAATAAAGCTACAACCTCATATAGCTAAAAAGGTATTAGAAATGCCCAATAATTTAGATAAGACAAAAGACCTTCAAAAATTTTTAGGATTAGTAAATTACGCCAGAAATTTTATACAAGACTTAGGAAAAATAGCAGGACCATTATATGCTAAAACAGGAAGTAAAGGGCAAAAACATTTCAATACCGAAGATATGAAGTTAGTACAACAGATTAAAGAGAAGGTAAAGAATATCCCAGACTTAAATATCCCATTAGAATCAGACTATTTAATTATAGAAACAGATGGAAGTATCCAAGGATGGGGAGCGGTACTAAAGGCACGACCCTCTAAATATAGTCCCAAACAAGAAGAAAAGATTTGTGCCTATCAAAGTGGTAAGTATAAAGAAAAAGGAAATATGAGTAGCATAGACGCAGAAGTATTAGCTATAATATATGGGTTAAATAGTTTTAAGTTATATATTCTAAGTAAAAACGAAATACTAGTTAGAACAGACTGTGAAGCCATAGTAAGATTTCATCAAAAGATAGATCAGAAGAATAGTAGTAAGAGGAGATGGCTAAACTTCATAGACACGATCTCAATATATCCTAATATAATCTTCGAATACATTAAAGGAAAGGATAATAATCTAGCAGATCAGTTAAGTAGATTAAATTTGAAAACGGTATAACAATAAGTTATTTTTCAGTATGCGGCCCAACTCAGGCACAAGACCAAAGCTACCAGAGATAGCCCAGACAGACAAAGGCAAAGGCCCAGCCTCTGCTTCAGACTCGTACGCTCAGACTCTTTTAACAAATGTACGTTTCAGACCTCAGACCTCGGTCGAAACTTTAGAAAGAATACATTTTGGAAAACATAATCTAATTTGTTATCCTAAATGTAACCTATCCTTTAAAGAAATGCCAGACTGTAAAATAGACAGACCTCAAAGATGTTTAATGGATAATTTATGGATAGCATACACTAAACGAGACATTAAATACTTCATAGCCACGTTAAATGCACTGGGACAGTATTTTACAGACAAAAATACGGAAAAGAAATTCAGATTTTATGTAGTAATACATGGAAAAATCAATGGTGTTTTTCAAACATGGCAAGAAGTAATAGACTCAATAAATGGAATAAAAAATCCTCTTTTCAAAGGTTTTAATGATTTAACTGAAGCCTTAGACTATGCAAGGGGATATTTGGGCCCAAATTATTTTATCTCTCCAGCCCTAAAACAAAGCCCAATCCAAATTCCACAATACAAGGTCCAGAAAGACACAGACAAAATAATTTTCTGCGACCACTGTGAATCCATGACAGAAGGGTTTAAAAGGCTAAATGCTAAGTGTGAAGCCCTAAGTCAAGAAAAGGATCAGCTACTACAGATACTCAGAAAGGAGAAAAACAGACAGACAAGCCCAGACACGAGTTCTCCATCTCAAGCCAAAATGGATGAGACGAGTGTGCATTCCTCTCAGAATGCAAATAAACCTACTATATCAGGTAAAGATATAGCTAGTCCGGCTCAAACGGTAGCCGGTAAAGACAAATCAAATCCGTTGAAGGCTGTCACTTTGCCAAAAAGTGAAACAGAACCAGCAACTCCTCCTAGAAGACGATTACCAAAATCATTCACCATGGGTGAAACAACTAGACAAAAGATCTTAAATAAGAAAAAGAAAAAGACTATAGAGGATATAATTAAAAAGACGCTGGAGGAAATGATCAAAGAAGTAGAACAAGACAAACATATGGACCAAACCCCAATCAGACTAGAAGATACTGGTCCAGAACCACCAGTCAGATTAGACGACATCATTTCAGATCCTGACCAAGATAACCGAAGACAGCAAACAACAGAAGAAAACAGTGTCCCAACCGAGGGTGAAGACGATCAAGACGCCCAAGACCCGTATGCAGGATATGATTCGGGAATGAGTTTTGACTCAATTGCCCTTCATAACCTAGATACCTAAGAAAGTTTAAAATCCGAAGTCAGACGAAGTCAGTCTATAAAGTCTATAATATTAGGTCTGTGAATAAGTCTAGTGGGGATGCCCACTAAGTGTCCTGTGAGTGCTTACTTTATCACTACTTTCCAAAAGGAAAGAAAAACTGATAAGCACGCGTCTTAGTTTTAATAGGTCAGAATAATAATGCACAATCTGAATCAATAATGCATGTGACGATGGGGCCCAAAGAGCACCCGGCATGAATTATTTGATAAAGATAAGCATTAAGTGTCGGCAAAATCCTGATCGTCCTTTACAAAGTGTCGGTCAGATCTTAGCCATTTATTTTCTACGACTCTTATCCTCCTCATCTATATATACCCCTCTTCAAACCAAAGAAAGACATACGAAAAAACCACAGAAAGAAAAAACACTCCCAAGTTTCCATCTACTCTCAGATGCCTAACTACTCCAAAAACCAAATCCAACTTTGAAAACACCCGAATCATCCCTAAGAACAAGTCTAAATATTTTTAAAAGTTTCTTAAGAGTCACCGGGGGTTCCCGAAAGGGAAACCTCGCTCGCGTCTTATAACATGTAAGTCTATTATTCATGTTTTCCCCATATGTAAATTATGTGTGTTTATTTTATGTTTTTATGTTAAAAATGTTTGAGTTATTTATATGATTGTTTATATGATTAAGAACAGTTTAATATGAATCATCCTAAGTAAAATGTTAGGCTCTTAGTTTCTTAATAACAACGATGGATTAATCTGTAAATTCCTAGGAACTTGATAGGTGAATTGTAGTCCGTGAGTAGGACGTTGTTATCACCATATACTGGGTGGGGTTAAAGAACTTGTTGTTAAGAATTAAAACTAAAGAGCAAGAGTTTGAACTGGTTGATTTGTGTTAAAAAAAAAAAAAAAAAAAAAAAAAAAAAAAAAAGGTAAAATTAGGGGAAAATATATATAATCTGCATGTTAAAGACACACCGAGTGGGGGAGTACTGAGTAGGATTTCACAAAATTAAAATCTCTCAGCTTTTTCATTGAAATATTTTATATTTAAAACTCTAAAAATATTTATTATTTTGTTTTAGAGTTTTAAATATAAAATATTTCAATGAAAAAGCTGAGAGATTTTAATTTTGTGAAATCCTACTCAGTACTCCCCCACTCGGTGTGTCTTTAACATGCAGATTATATATATTTTCCCCTAATTTTACCTTTTTTTTTTTTTTTTTTTTTTTTTTTTTTTTAACACAAATCAACCAGTTCAAACTCTTGCTCTTTAGTTTTAATTCTTAACAACAAGTTCTTTAACCCCACCCAGTATATGGTGATAACAACGTCCTACTCACGGACTACAATTCACCTATCAAGTTCCTAGGAATTTACAGATTAATCCATCGTTGTTATTAAGAAACTAAGAGCCTAACATTTTACTTAGGATGATTCATATTAAACTGTTCTTAATCATATAAACAATCATATAAATAACTCAAACATTTTTAACATAAAAACATAAAATAAACACACATAATTTACATATGGGGAAAACATGAATAATAGACTTACATGTTATAAGACGCGAGCGAGGTTTCCCTTTCGGGAACCCCCGGTGACTCTTAAGAAACTTTTAAAAATATTTAGACTTGTTCTTAGGGATGATTCGGGTGTTTTCAAAGTTGGATTTGGTTTTTGGAGTAGTTAGGCATCTGAGAGTAGATGGAAACTTGGGAGTGTTTTTTCTTTCTGTGGTTTTTTCGTATGTCTTTCTTTGGTTTGAAGAGGGGTATATATAGATGAGGAGGATAAGAGTCGTAGAAAATAAATGGCTAAGATCTGACCGACACTTTGTAAAGGACGATCAGGATTTTGCCGACACTTAATGCTTATCTTTATCAAATAATTCATGCCGGGTGCTCTTTGGGCCCCATCGTCACATGCATTATTGATTCAGATTGTGCATTATTATTCTGACCTATTAAAACTAAGACGCGTGCTTATCAGTTTTTCTTTCCTTTTGGAAAGTAGTGATAAAGTAAGCACTCACAGGACACTTAGTGGGCATCCCCACTAGACTTATTCACAGACCTAATATTATAGACTTTATAGACTGACTTCGTCTGACTTCGGATTTTAAACTTTCTTAGGTATCTAGGTTATGAAGGGCAATTGAGTCAAAACTCATTCCCGAATCATATCCTGCATACGGGTCTTGGGCGTCTTGATCGTCTTCACCCTCGGTTGGGACACTGTTTTCTTCTGTTGTTTGCTGTCTTCGGTTATCTTGGTCAGGATCTGAAATGATGTCGTCTAATCTGACTGGTGGTTCTGGACCAGTATCTTCTAGTCTGATTGGGGTTTGGTCCATATGTTTGTCTTGTTCTACTTCTTTGATCATTTCCTCCAGCGTCTTTTTAATTATATCCTCTATAGTCTTTTTCTTTTTCTTATTTAAGATCTTTTGTCTAGTTGTTTCACCCATGGTGAATGATTTTGGTAATCGTCTTCTAGGAGGAGTTGCTGGTTCTGTTTCACTTTTTGGCAAAGTGACAGCCTTCAACGGATTTGATTTGTCTTTACCGGCTACCGTTTGAGCCGGACTAGCTATATCTTTACCTGATATAGTAGGTTTATTTGCATTCTGAGAGGAATGCACACTCGTCTCATCCATTTTGGCTTGAGATGGAGAACTCGTGTCTGGGCTTGTCTGTCTGTTTTTCTCCTTTCTGAGTATCTGTAGTAGCTGATCCTTTTCTTGACTTAGGGCTTCACACTTAGCATTTAGCCTTTTAAACCCTTCTGTCATGGATTCACAGTGGTCGCAGAAAATTATTTTGTCTGTGTCTTTCTGGACCTTGTATTGTGGAATTTGGATTGGGCTTTGTTTTAGGGCTGGAGAGATAAAATAATTTGGGCCCAAATATCCCCTTGCATAGTCTAAGGCTTCAGTTAAATCATTAAAACCTTTGAAAAGAGGATTTTTTATTCCATTTATTGAGTCTATTACTTCTTGCCATGTTTGAAAAACACCATTGATTTTTCCATGTATTACTACATAAAATCTGAATTTCTTTTCCGTATTTTTGTCTGTAAAATACTGTCCCAGTGCATTTAACGTGGCTATGAAGTATTTAATGTCTCGTTTAGTGTATGCTATCCATAAATTATCCATTAAACATCTTTGAGGTCTGTCTATTTTACAGTCTGGCATTTCTTTAAAGGATAGGTTACATTTAGGATAACAAATTAGATTATGTTTTCCAAAATGTATTCTTTCTAAAGTTTCGACCGAGGTCTGAGGTCTGAAACGTACATTTGTTAAAAGAGTCTGAGCGTACGAGTCTGAAGCAGAGGCTGGGCCTTTGCCTTTGTCTGTCTGGGCTATCTCTGGTAGCTTTGGTCTTGTGCCTGAGTTGGGCCGCATACTGAAAAATAACTTATTGTTATACCGTTTTCAAATTTAATCTACTTAACTGATCTGCTAGATTATTATCCTTTCCTTTAATGTATTCGAAGATTATATTAGGATATATTGAGATCGTGTCTATGAAGTTTAGCCATCTCCTCTTACTACTATTCTTCTGATCTATCTTTTGATGAAATCTTACTATGGCTTCACAGTCTGTTCTAACTAGTATTTCGTTTTTATTTAGAATATATAACTTAAAACTATTTAACCCATATATTATAGCTAATACTTCTGCGTCTATGCTACTCATATTTCCTTTTTCTTTATACTTACCACTTTGATAGGCACAAATCTTTTCTTCTTGTTTGGGACTATATTTAGAGGGTCGTGCCTTTAGTACCGCTCCCCATCCTTGGATACTTCCATCTGTTTCTATAATTAAATAGTCTGATTCTAATGGGATATTTAAGTCTGGGATATTCTTTACCTTCTCTTTAATCTGTTGTACTAACTTCATATCTTCGGTATTGAAATGTTTTTGCCCTTTACTTCCTGTTTTAGCATATAATGGTCCTGCTATTTTTCCTAAGTCTTGTATAAAATTTCTGGCGTAATTTACTAATCCTAAAAATTTTTGAAGGTCTTTTGTCTTATCTAAATTATTGGGCATTTCTAATACCTTTTTAGCTATATGAGGTTGTAGCTTTATTTTTCCGTCTCCTATAGTAACTCCTAAAAAGTTTATATACGTTTTACACAATTCCATTTTCTTTTTACTAACTATAATTCCTTTGTTTACAAATAATCTAAATACTGTCTGTAGGTGTCCTAAATGTTCTTGTAAGTCTTTGCTAAATACCAAAATATCATCTACATATACTAGCACAAAACGTTTGTATTCTCCAAATATCTCATCCATTTTTCTTTGGAAAATTGGAGGGGCAGTCTTAAGTCCAAATGGCATTGCTAGCCATTCGAAATGCCCTTCTGGACATGTAAAAGCTGTCCATTCTATACTATCAGGGTGCATCTTTACTTGCCAATATCCTGATTTACAGTCGAATTTGCTAAAAATTCTTTTTCCCTGTATTCTATTAAGTAATTCGCTTTTGTCTGGAAGTTTGTATGCATCTGTTCTTGTATTATCATTAAGTCTCTTATAGTTTATGACCATTCTGGCTTTTCCTCTGATTATTTCATTATGATTTCTAACCATAAAAGCCGCTGATCGGTGTCTAGAAGTAGATCTTCGAATTACACCTAGGGATAAAAGTTCTTTTATTTGGACTTGGAAATCTTCTATGTCTAAATTTGTTGCTTCTATTGCTGCTGTTTTTATTGTATATTCTGGGTTTATTATATCTAACCTACACATTATCTTATTGGCTTCCCAATGGAGTAAAGGTTTTTCCCCTATTATTTCTAATTCGTCTAAGGATTTTACTATATTATCTAAGTCTTTAGGCCCTTTGATATTTCCTATGCTTTTTAGTCCTTTATTGAAATTATAAAATGATGTTTCTATATTAATTAAAGTATAACTTTTTTCTCTTACTTCTTCATCAGAATTGTAACTTTCTTCTTCTTCATAGGCTTCTCTATTACATTCTTCTTTGGCCTGACATTTATTACAACAGGGCTTTTGTTTTTCTGTTTCATGCCTTCCTTTTGTTAATACTTCTTTTGTTTGTACAGGGGTATAGGTTGTCTGTTTAAAAAATGCTATGCCATCTCGTGTGATTAAACAACTTCCAGAGTCTTGAAATATAAATTTTAATCCTATGACTAAGTCTGTATTGATATTTAGATCTCTTACAAGTATGTTGTTTATGTCATAAGACGGGTTATAGAATTTTTTACAAGTATTTTGGAAACTTATTTTAGCTTTTTCTATGCAATATTCGTAGGTATTATAAGTGCCATCCATTTGCATTGCAACAACTGGCCTAGGTAATTTTGTTAATAGCTCTTGTGGGACTATCTTCTTATTTATTAGACAGCTAGTGCATCCTGGATCTAGTAGGGCTAGTGTTTCTATTTCAATATCTTCTATTTTGATTCTTGCTAATATTTTTATAGTTGCTATTTTTTTGTCTTCATTACAGATTAGTCCTGTGTCTATAATGTTTTTTATATTTAGATAGTTATCTTGTTCTTGGTTTGCTAATAAGGTTTCATTATTTTGAAGTAATATTTCTTCCTCTAATTTTCCTTTTCCTTTTTCCAGCGTTCTTATTCGATGATCTAGTTCTTGTATTTTCTCTTCTAATGAGTCTATTCTTATATTAATTATCTGATTATTTTCTCTTCTTATAGGTGGTCCTATTCTAATTCCTAATTCTGTTTCTATACAGGTTATGCATCCTTCCATAAAACAATTATTGCACTTTGCTCTTTTGTCTTTACTAGGGTACCATCTACAGAATCCACAGGGCTTACTATCTAATCCTCTGTTTCTTTCAAAATTGTGGTTACATTCTTGTATAATATTTGTCATATCAATGTATTGCAGTTCTTCTAGTTCTAGAGGCAATTTCAAATCTGTTCCTAATTCGTTAATAAAGTCGTCTTTTTCTGAGTCTGATGAGTCTGTTTTATTTCCTTCTGTAATTTCTATGCTTACTACTGAGTATATACTTTCTGTGTCTGACATATATTCATCTACATTTATTAAAGTCTCTTGTAGCTCTTCTATTAACTGAGAGTTTCTTGTTTTAGTGTTATATCTTTTAGGGCAGGTATTTGCCAGATGTTCTGAACTTCCACAAGTAAAACATTCTAATTTATTTCTATAGTTTCTTTCATCTCTGTATTTTCTTACATGCCTGTTTTTATCTAAGTATGGTTTCTTTGCTGATGATTTTCTTAGGTAATATTTCTTCTTATATGGTTTCCGATTATAGTATCTATTTTTATATTTTCTAGGCTTGTATGGTTTCTTGTCATAATGTTGAGTTGTATACATTACAGTTTTACAGAAATTCATTTCATTCTGTTTTAATTGTTTTTGTATTTGTATATTTGTACATTTTTCAGTTAATACTTCCATTACATGTTGTACTCTCTGTCCTATCGACCATTTTGCTGTTGGGTTTTGTATTACACCCTCTCTTTTATACCATCTCTCTTCTATTTCTCTACCTAATGCTCCTGGTAATTTGTTAAATAATTTTTTACCTAAGTCTTCATCAAAAGTGTTTCCGCTTAGTGTACAATAATAAAAGAACTCTCTTAAGAATTCTTTGATGTAACACCAGTTAGATATACTTAATTGTTCTAGTTTTATTAATGCATTTCTTTGAAGTATAATTGTTCCACTATTTGGGTCTTCTCCTGTAAGTAAACTATGCATTTTATTTGTGAAGTTATAAGGGTTTGCCCCCATATTTATTAGTGTCTGAAATTCTTGTGGGAAATTACTTTTGTATGCTTCCCATACTGCCTTAGATGATTCTCCTAAAAATGTCTCCATGTATCTATACATGGTTTCTGCATCTGTTTCTTGATAATTTTTAATAAAGTCTGCTACTACTATTCCTTTCCAAATGTCTATCGCTGAGTTCCAAAGTTGTGGATCATGGGCTGCAAGATTTAATATTTTTCCTTTGCTACCTCCTTCTTGTAGTCTAATAGGTTCTTCTATAGGCATTCTTTTACCCATAGGTTTTATTTTATCTGTCCTGATTTCTTCATCTGGGTTTACTCTCCATACTCTCCTTCTAGGCACATTTCCTGTACTAGTATCTATAGTATGAGTTTGTGAAGTCTTCTGGAAAGGTGTTGAACTACTCGACTCCATTAGTTCTTTTTCACTTACTATAGATGTAGTGTCTTCTTTATCATATCTATACCCTAAGTTATCTGTTCTTTCTTTACAATTTTTAAGGTGTATTATGGTCTCTTCTAGATTCATACTTCCTTTTAGACAATCTTTGCATTTGAAAAAATCGGATTTTTGTTCTGTATATAGTCTTTTAGCTCGTTCTATTACTTCGTCTACCGCATATGCTTCTTCTAGTATTTCTATATTCATAAGTTCTTCTTCTAATTCTACATCTTTTTCTTCAATGCTATTTTCGTCTATTTGCCTAGTATAGTTATAGTCTGTGAATCTTATTGAAGTTTCACCTTTTCTATTAGTATACATAACATGGTCTTCAGGTGTATATACTTTTGGTTTACTAAGTTTTTCTAAATTCCATTCTAGTCCTGCGTAGCTTTCTGGATCTATTTTTATTGGTTTAATTAATTTTATTCCTCTATTCCCCATAAGTTCTACTACATCGTCTATTTTTATTTTAAACTTGGTATTACTATTTGTTGCCATCTTTCCTATAAATCCTATACACATTAATAGATTCTTTCCTTTATCCATTTCTTCATATCCTTTAGTCTGTATTCCTATTTTTATATGTGATCCAAATTCTTGTAAATTCATTAGAAAGTCTGGACTAATGTAAAATATTCCCCCATTATTTGTCATATCTACTTCAGTTAGACCTATTATTGCCTTTTTTAAGTCTGTCCATCTATCATCATATAAGGTTATTAGCACTTTTGCTCCTAGATTTTTTCTGTTTAATCCTTTTATTCCTAATATAATTAATCCTAAATGCATCATTGTCATTCTTGTATTTTTAATAGTTTTAAAGGATTCTTGATTTACTAAATTTAATTGTACTGAATTTTCTCCTAATGCGGATATTTGCTCTTCTCTATAGTGCCTATAAAGTAGGTTATTTCTAGAGAAATACTTTGTATTATATAATATTCTTGGATCTAATACTTTTAATTGATGTTGTTTAAAAAGCTGTAGGTCTTTATCTACATCTATAATCTGACTAAGTTCGCTATTTTCTTCTTCTCTTGCCTTTTTAGAGAAAATTCTAGATATCAAATTATTTCCTATCTGGTTGTTTGAATAACTAGGTTCTGGTCTATCTACTTCGTCGATTCGGGTTCTCCTACCTGAAAGAAAGTCCATTTTTGTGGTTTTCTGATTATTTTAAGTCTTTCTTTTTGCGGTGTTATTTCTATTTTTTCTAGTTTTGAAATTAGTTCATCTATATTAGTACTATGAGATTTTTCTTTTTCTTCTTTTTTCTTTAGTAGTTTTTCTAGCTTTTGATTTATTTCTAATAAGATTGCTATAATTGTATTATTTTGTCTAACAATTATTTTATCTGACTGGGCTGCTGGTATGTGTGTAGTGAAACCTACTGGCTCCTGGAATTGGCTACTATAATCTAGTGCTTTTTTATATATTGGGTCATCTGTATTCATGAAAGGGATATTTCTTTAATATTTAATACTTCCTTTTTAATTTCTTTTAATTGTTTGTCTATATCAAAAGATTGTATATCGTTATAAGTACCTTTTCTAATTTTTTCAATACCTTGTTCTTTTATGAAGTCTAGATTTCTTTCGATTTTTTCTAATGTTTTTGTATGTCTGTTCTGAGCTTCTTCTATTTTTTCTATAAGCTGTAAGATTATCTTATCTTGTTCCTGGATTTTACTGCTAAAATTGATTAATAAGTCTATTAAAGTATTGTATTGTCTATCTTCGGTATGTAGAGTGTGTTCTCCCTGGCTAAAGTTACACTTAATAGAAGTACCGTCTTTTAATGCTCTATATTTCTTTTCAGGATATATGCGCAAGTCTAAATATTCTAAATTTCTAGAAGGATCTATTTTGTTATTTAGAAACTAGCTATAATTCTTTTTCGCTGTTCCTTTAAGGTATCTCTATAAGCCTGTTTATCTGTTTCTATTCCCTGTAATTCCCACCGTACTGCTGATAGGTTTTCGGTCAAATCCCTTTGTATATACCTATTTAATTTATAGTCACTATCTATATTTTCAACTAAGAGTTCATTTGTTGTTTTAGCAATTTTTTTGAGTCTTTTTTCAGTCCTATTAATTTCTCTTAATATTTTTAAATTCCTATTTATAAGCTTATTGTCTATTCTTGTTTGATAAAAAGATGGGTGTGTCTTCATTAACCTAAGGGAATTTTACTTAATCTGTCGTTAATCTTTTTTATCTCTTGCCGACTTCTATGTATATGATGATTACACACTCTAATATTATATTGTAATAACCTCTTTTGTTCCACTATATCTTTTATTCCTTTCCTAAGAGAGTCTTTATATTTTTTCGTAAAATCGTATAGTCTGTTTCCAATAGTCTATAGATAGTGACTATAAATTAAATAGGTATATACAAAGGGATTTGACCGAAAACCTATCAGCAGTACGGTGGGAATTACAGGGAATAGAAACAGATAAACAGGCTTATAGAGATACCTTAAAGGAACAGCGAAAAAGAATTATAGCTAGTTTCTAAATAACAAAATAGATCCTTCTAGAAATTTAGAATATTTAGACTTGCGCATATATCCTGAAAAGAAATATAGAGCATTAAAAGACGGTACTTCTATTAAGTGTAACTTTAGCCAGGGAGAACACACTCTACATACCGAAGATAGACAATACAATACTTTAATAGACTTATTAATCAATTTTAGCAGTAAAATCCAGGAACAAGATAAGATAATCTTACAGCTTATAGAAAAAATAGAAGAAGCTCAGAACAGACATACAAAAACATTAGAAAAAATCGAAAGAAATCTAGACTTCATAAAAGAACAAGGTATTGAAAAAATTAGAAAAGGTACTTATAACGATATACAATCTTTTGATATAGACAAACAATTAAAAGAAATTAAAAAGGAAGTATTAAATATTAAAGAAATATCCCTTTCATGAATACAGATGACCCAATATATAAAAAAGCACTAGATTATAGTAGCCAATTCCAGGAGCCAGTAGGTTTCACTACACACATACCAGCAGCCCAGTCAGATAAAATAATTGTTAGACAAAATAATACAATTATAGCAATCTTATTAGAAATAAATCAAAAGCTAGAAAAACTACTAAAGAAAAAAGAAGAAAAAGAAAAATCTCATAGTACTAATATAGATGAACTAATTTCAAAACTAGAAAAAATAGAAATAACACCGCAAAAAGAAAGACTTAAAATAATCAGAAAACCACAAAAATGGACTTTCTTTCAGGTAGGAGAACCCGAATCGACGAAGTAGATAGACCAGAACCTAGTTATTCAAACAACCAGATAGGAAATAATTTGATATCTAGAATTTTCTCTAAAAAGGCAAGAGAAGAAGAAAATAGCGAACTTAGTCAGATTATAGATGTAGATAAAGACCTACAGCTTTTTAAACAACATCAATTAAAAGTATTAGATCCAAGAATATTATATAATACAAAGTATTTCTCTAGAAATAACCTACTTTATAGGCACTATAGAGAAGAGCAAATATCCGCATTAGGAGAAAATTCAGTACAATTAAATTTAGTAAATCAAGAATCCTTTAAAACTATTAAAAATACAAGAATGACAATGATGCATTTAGGATTAATTATATTAGGAATAAAAGGATTAAACAGAAAAAATCTAGGAGCAAAAGTGCTAATAACCTTATATGATGATAGATGGACAGACTTAAAAAAGGCAATAATAGGTCTAACTGAAGTAGATATGACAAATAATGGGGGAATATTTTACATTAGTCCAGACTTTCTAATGAATTTACAAGAATTTGGATCACATATAAAAATAGGAATACAGACTAAAGGATATGAAGAAATGGATAAAGGAAAGAATCTATTAATGTGTATAGGATTTATAGGAAAGATGGCAACAAATAGTAATACCAAGTTTAAAATAAAAATAGACGATGTAGTAGAACTTATGGGGAATAGAGGAATAAAATTAATTAAACCAATAAAAATAGATCCAGAAAGCTACGCAGGACTAGAATGGAATTTAGAAAAACTTAGTAAACCAAAAGTATATACACCTGAAGACCATGTTATGTATACTAATAGAAAAGGTGAAACTTCAATAAGATTCACAGACTATAACTATACTAGGCAAATAGACGAAAATAGCATTGAAGAAAAAGATGTAGAATTAGAAGAAGAACTTATGAATATAGAAATACTAGAAGAAGCATATGCGGTAGACGAAGTAATAGAACGAGCTAAAAGACTATATACAGAACAAAAATCCGATTTTTTCAAATGCAAAGATTGTCTAAAAGGAAGTATGAATCTAGAAGAGACCATAATACACCTTAAAAATTGTAAAGAAAGAACAGATAACTTAGGGTATAGATATGATAAAGAAGACACTACATCTATAGTAAGTGAAAAAGAACTAATGGAGTCGAGTAGTTCAACACCTTTCCAGAAGACTTCACAAACTCATACTATAGATACTAGTACAGGAAATGTGCCTAGAAGGAGAGTATGGAGAGTAAACCCAGATGAAGAAATCAGGACAGATAAAATAAAACCTATGGGTAAAAGAATGCCTATAGAAGAACCTATTAGACTACAAGAAGGAGGTAGCAAAGGAAAAATATTAAATCTTGCAGCCCATGATCCACAACTTTGGAACTCAGCGATAGACATTTGGAAAGGAATAGTAGTAGCAGACTTTATTAAAAATTATCAAGAAACAGATGCAGAAACCATGTATAGATACATGGAGACATTTTTAGGAGAATCATCTAAGGCAGTATGGGAAGCATACAAAAGTAATTTCCCACAAGAATTTCAGACACTAATAAATATGGGGGCAAACCCTTATAACTTCACAAATAAAATGCATAGTTTACTTACAGGAGAAGACCCAAATAGTGGAACAATTATACTTCAAAGAAATGCATTAATAAAACTAGAACAATTAAGTATATCTAACTGGTGTTACATCAAAGAATTCTTAAGAGAGTTCTTTTATTATTGTACACTAAGCGGAAACACTTTTGATGAAGACTTAGGTAAAAAATTATTTAACAAATTACCAGGAGCATTAGGTAGAGAAATAGAAGAGAGATGGTATAAAAGAGAGGGTGTAATACAAAACCCAACAGCAAAATGGTCGATAGGACAGAGAGTACAACATGTAATGGAAGTATTAACTGAAAAATGTACAAATATACAAATACAAAAACAATTAAAACAGAATGAAATGAATTTCTGTAAAACTGTAATGTATACAACTCAACATTATGACAAGAAACCATACAAGCCTAGAAAATATAAAAATAGATACTATAATCGGAAACCATATAAGAAGAAATATTACCTAAGAAAATCATCAGCAAAGAAACCATACTTAGATAAAAACAGGCATGTAAGAAAATACAGAGATGAAAGAAACTATAGAAATAAATTAGAATGTTTTACTTGTGGAAGTTCAGAACATCTGGCAAATACCTGCCCTAAAAGATATAACACTAAAACAAGAAACTCTCAGTTAATAGAAGAGCTACAAGAGACTTTAATAAATGTAGATGAATATATGTCAGACACAGAAAGTATATACTCAGTAGTAAGCATAGAAATTACAGAAGGAAATAAAACAGACTCATCAGACTCAGAAAAAGACGACTTTATTAACGAATTAGGAACAGATTTGAAATTGCCTCTAGAACTAGAAGAACTGCAATACATTGATATGACAAATATTATACAAGAATGTAACCACAATTTTGAAAGAAACAGAGGATTAGATAGTAAGCCCTGTGGATTCTGTAGATGGTACCCTAGTAAAGACAAAAGAGCAAAGTGCAATAATTGTTTTATGGAAGGATGCATAACCTGTATAGAAACAGAATTAGGAATTAGAATAGGACCACCTATAAGAAGAGAAAATAATCAGATAATTAATATAAGAATAGACTCATTAGAAGAGAAAATACAAGAACTAGATCATCGAATAAGAACGCTGGAAAAAGGAAAAGGAAAATTAGAGGAAGAAATATTACTTCAAAATAATGAAACCTTATTAGCAAACCAAGAACAAGATAACTATCTAAATATAAAAAACATTATAGACACAGGACTAATCTGTAATGAAGACAAAAAAATAGCAACTATAAAAATATTAGCAAGAATCAAAATAGAAGATATTGAAATAGAAACACTAGCCCTACTAGATCCAGGATGCACTAGCTGTCTAATAAATAAGAAGATAGTCCCACAAGAGCTATTAACAAAATTACCTAGGCCAGTTGTTGCAATGCAAATGGATGGCACTTATAATACCTACGAATATTGCATAGAAAAAGCTAAAATAAGTTTCCAAAATACTTGTAAAAAATTCTATAACCCGTCTTATGACATAAACAACATACTTGTAAGAGATCTAAATATCAATACAGACTTAGTCATAGGATTAAAATTTATATTTCAAGACTCTGGAAGTTGTTTAATCACACGAGATGGCATAGCATTTTTTAAACAGACAACCTATACCCCTGTACAAACAAAAGAAGTATTAACAAAAGGAAGGCATGAAACAGAAAAACAAAAGCCCTGTTGTAATAAATGTCAGGCCAAAGAAGAATGTAATAGAGAAGCCTATGAAGAAGAAGAAAGTTACAATTCTGATGAAGAAGTAAGAGAAAAAAGTTATACTTTAATTAATATAGAAACATCATTTTATAATTTCAATAAAGGACTAAAAAGCATAGGAAATATCAAAGGGCCTAAAGACTTAGATAATATAGTAAAATCCTTAGACGAATTAGAAATAATAGGGGAAAAACCTTTACTCCATTGGGAAGCCAATAAGATAATGTGTAGGTTAGATATAATAAACCCAGAATATACAATAAAAACAGCAGCAATAGAAGCAACAAATTTAGACATAGAAGATTTCCAAGTCCAAATAAAAGAACTTTTATCCCTAGGTGTAATTCGAAGATCTACTTCTAGACACCGATCAGCGGCTTTTATGGTTAGAAATCATAATGAAATAATCAGAGGAAAAGCCAGAATGGTCATAAACTATAAGAGACTTAATGATAATACAAGAACAGATGCATACAAACTTCCAGACAAAAGCGAATTACTTAATAGAATACAGGGAAAAAGAATTTTTAGCAAATTCGACTGTAAATCAGGATATTGGCAAGTAAAGATGCACCCTGATAGTATAGAATGGACAGCTTTTACATGTCCAGAAGGGCATTTCGAATGGCTAGCAATGCCATTTGGACTTAAGACTGCCCCTCCAATTTTCCAAAGAAAAATGGATGAGATATTTGGAGAATACAAACGTTTTGTGCTAGTATATGTAGATGATATTTTGGTATTTAGCAAAGACTTACAAGAACATTTAGGACACCTACAGACAGTATTTAGATTATTTGTAAACAAAGGAATTATAGTTAGTAAAAAGAAAATGGAATTGTGTAAAACGTATATAAACTTTTTAGGAGTTACTATAGGAGACGGAAAAATAAAGCTACAACCTCATATAGCTAAAAAGGTATTAGAAATGCCCAATAATTTAGATAAGACAAAAGACCTTCAAAAATTTTTAGGATTAGTAAATTACGCCAGAAATTTTATACAAGACTTAGGAAAAATAGCAGGACCATTATATGCTAAAACAGGAAGTAAAGGGCAAAAACATTTCAATACCGAAGATATGAAGTTAGTACAACAGATTAAAGAGAAGGTAAAGAATATCCCAGACTTAAATATCCCATTAGAATCAGACTATTTAATTATAGAAACAGATGGAAGTATCCAAGGATGGGGAGCGGTACTAAAGGCACGACCCTCTAAATATAGTCCCAAACAAGAAGAAAAGATTTGTGCCTATCAAAGTGGTAAGTATAAAGAAAAAGGAAATATGAGTAGCATAGACGCAGAAGTATTAGCTATAATATATGGGTTAAATAGTTTTAAGTTATATATTCTAAATAAAAACGAAATACTAGTTAGAACAGACTGTGAAGCCATAGTAAGATTTCATCAAAAGATAGATCAGAAGAATAGTAGTAAGAGGAGATGGCTAAACTTCATAGACACGATCTCAATATATCCTAATATAATCTTCGAATACATTAAAGGAAAGGATAATAATCTAGCAGATCAGTTAAGTAGATTAAATTTGAAAACGGTATAACAATAAGTTATTTTTCAGTATGCGGCCCAACTCAGGCACAAGACCAAAGCTACCAGAGATAGCCCAGACAGACAAAGGCAAAGGCCCAGCCTCTGCTTCAGACTCGTACGCTCAGACTCTTTTAACAAATGTACGTTTCAGACCTCAGACCTCGGTCGAAACTTTAGAAAGAATACATTTTGGAAAACATAATCTAATTTGTTATCCTAAATGTAACCTATCCTTTAAAGAAATGCCAGACTGTAAAATAGACAGACCTCAAAGATGTTTAATGGATAATTTATGGATAGCATACACTAAACGAGACATTAAATACTTCATAGCCACGTTAAATGCACTGGGACAGTATTTTACAGACAAAAATACGGAAAAGAAATTCAGATTTTATGTAGTAATACATGGAAAAATCAATGGTGTTTTTCAAACATGGCAAGAAGTAATAGACTCAATAAATGGAATAAAAAATCCTCTTTTCAAAGGTTTTAATGATTTAACTGAAGCCTTAGACTATGCAAGGGGATATTTGGGCCCAAATTATTTTATCTCTCCAGCCCTAAAACAAAGCCCAATCCAAATTCCACAATACAAGGTCCAGAAAGACACAGACAAAATAATTTTCTGCGACCACTGTGAATCCATGACAGAAGGGTTTAAAAGGCTAAATGCTAAGTGTGAAGCCCTAAGTCAAGAAAAGGATCAGCTACTACAGATACTCAGAAAGGAGAAAAACAGACAGACAAGCCCAGACACGAGTTCTCCATCTCAAGCCAAAATGGATGAGACGAGTGTGCATTCCTCTCAGAATGCAAATAAACCTACTATATCAGGTAAAGATATAGCTAGTCCGGCTCAAACGGTAGCCGGTAAAGACAAATCAAATCCGTTGAAGGCTGTCACTTTGCCAAAAAGTGAAACAGAACCAGCAACTCCTCCTAGAAGACGATTACCAAAATCATTCACCATGGGTGAAACAACTAGACAAAAGATCTTAAATAAGAAAAAGAAAAAGACTATAGAGGATATAATTAAAAAGACGCTGGAGGAAATGATCAAAGAAGTAGAACAAGACAAACATATGGACCAAACCCCAATCAGACTAGAAGATACTGGTCCAGAACCACCAGTCAGATTAGACGACATCATTTCAGATCCTGACCAAGATAACCGAAGACAGCAAACAACAGAAGAAAACAGTGTCCCAACCGAGGGTGAAGACGATCAAGACGCCCAAGACCCGTATGCAGGATATGATTCGGGAATGAGTTTTGACTCAATTGCCCTTCATAACCTAGATACCTAAGAAAGTTTAAAATCCGAAGTCAGACGAAGTCAGTCTATAAAGTCTATAATATTAGGTCTGTGAATAAGTCTAGTGGGGATGCCCACTAAGTGTCCTGTGAGTGCTTACTTTATCACTACTTTCCAAAAGGAAAGAAAAACTGATAAGCACGCGTCTTAGTTTTAATAGGTCAGAATAATAATGCACAATCTGAATCAATAATGCATGTGACGATGGGGCCCAAAGAGCACCCGGCATGAATTATTTGATAAAGATAAGCATTAAGTGTCGGCAAAATCCTGATCGTCCTTTACAAAGTGTCGGTCAGATCTTAGCCATTTATTTTCTACGACTCTTATCCTCCTCATCTATATATACCCCTCTTCAAACCAAAGAAAGACATACGAAAAAACCACAGAAAGAAAAAACACTCCCAAGTTTCCATCTACTCTCAGATGCCTAACTACTCCAAAAACCAAATCCAACTTTGAAAACACCCGAATCATCCCTAAGAACAAGTCTAAATATTTTTAAAAGTTTCTTAAGAGTCACCGGGGGTTCCCGAAAGGGAAACCTCGCTCGCGTCTTATAACATGTAAGTCTATTATTCATGTTTTCCCCATATGTAAATTATGTGTGTTTATTTTATGTTTTTATGTTAAAAATGTTTGAGTTATTTATATGATTGTTTATATGATTAAGAACAGTTTAATATGAATCATCCTAAGTAAAATGTTAGGCTCTTAGTTTCTTAATAACAACGATGGATTAATCTGTAAATTCCTAGGAACTTGATAGGTGAATTGTAGTCCGTGAGTAGGACGTTGTTATCACCATATACTGGGTGGGGTTAAAGAACTTGTTGTTAAGAATTAAAACTAAAGAGCAAGAGTTTGAACTGGTTGATTTGTGTTAAAAAAAAAAAAAAAAAAAAAAAAAAAAAAAAAAAAAAAAAGGTAAAATTAGGGGAAAATATATATAATCTGCATGTTAAAGACACACCGAGTGGGGGAGTACTGAGTAGGATTTCACAAAATTAAAATCTCTCAGCTTTTTCATTGAAATATTTTATATTTAAAACTCTAAAAATATTTACTGTAGGTCTTTATCTACATCTATAATCTGACTAAGTTCGCTATTTTCTTCTTCTCTTGCCTTTTTAGAGAAAATTCTAGATATCAAATTATTTCCTATCTGGTTGTTTGAATAACTAGGTTCTGGTCTATCTACTTCGTCGATTCGGGTTCTCCTACCTGAAAGAAAGTCCATTTTTGTGGTTTTCTGATTATTTTAAGTCTTTCTTTTTGCGGTGTTATTTCTATTTTTTCTAGTTTTGAAATTAGTTCATCTATATTAGTACTATGAGATTTTTCTTTTTCTTCTTTTTTCTTTAGTAGTTTTTCTAGCTTTTGATTTATTTCTAATAAGATTGCTATAATTGTATTATTTTGTCTAACAATTATTTTATCTGACTGGGCTGCTGGTATGTGTGTAGTGAAACCTACTGGCTCCTGGAATTGGCTACTATAATCTAGTGCTTTTTTATATATTGGGTCATCTGTATTCATGAAAGGGATATTTCTTTAATATTTAATACTTCCTTTTTAATTTCTTTTAATTGTTTGTCTATATCAAAAGATTGTATATCGTTATAAGTACCTTTTCTAATTTTTTCAATACCTTGTTCTTTTATGAAGTCTAGATTTCTTTCGATTTTTTCTAATGTTTTTGTATGTCTGTTCTGAGCTTCTTCTATTTTTTCTATAAGCTGTAAGATTATCTTATCTTGTTCCTGGATTTTACTGCTAAAATTGATTAATAAGTCTATTAAAGTATTGTATTGTCTATCTTCGGTATGTAGAGTGTGTTCTCCCTGGCTAAAGTTACACTTAATAGAAGTACCGTCTTTTAATGCTCTATATTTCTTTTCAGGATATATGCGCAAGTCTAAATATTCTAAATTTCTAGAAGGATCTATTTTGTTATTTAGAAACTAGCTATAATTCTTTTTCGCTGTTCCTTTAAGGTATCTCTATAAGCCTGTTTATCTGTTTCTATTCCCTGTAATTCCCACCGTACTGCTGATAGGTTTTCGGTCAAATCCCTTTGTATATACCTATTTAATTTATAGTCACTATCTATATTTTCAACTAAGAGTTCATTTGTTGTTTTAGCAATTTTTTTGAGTCTTTTTTCAGTCCTATTAATTTCTCTTAATATTTTTAAATTCCTATTTATAAGCTTATTGTCTATTCTTGTTTGATAAAAAGATGGGTGTGTCTTCATTAACCTAAGGGAATTTTACTTAATCTGTCGTTAATCTTTTTTATCTCTTGCCGACTTCTATGTATATGATGATTACACACTCTAATATTATATTGTAATAACCTCTTTTGTTCCACTATATCTTTTATTCCTTTCCTAAGAGAGTCTTTATATTTTTTCGTAAAATCGTATAGTCTGTTTCCAAAAGTTTCTCTAGAGGCTTTCCACTGTTTTATATCTTCAAAATACTGCTTTTTTATTTCTATTTCTTGTTGAATATGTCTAGCTAGGTTGAGTTGTCTCATAAATATTTTAGCCTAAGATCTTCTTGCTCTGATACCAAAATAATAAATATTTTTAGAGTTTTAAATATAAAATATTTCAATGAAAAAGCTGAGAGATTTTAATTTTGTGAAATCCTACTCAGTACTCCCCCACTCGGTGTGTCTTTAACATGCAGATTATATATATTTTCCCCTAATTTTACCTTTTTTTTTTTTTTTTTTTTTTTTTTTTTTTTTTTTTAACACAAATCAACCAGTTCAAACTCTTGCTCTTTAGTTTTAATTCTTAACAACAAGTTCTTTAACCCCACCCAGTATATGGTGATAACAACGTCCTACTCACGGACTACAATTCACCTATCAAGTTCCTAGGAATTTACAGATTAATCCATCGTTGTTATTAAGAAACTAAGAGCCTAACATTTTACTTAGGATGATTCATATTAAACTGTTCTTAATCATATAAACAATCATATAAATAACTCAAAATAATAAATATTTTTAGAGTTTTAAATATAAAATATTTCAATGAAAAAGCTGAGAGATTTTAATTTTGTGAAATCCTACTCAGTACTCCCCCACTCGGTGTGTCTTTAACATGCAGATTATATATATTTTCCCCTAATTTTACCTTTTTTTTTTTTTTTTTTTTTTTTTTTTTTTTTTAACACAAATCAACCAGTTCAAACTCTTGCTCTTTAGTTTTAATTCTTAACAACAAGTTCTTTAACCCCACCCAGTATATGGTGATAACAACGTCCTACTCACGGACTACAATTCACCTATCAAGTTCCTAGGAATTTACAGATTAATCCATCGTTGTTATTAAGAAACTAAGAGCCTAACATTTTACTTAGGATGATTCATATTAAACTGTTCTTAATCATATAAACAATCATATAAATAACTCAAACATTTTTAACATAAAAACATAAAATAAACACACATAATTTACATATGGGGAAAACATGAATAATAGACTTACATGTTATAAGACGCGAGCGAGGTTTCCCTTTCGGGAACCCCCGGTGACTCTTAAGAAACTTTTAAAAATATTTAGACTTGTTCTTAGGGATGATTCGGGTGTTTTCAAAGTTGGATTTGGTTTTTGGAGTAGTTAGGCATCTGAGAGTAGATGGAAACTTGGGAGTGTTTTTTCTTTCTGTGGTTTTTTCGTATGTCTTTCTTTGGTTTGAAGAGGGGTATATATAGATGAGGAGGATAAGAGTCGTAGAAAATAAATGGCTAAGATCTGACCGACACTTTGTAAAGGACGATCAGGATTTTGCCGACACTTAATGCTTATCTTTATCAAATAATTCATGCCGGGTGCTCTTTGGGCCCCATCGTCACATGCATTATTGATTCAGATTGTGCATTATTATTCTGACCTATTAAAACTAAGACGCGTGCTTATCAGTTTTTCTTTCCTTTTGGAAAGTAGTGATAAAGTAAGCACTCACAGGACACTTAGTGGGCATCCCCACTAGACTTATTCACAGACCTAATATTATAGACTTTATAGACTGACTTCGTCTGACTTCGGATTTTAAACTTTCTTAGGTATCTAGGTTATGAAGGGCAATTGAGTCAAAACTCATTCCCGAATCATATCCTGCATACGGGTCTTGGGCGTCTTGATCGTCTTCACCCTCGGTTGGGACACTGTTTTCTTCTGTTGTTTGCTGTCTTCGGTTATCTTGGTCAGGATCTGAAATGATGTCGTCTAATCTGACTGGTGGTTCTGGACCAGTATCTTCTAGTCTGATTGGGGTTTGGTCCATATGTTTGTCTTGTTCTACTTCTTTGATCATTTCCTCCAGCGTCTTTTTAATTATATCCTCTATAGTCTTTTTCTTTTTCTTATTTAAGATCTTTTGTCTAGTTGTTTCACCCATGGTGAATGATTTTGGTAATCGTCTTCTAGGAGGAGTTGCTGGTTCTGTTTCACTTTTTGGCAAAGTGACAGCCTTCAACGGATTTGATTTGTCTTTACCGGCTACCGTTTGAGCCGGACTAGCTATATCTTTACCTGATATAGTAGGTTTATTTGCATTCTGAGAGGAATGCACACTCGTCTCATCCATTTTGGCTTGAGATGGAGAACTCGTGTCTGGGCTTGTCTGTCTGTTTTTCTCCTTTCTGAGTATCTGTAGTAGCTGATCCTTTTCTTGACTTAGGGCTTCACACTTAGCATTTAGCCTTTTAAACCCTTCTGTCATGGATTCACAGTGGTCGCAGAAAATTATTTTGTCTGTGTCTTTCTGGACCTTGTATTGTGGAATTTGGATTGGGCTTTGTTTTAGGGCTGGAGAGATAAAATAATTTGGGCCCAAATATCCCCTTGCATAGTCTAAGGCTTCAGTTAAATCATTAAAACCTTTGAAAAGAGGATTTTTTATTCCATTTATTGAGTCTATTACTTCTTGCCATGTTTGAAAAACACCATTGATTTTTCCATGTATTACTACATAAAATCTGAATTTCTTTTCCGTATTTTTGTCTGTAAAATACTGTCCCAGTGCATTTAACGTGGCTATGAAGTATTTAATGTCTCGTTTAGTGTATGCTATCCATAAATTATCCATTAAACATCTTTGAGGTCTGTCTATTTTACAGTCTGGCATTTCTTTAAAGGATAGGTTACATTTAGGATAACAAATTAGATTATGTTTTCCAAAATGTATTCTTTCTAAAGTTTCGACCGAGGTCTGAGGTCTGAAACGTACATTTGTTAAAAGAGTCTGAGCGTACGAGTCTGAAGCAGAGGCTGGGCCTTTGCCTTTGTCTGTCTGGGCTATCTCTGGTAGCTTTGGTCTTGTGCCTGAGTTGGGCCGCATACTGAAAAATAACTTATTGTTATACCGTTTTCAAATTTAATCTACTTAACTGATCTGCTAGATTATTATCCTTTCCTTTAATGTATTCGAAGATTATATTAGGATATATTGAGATCGTGTCTATGAAGTTTAGCCATCTCCTCTTACTACTATTCTTCTGATCTATCTTTTGATGAAATCTTACTATGGCTTCACAGTCTGTTCTAACTAGTATTTCGTTTTTATTTAGAATATATAACTTAAAACTATTTAACCCATATATTATAGCTAATACTTCTGCGTCTATGCTACTCATATTTCCTTTTTCTTTATACTTACCACTTTGATAGGCACAAATCTTTTCTTCTTGTTTGGGACTATATTTAGAGGGTCGTGCCTTTAGTACCGCTCCCCATCCTTGGATACTTCCATCTGTTTCTATAATTAAATAGTCTGATTCTAATGGGATATTTAAGTCTGGGATATTCTTTACCTTCTCTTTAATCTGTTGTACTAACTTCATATCTTCGGTATTGAAATGTTTTTGCCCTTTACTTCCTGTTTTAGCATATAATGGTCCTGCTATTTTTCCTAAGTCTTGTATAAAATTTCTGGCGTAATTTACTAATCCTAAAAATTTTTGAAGGTCTTTTGTCTTATCTAAATTATTGGGCATTTCTAATACCTTTTTAGCTATATGAGGTTGTAGCTTTATTTTTCCGTCTCCTATAGTAACTCCTAAAAAGTTTATATACGTTTTACACAATTCCATTTTCTTTTTACTAACTATAATTCCTTTGTTTACAAATAATCTAAATACTGTCTGTAGGTGTCCTAAATGTTCTTGTAAGTCTTTGCTAAATACCAAAATATCATCTACATATACTAGCACAAAACGTTTGTATTCTCCAAATATCTCATCCATTTTTCTTTGGAAAATTGGAGGGGCAGTCTTAAGTCCAAATGGCATTGCTAGCCATTCGAAATGCCCTTCTGGACATGTAAAAGCTGTCCATTCTATACTATCAGGGTGCATCTTTACTTGCCAATATCCTGATTTACAGTCGAATTTGCTAAAAATTCTTTTTCCCTGTATTCTATTAAGTAATTCGCTTTTGTCTGGAAGTTTGTATGCATCTGTTCTTGTATTATCATTAAGTCTCTTATAGTTTATGACCATTCTGGCTTTTCCTCTGATTATTTCATTATGATTTCTAACCATAAAAGCCGCTGATCGGTGTCTAGAAGTAGATCTTCGAATTACACCTAGGGATAAAAGTTCTTTTATTTGGACTTGGAAATCTTCTATGTCTAAATTTGTTGCTTCTATTGCTGCTGTTTTTATTGTATATTCTGGGTTTATTATATCTAACCTACACATTATCTTATTGGCTTCCCAATGGAGTAAAGGTTTTTCCCCTATTATTTCTAATTCGTCTAAGGATTTTACTATATTATCTAAGTCTTTAGGCCCTTTGATATTTCCTATGCTTTTTAGTCCTTTATTGAAATTATAAAATGATGTTTCTATATTAATTAAAGTATAACTTTTTTCTCTTACTTCTTCATCAGAATTGTAACTTTCTTCTTCTTCATAGGCTTCTCTATTACATTCTTCTTTGGCCTGACATTTATTACAACAGGGCTTTTGTTTTTCTGTTTCATGCCTTCCTTTTGTTAATACTTCTTTTGTTTGTACAGGGGTATAGGTTGTCTGTTTAAAAAATGCTATGCCATCTCGTGTGATTAAACAACTTCCAGAGTCTTGAAATATAAATTTTAATCCTATGACTAAGTCTGTATTGATATTTAGATCTCTTACAAGTATGTTGTTTATGTCATAAGACGGGTTATAGAATTTTTTACAAGTATTTTGGAAACTTATTTTAGCTTTTTCTATGCAATATTCGTAGGTATTATAAGTGCCATCCATTTGCATTGCAACAACTGGCCTAGGTAATTTTGTTAATAGCTCTTGTGGGACTATCTTCTTATTTATTAGACAGCTAGTGCATCCTGGATCTAGTAGGGCTAGTGTTTCTATTTCAATATCTTCTATTTTGATTCTTGCTAATATTTTTATAGTTGCTATTTTTTTGTCTTCATTACAGATTAGTCCTGTGTCTATAATGTTTTTTATATTTAGATAGTTATCTTGTTCTTGGTTTGCTAATAAGGTTTCATTATTTTGAAGTAATATTTCTTCCTCTAATTTTCCTTTTCCTTTTTCCAGCGTTCTTATTCGATGATCTAGTTCTTGTATTTTCTCTTCTAATGAGTCTATTCTTATATTAATTATCTGATTATTTTCTCTTCTTATAGGTGGTCCTATTCTAATTCCTAATTCTGTTTCTATACAGGTTATGCATCCTTCCATAAAACAATTATTGCACTTTGCTCTTTTGTCTTTACTAGGGTACCATCTACAGAATCCACAGGGCTTACTATCTAATCCTCTGTTTCTTTCAAAATTGTGGTTACATTCTTGTATAATATTTGTCATATCAATGTATTGCAGTTCTTCTAGTTCTAGAGGCAATTTCAAATCTGTTCCTAATTCGTTAATAAAGTCGTCTTTTTCTGAGTCTGATGAGTCTGTTTTATTTCCTTCTGTAATTTCTATGCTTACTACTGAGTATATACTTTCTGTGTCTGACATATATTCATCTACATTTATTAAAGTCTCTTGTAGCTCTTCTATTAACTGAGAGTTTCTTGTTTTAGTGTTATATCTTTTAGGGCAGGTATTTGCCAGATGTTCTGAACTTCCACAAGTAAAACATTCTAATTTATTTCTATAGTTTCTTTCATCTCTGTATTTTCTTACATGCCTGTTTTTATCTAAGTATGGTTTCTTTGCTGATGATTTTCTTAGGTAATATTTCTTCTTATATGGTTTCCGATTATAGTATCTATTTTTATATTTTCTAGGCTTGTATGGTTTCTTGTCATAATGTTGAGTTGTATACATTACAGTTTTACAGAAATTCATTTCATTCTGTTTTAATTGTTTTTGTATTTGTATATTTGTACATTTTTCAGTTAATACTTCCATTACATGTTGTACTCTCTGTCCTATCGACCATTTTGCTGTTGGGTTTTGTATTACACCCTCTCTTTTATACCATCTCTCTTCTATTTCTCTACCTAATGCTCCTGGTAATTTGTTAAATAATTTTTTACCTAAGTCTTCATCAAAAGTGTTTCCGCTTAGTGTACAATAATAAAAGAACTCTCTTAAGAATTCTTTGATGTAACACCAGTTAGATATACTTAATTGTTCTAGTTTTATTAATGCATTTCTTTGAAGTATAATTGTTCCACTATTTGGGTCTTCTCCTGTAAGTAAACTATGCATTTTATTTGTGAAGTTATAAGGGTTTGCCCCCATATTTATTAGTGTCTGAAATTCTTGTGGGAAATTACTTTTGTATGCTTCCCATACTGCCTTAGATGATTCTCCTAAAAATGTCTCCATGTATCTATACATGGTTTCTGCATCTGTTTCTTGATAATTTTTAATAAAGTCTGCTACTACTATTCCTTTCCAAATGTCTATCGCTGAGTTCCAAAGTTGTGGATCATGGGCTGCAAGATTTAATATTTTTCCTTTGCTACCTCCTTCTTGTAGTCTAATAGGTTCTTCTATAGGCATTCTTTTACCCATAGGTTTTATTTTATCTGTCCTGATTTCTTCATCTGGGTTTACTCTCCATACTCTCCTTCTAGGCACATTTCCTGTACTAGTATCTATAGTATGAGTTTGTGAAGTCTTCTGGAAAGGTGTTGAACTACTCGACTCCATTAGTTCTTTTTCACTTACTATAGATGTAGTGTCTTCTTTATCATATCTATACCCTAAGTTATCTGTTCTTTCTTTACAATTTTTAAGGTGTATTATGGTCTCTTCTAGATTCATACTTCCTTTTAGACAATCTTTGCATTTGAAAAAATCGGATTTTTGTTCTGTATATAGTCTTTTAGCTCGTTCTATTACTTCGTCTACCGCATATGCTTCTTCTAGTATTTCTATATTCATAAGTTCTTCTTCTAATTCTACATCTTTTTCTTCAATGCTATTTTCGTCTATTTGCCTAGTATAGTTATAGTCTGTGAATCTTATTGAAGTTTCACCTTTTCTATTAGTATACATAACATGGTCTTCAGGTGTATATACTTTTGGTTTACTAAGTTTTTCTAAATTCCATTCTAGTCCTGCGTAGCTTTCTGGATCTATTTTTATTGGTTTAATTAATTTTATTCCTCTATTCCCCATAAGTTCTACTACATCGTCTATTTTTATTTTAAACTTGGTATTACTATTTGTTGCCATCTTTCCTATAAATCCTATACACATTAATAGATTCTTTCCTTTATCCATTTCTTCATATCCTTTAGTCTGTATTCCTATTTTTATATGTGATCCAAATTCTTGTAAATTCATTAGAAAGTCTGGACTAATGTAAAATATTCCCCCATTATTTGTCATATCTACTTCAGTTAGACCTATTATTGCCTTTTTTAAGTCTGTCCATCTATCATCATATAAGGTTATTAGCACTTTTGCTCCTAGATTTTTTCTGTTTAATCCTTTTATTCCTAATATAATTAATCCTAAATGCATCATTGTCATTCTTGTATTTTTAATAGTTTTAAAGGATTCTTGATTTACTAAATTTAATTGTACTGAATTTTCTCCTAATGCGGATATTTGCCACATATATCCTGAAAAGAAATATAGAGCATTAAAAGACGGTACTTCTATTAAGTGTAACTTTAGCCAGGGAGAACACACTCTACATACCGAAGATAGACAATACAATACTTTAATAGACTTATTAATCAATTTTAGCAGTAAAATCCAGGAACAAGATAAGATAATCTTACAGCTTATAGAAAAAATAGAAGAAGCTCAGAACAGACATACAAAAACATTAGAAAAAATCGAAAGAAATCTAGACTTCATAAAAGAACAAGGTATTGAAAAAATTAGAAAAGGTACTTATAACGATATACAATCTTTTGATATAGACAAACAATTAAAAGAAATTAAAAAGGAAGTATTAAATATTAAAGAAATATCCCTTTCATGAATACAGATGACCCAATATATAAAAAAGCACTAGATTATAGTAGCCAATTCCAGGAGCCAGTAGGTTTCACTACACACATACCAGCAGCCCAGTCAGATAAAATAATTGTTAGACAAAATAATACAATTATAGCAATCTTATTAGAAATAAATCAAAAGCTAGAAAAACTACTAAAGAAAAAAGAAGAAAAAGAAAAATCTCATAGTACTAATATAGATGAACTAATTTCAAAACTAGAAAAAATAGAAATAACACCGCAAAAAGAAAGACTTAAAATAATCAGAAAACCACAAAAATGGACTTTCTTTCAGGTAGGAGAACCCGAATCGACGAAGTAGATAGACCAGAACCTAGTTATTCAAACAACCAGATAGGAAATAATTTGATATCTAGAATTTTCTCTAAAAAGGCAAGAGAAGAAGAAAATAGCGAACTTAGTCAGATTATAGATGTAGATAAAGACCTACAGCTTTTTAAACAACATCAATTAAAAGTATTAGATCCAAGAATATTATATAATACAAAGTATTTCTCTAGAAATAACCTACTTTATAGGCACTATAGAGAAGAGCAAATATCCGCATTAGGAGAAAATTCAGTACAATTAAATTTAGTAAATCAAGAATCCTTTAAAACTATTAAAAATACAAGAATGACAATGATGCATTTAGGATTAATTATATTAGGAATAAAAGGATTAAACAGAAAAAATCTAGGAGCAAAAGTGCTAATAACCTTATATGATGATAGATGGACAGACTTAAAAAAGGCAATAATAGGTCTAACTGAAGTAGATATGACAAATAATGGGGGAATATTTTACATTAGTCCAGACTTTCTAATGAATTTACAAGAATTTGGATCACATATAAAAATAGGAATACAGACTAAAGGATATGAAGAAATGGATAAAGGAAAGAATCTATTAATGTGTATAGGATTTATAGGAAAGATGGCAACAAATAGTAATACCAAGTTTAAAATAAAAATAGACGATGTAGTAGAACTTATGGGGAATAGAGGAATAAAATTAATTAAACCAATAAAAATAGATCCAGAAAGCTACGCAGGACTAGAATGGAATTTAGAAAAACTTAGTAAACCAAAAGTATATACACCTGAAGACCATGTTATGTATACTAATAGAAAAGGTGAAACTTCAATAAGATTCACAGACTATAACTATACTAGGCAAATAGACGAAAATAGCATTGAAGAAAAAGATGTAGAATTAGAAGAAGAACTTATGAATATAGAAATACTAGAAGAAGCATATGCGGTAGACGAAGTAATAGAACGAGCTAAAAGACTATATACAGAACAAAAATCCGATTTTTTCAAATGCAAAGATTGTCTAAAAGGAAGTATGAATCTAGAAGAGACCATAATACACCTTAAAAATTGTAAAGAAAGAACAGATAACTTAGGGTATAGATATGATAAAGAAGACACTACATCTATAGTAAGTGAAAAAGAACTAATGGAGTCGAGTAGTTCAACACCTTTCCAGAAGACTTCACAAACTCATACTATAGATACTAGTACAGGAAATGTGCCTAGAAGGAGAGTATGGAGAGTAAACCCAGATGAAGAAATCAGGACAGATAAAATAAAACCTATGGGTAAAAGAATGCCTATAGAAGAACCTATTAGACTACAAGAAGGAGGTAGCAAAGGAAAAATATTAAATCTTGCAGCCCATGATCCACAACTTTGGAACTCAGCGATAGACATTTGGAAAGGAATAGTAGTAGCAGACTTTATTAAAAATTATCAAGAAACAGATGCAGAAACCATGTATAGATACATGGAGACATTTTTAGGAGAATCATCTAAGGCAGTATGGGAAGCATACAAAAGTAATTTCCCACAAGAATTTCAGACACTAATAAATATGGGGGCAAACCCTTATAACTTCACAAATAAAATGCATAGTTTACTTACAGGAGAAGACCCAAATAGTGGAACAATTATACTTCAAAGAAATGCATTAATAAAACTAGAACAATTAAGTATATCTAACTGGTGTTACATCAAAGAATTCTTAAGAGAGTTCTTTTATTATTGTACACTAAGCGGAAACACTTTTGATGAAGACTTAGGTAAAAAATTATTTAACAAATTACCAGGAGCATTAGGTAGAGAAATAGAAGAGAGATGGTATAAAAGAGAGGGTGTAATACAAAACCCAACAGCAAAATGGTCGATAGGACAGAGAGTACAACATGTAATGGAAGTATTAACTGAAAAATGTACAAATATACAAATACAAAAACAATTAAAACAGAATGAAATGAATTTCTGTAAAACTGTAATGTATACAACTCAACATTATGACAAGAAACCATACAAGCCTAGAAAATATAAAAATAGATACTATAATCGGAAACCATATAAGAAGAAATATTACCTAAGAAAATCATCAGCAAAGAAACCATACTTAGATAAAAACAGGCATGTAAGAAAATACAGAGATGAAAGAAACTATAGAAATAAATTAGAATGTTTTACTTGTGGAAGTTCAGAACATCTGGCAAATACCTGCCCTAAAAGATATAACACTAAAACAAGAAACTCTCAGTTAATAGAAGAGCTACAAGAGACTTTAATAAATGTAGATGAATATATGTCAGACACAGAAAGTATATACTCAGTAGTAAGCATAGAAATTACAGAAGGAAATAAAACAGACTCATCAGACTCAGAAAAAGACGACTTTATTAACGAATTAGGAACAGATTTGAAATTGCCTCTAGAACTAGAAGAACTGCAATACATTGATATGACAAATATTATACAAGAATGTAACCACAATTTTGAAAGAAACAGAGGATTAGATAGTAAGCCCTGTGGATTCTGTAGATGGTACCCTAGTAAAGACAAAAGAGCAAAGTGCAATAATTGTTTTATGGAAGGATGCATAACCTGTATAGAAACAGAATTAGGAATTAGAATAGGACCACCTATAAGAAGAGAAAATAATCAGATAATTAATATAAGAATAGACTCATTAGAAGAGAAAATACAAGAACTAGATCATCGAATAAGAACGCTGGAAAAAGGAAAAGGAAAATTAGAGGAAGAAATATTACTTCAAAATAATGAAACCTTATTAGCAAACCAAGAACAAGATAACTATCTAAATATAAAAAACATTATAGACACAGGACTAATCTGTAATGAAGACAAAAAAATAGCAACTATAAAAATATTAGCAAGAATCAAAATAGAAGATATTGAAATAGAAACACTAGCCCTACTAGATCCAGGATGCACTAGCTGTCTAATAAATAAGAAGATAGTCCCACAAGAGCTATTAACAAAATTACCTAGGCCAGTTGTTGCAATGCAAATGGATGGCACTTATAATACCTACGAATATTGCATAGAAAAAGCTAAAATAAGTTTCCAAAATACTTGTAAAAAATTCTATAACCCGTCTTATGACATAAACAACATACTTGTAAGAGATCTAAATATCAATACAGACTTAGTCATAGGATTAAAATTTATATTTCAAGACTCTGGAAGTTGTTTAATCACACGAGATGGCATAGCATTTTTTAAACAGACAACCTATACCCCTGTACAAACAAAAGAAGTATTAACAAAAGGAAGGCATGAAACAGAAAAACAAAAGCCCTGTTGTAATAAATGTCAGGCCAAAGAAGAATGTAATAGAGAAGCCTATGAAGAAGAAGAAAGTTACAATTCTGATGAAGAAGTAAGAGAAAAAAGTTATACTTTAATTAATATAGAAACATCATTTTATAATTTCAATAAAGGACTAAAAAGCATAGGAAATATCAAAGGGCCTAAAGACTTAGATAATATAGTAAAATCCTTAGACGAATTAGAAATAATAGGGGAAAAACCTTTACTCCATTGGGAAGCCAATAAGATAATGTGTAGGTTAGATATAATAAACCCAGAATATACAATAAAAACAGCAGCAATAGAAGCAACAAATTTAGACATAGAAGATTTCCAAGTCCAAATAAAAGAACTTTTATCCCTAGGTGTAATTCGAAGATCTACTTCTAGACACCGATCAGCGGCTTTTATGGTTAGAAATCATAATGAAATAATCAGAGGAAAAGCCAGAATGGTCATAAACTATAAGAGACTTAATGATAATACAAGAACAGATGCATACAAACTTCCAGACAAAAGCGAATTACTTAATAGAATACAGGGAAAAAGAATTTTTAGCAAATTCGACTGTAAATCAGGATATTGGCAAGTAAAGATGCACCCTGATAGTATAGAATGGACAGCTTTTACATGTCCAGAAGGGCATTTCGAATGGCTAGCAATGCCATTTGGACTTAAGACTGCCCCTCCAATTTTCCAAAGAAAAATGGATGAGATATTTGGAGAATACAAACGTTTTGTGCTAGTATATGTAGATGATATTTTGGTATTTAGCAAAGACTTACAAGAACATTTAGGACACCTACAGACAGTATTTAGATTATTTGTAAACAAAGGAATTATAGTTAGTAAAAAGAAAATGGAATTGTGTAAAACGTATATAAACTTTTTAGGAGTTACTATAGGAGACGGAAAAATAAAGCTACAACCTCATATAGCTAAAAAGGTATTAGAAATGCCCAATAATTTAGATAAGACAAAAGACCTTCAAAAATTTTTAGGATTAGTAAATTACGCCAGAAATTTTATACAAGACTTAGGAAAAATAGCAGGACCATTATATGCTAAAACAGGAAGTAAAGGGCAAAAACATTTCAATACCGAAGATATGAAGTTAGTACAACAGATTAAAGAGAAGGTAAAGAATATCCCAGACTTAAATATCCCATTAGAATCAGACTATTTAATTATAGAAACAGATGGAAGTATCCAAGGATGGGGAGCGGTACTAAAGGCACGACCCTCTAAATATAGTCCCAAACAAGAAGAAAAGATTTGTGCCTATCAAAGTGGTAAGTATAAAGAAAAAGGAAATATGAGTAGCATAGACGCAGAAGTATTAGCTATAATATATGGGTTAAATAGTTTTAAGTTATATATTCTAAATAAAAACGAAATACTAGTTAGAACAGACTGTGAAGCCATAGTAAGATTTCATCAAAAGATAGATCAGAAGAATAGTAGTAAGAGGAGATGGCTAAACTTCATAGACACGATCTCAATATATCCTAATATAATCTTCGAATACATTAAAGGAAAGGATAATAATCTAGCAGATCAGTTAAGTAGATTAAATTTGAAAACGGTATAACAATAAGTTATTTTTCAGTATGCGGCCCAACTCAGGCACAAGACCAAAGCTACCAGAGATAGCCCAGACAGACAAAGGCAAAGGCCCAGCCTCTGCTTCAGACTCGTACGCTCAGACTCTTTTAACAAATGTACGTTTCAGACCTCAGACCTCGGTCGAAACTTTAGAAAGAATACATTTTGGAAAACATAATCTAATTTGTTATCCTAAATGTAACCTATCCTTTAAAGAAATGCCAGACTGTAAAATAGACAGACCTCAAAGATGTTTAATGGATAATTTATGGATAGCATACACTAAACGAGACATTAAATACTTCATAGCCACGTTAAATGCACTGGGACAGTATTTTACAGACAAAAATACGGAAAAGAAATTCAGATTTTATGTAGTAATACATGGAAAAATCAATGGTGTTTTTCAAACATGGCAAGAAGTAATAGACTCAATAAATGGAATAAAAAATCCTCTTTTCAAAGGTTTTAATGATTTAACTGAAGCCTTAGACTATGCAAGGGGATATTTGGGCCCAAATTATTTTATCTCTCCAGCCCTAAAACAAAGCCCAATCCAAATTCCACAATACAAGGTCCAGAAAGACACAGACAAAATAATTTTCTGCGACCACTGTGAATCCATGACAGAAGGGTTTAAAAGGCTAAATGCTAAGTGTGAAGCCCTAAGTCAAGAAAAGGATCAGCTACTACAGATACTCAGAAAGGAGAAAAACAGACAGACAAGCCCAGACACGAGTTCTCCATCTCAAGCCAAAATGGATGAGACGAGTGTGCATTCCTCTCAGAATGCAAATAAACCTACTATATCAGGTAAAGATATAGCTAGTCCGGCTCAAACGGTAGCCGGTAAAGACAAATCAAATCCGTTGAAGGCTGTCACTTTGCCAAAAAGTGAAACAGAACCAGCAACTCCTCCTAGAAGACGATTACCAAAATCATTCACCATGGGTGAAACAACTAGACAAAAGATCTTAAATAAGAAAAAGAAAAAGACTATAGAGGATATAATTAAAAAGACGCTGGAGGAAATGATCAAAGAAGTAGAACAAGACAAACATATGGACCAAACCCCAATCAGACTAGAAGATACTGGTCCAGAACCACCAGTCAGATTAGACGACATCATTTCAGATCCTGACCAAGATAACCGAAGACAGCAAACAACAGAAGAAAACAGTGTCCCAACCGAGGGTGAAGACGATCAAGACGCCCAAGACCCGTATGCAGGATATGATTCGGGAATGAGTTTTGACTCAATTGCCCTTCATAACCTAGATACCTAAGAAAGTTTAAAATCCGAAGTCAGACGAAGTCAGTCTATAAAGTCTATAATATTAGGTCTGTGAATAAGTCTAGTGGGGATGCCCACTAAGTGTCCTGTGAGTGCTTACTTTATCACTACTTTCCAAAAGGAAAGAAAAACTGATAAGCACGCGTCTTAGTTTTAATAGGTCAGAATAATAATGCACAATCTGAATCAATAATGCATGTGACGATGGGGCCCAAAGAGCACCCGGCATGAATTATTTGATAAAGATAAGCATTAAGTGTCGGCAAAATCCTGATCGTCCTTTACAAAGTGTCGGTCAGATCTTAGCCATTTATTTTCTACGACTCTTATCCTCCTCATCTATATATACCCCTCTTCAAACCAAAGAAAGACATACGAAAAAACCACAGAAAGAAAAAACACTCCCAAGTTTCCATCTACTCTCAGATGCCTAACTACTCCAAAAACCAAATCCAACTTTGAAAACACCCGAATCATCCCTAAGAACAAGTCTAAATATTTTTAAAAGTTTCTTAAGAGTCACCGGGGGTTCCCGAAAGGGAAACCTCGCTCGCGTCTTATAACATGTAAGTCTATTATTCATGTTTTCCCCATATGTAAATTATGTGTGTTTATTTTATGTTTTTATGTTAAAAATGTTTGAGTTATTTATATGATTGTTTATATGATTAAGAACAGTTTAATATGAATCATCCTAAGTAAAATGTTAGGCTCTTAGTTTCTTAATAACAACGATGGATTAATCTGTAAATTCCTAGGAACTTGATAGGTGAATTGTAGTCCGTGAGTAGGACGTTGTTATCACCATATACTGGGTGGGGTTAAAGAACTTGTTGTTAAGAATTAAAACTAAAGAGCAAGAGTTTGAACTGGTTGATTTGTGTTAAAAAAAAAAAAAAAAAAAAAAAAAAAAAAAAAAGGTAAAATTAGGGGAAAATATATATAATCTGCATGTTAAAGACACACCGAGTGGGGGAGTACTGAGTAGGATTTCACAAAATTAAAATCTCTCAGCTTTTTCATTGAAATATTTTATATTTAAAACTCTAAAAATATTTATTATTTTGGTTATATAATCTGCATGTTAAAGACACACCGAGTGGGGGAGTACTGAGTAGGATTTCACAAAATTAAAATCTCTCAGCTTTTTCATTGAAATATTTTATATTTAAAACTCTAAAAATATAAGCTGAGAGATTTTAATTTTGTGAAATCCTACTCAGTACTCCCCCACTCGGTGTGTCTTTAACATGCAGATTATATATATTTTCCCCTAATTTTACCTTTTTTTTTTTTTTTTTTTTTTTTTTTTTTTTTTTTAACACAAATCAACCAGTTCAAACTCTTGCTCTTTAGTTTTAATTCTTAACAACAAGTTCTTTAACCCCACCCAGTATATGGTGATAACAACGTCCTACTCACGGACTACAATTCACCTATCAAGTTCCTAGGAATTTACAGATTAATCCATCGTTGTTATTAAGAAACTAAGAGCCTAACATTTTACTTAGGATGATTCATATTAAACTGTTCTTAATCATATAAACAATCATATAAATAACTCAAACATTTTTAACATAAAAACATAAAATAAACACACATAATTTACATATGGGGAAAACATGAATAATAGACTTACATGTTATAAGACGCGAGCGAGGTTTCCCTTTCGGGAACCCCCGGTGACTCTTAAGAAACTTTTAAAAATATTTAGACTTGTTCTTAGGGATGATTCGGGTGTTTTCAAAGTTGGATTTGGTTTTTGGAGTAGTTAGGCATCTGAGAGTAGATGGAAACTTGGGAGTGTTTTTTCTTTCTGTGGTTTTTTCGTATGTCTTTCTTTGGTTTGAAGAGGGGTATATATAGATGAGGAGGATAAGAGTCGTAGAAAATAAATGGCTAAGATCTGACCGACACTTTGTAAAGGACGATCAGGATTTTGCCGACACTTAATGCTTATCTTTATCAAATAATTCATGCCGGGTGCTCTTTGGGCCCCATCGTCACATGCATTATTGATTCAGATTGTGCATTATTATTCTGACCTATTAAAACTAAGACGCGTGCTTATCAGTTTTTCTTTCCTTTTGGAAAGTAGTGATAAAGTAAGCACTCACAGGACACTTAGTGGGCATCCCCACTAGACTTATTCACAGACCTAATATTATAGACTTTATAGACTGACTTCGTCTGACTTCGGATTTTAAACTTTCTTAGGTATCTAGGTTATGAAGGGCAATTGAGTCAAAACTCATTCCCGAATCATATCCTGCATACGGGTCTTGGGCGTCTTGATCGTCTTCACCCTCGGTTGGGACACTGTTTTCTTCTGTTGTTTGCTGTCTTCGGTTATCTTGGTCAGGATCTGAAATGATGTCGTCTAATCTGACTGGTGGTTCTGGACCAGTATCTTCTAGTCTGATTGGGGTTTGGTCCATATGTTTGTCTTGTTCTACTTCTTTGATCATTTCCTCCAGCGTCTTTTTAATTATATCCTCTATAGTCTTTTTCTTTTTCTTATTTAAGATCTTTTGTCTAGTTGTTTCACCCATGGTGAATGATTTTGGTAATCGTCTTCTAGGAGGAGTTGCTGGTTCTGTTTCACTTTTTGGCAAAGTGACAGCCTTCAACGGATTTGATTTGTCTTTACCGGCTACCGTTTGAGCCGGACTAGCTATATCTTTACCTGATATAGTAGGTTTATTTGCATTCTGAGAGGAATGCACACTCGTCTCATCCATTTTGGCTTGAGATGGAGAACTCGTGTCTGGGCTTGTCTGTCTGTTTTTCTCCTTTCTGAGTATCTGTAGTAGCTGATCCTTTTCTTGACTTAGGGCTTCACACTTAGCATTTAGCCTTTTAAACCCTTCTGTCATGGATTCACAGTGGTCGCAGAAAATTATTTTGTCTGTGTCTTTCTGGACCTTGTATTGTGGAATTTGGATTGGGCTTTGTTTTAGGGCTGGAGAGATAAAATAATTTGGGCCCAAATATCCCCTTGCATAGTCTAAGGCTTCAGTTAAATCATTAAAACCTTTGAAAAGAGGATTTTTTATTCCATTTATTGAGTCTATTACTTCTTGCCATGTTTGAAAAACACCATTGATTTTTCCATGTATTACTACATAAAATCTGAATTTCTTTTCCGTATTTTTGTCTGTAAAATACTGTCCCAGTGCATTTAACGTGGCTATGAAGTATTTAATGTCTCGTTTAGTGTATGCTATCCATAAATTATCCATTAAACATCTTTGAGGTCTGTCTATTTTACAGTCTGGCATTTCTTTAAAGGATAGGTTACATTTAGGATAACAAATTAGATTATGTTTTCCAAAATGTATTCTTTCTAAAGTTTCGACCGAGGTCTGAGGTCTGAAACGTACATTTGTTAAAAGAGTCTGAGCGTACGAGTCTGAAGCAGAGGCTGGGCCTTTGCCTTTGTCTGTCTGGGCTATCTCTGGTAGCTTTGGTCTTGTGCCTGAGTTGGGCCGCATACTGAAAAATAACTTATTGTTATACCGTTTTCAAATTTAATCTACTTAACTGATCTGCTAGATTATTATCCTTTCCTTTAATGTATTCGAAGATTATATTAGGATATATTGAGATCGTGTCTATGAAGTTTAGCCATCTCCTCTTACTACTATTCTTCTGATCTATCTTTTGATGAAATCTTACTATGGCTTCACAGTCTGTTCTAACTAGTATTTCGTTTTTATTTAGAATATATAACTTAAAACTATTTAACCCATATATTATAGCTAATACTTCTGCGTCTATGCTACTCATATTTCCTTTTTCTTTATACTTACCACTTTGATAGGCACAAATCTTTTCTTCTTGTTTGGGACTATATTTAGAGGGTCGTGCCTTTAGTACCGCTCCCCATCCTTGGATACTTCCATCTGTTTCTATAATTAAATAGTCTGATTCTAATGGGATATTTAAGTCTGGGATATTCTTTACCTTCTCTTTAATCTGTTGTACTAACTTCATATCTTCGGTATTGAAATGTTTTTGCCCTTTACTTCCTGTTTTAGCATATAATGGTCCTGCTATTTTTCCTAAGTCTTGTATAAAATTTCTGGCGTAATTTACTAATCCTAAAAATTTTTGAAGGTCTTTTGTCTTATCTAAATTATTGGGCATTTCTAATACCTTTTTAGCTATATGAGGTTGTAGCTTTATTTTTCCGTCTCCTATAGTAACTCCTAAAAAGTTTATATACGTTTTACACAATTCCATTTTCTTTTTACTAACTATAATTCCTTTGTTTACAAATAATCTAAATACTGTCTGTAGGTGTCCTAAATGTTCTTGTAAGTCTTTGCTAAATACCAAAATATCATCTACATATACTAGCACAAAACGTTTGTATTCTCCAAATATCTCATCCATTTTTCTTTGGAAAATTGGAGGGGCAGTCTTAAGTCCAAATGGCATTGCTAGCCATTCGAAATGCCCTTCTGGACATGTAAAAGCTGTCCATTCTATACTATCAGGGTGCATCTTTACTTGCCAATATCCTGATTTACAGTCGAATTTGCTAAAAATTCTTTTTCCCTGTATTCTATTAAGTAATTCGCTTTTGTCTGGAAGTTTGTATGCATCTGTTCTTGTATTATCATTAAGTCTCTTATAGTTTATGACCATTCTGGCTTTTCCTCTGATTATTTCATTATGATTTCTAACCATAAAAGCCGCTGATCGGTGTCTAGAAGTAGATCTTCGAATTACACCTAGGGATAAAAGTTCTTTTATTTGGACTTGGAAATCTTCTATGTCTAAATTTGTTGCTTCTATTGCTGCTGTTTTTATTGTATATTCTGGGTTTATTATATCTAACCTACACATTATCTTATTGGCTTCCCAATGGAGTAAAGGTTTTTCCCCTATTATTTCTAATTCGTCTAAGGATTTTACTATATTATCTAAGTCTTTAGGCCCTTTGATATTTCCTATGCTTTTTAGTCCTTTATTGAAATTATAAAATGATGTTTCTATATTAATTAAAGTATAACTTTTTTCTCTTACTTCTTCATCAGAATTGTAACTTTCTTCTTCTTCATAGGCTTCTCTATTACATTCTTCTTTGGCCTGACATTTATTACAACAGGGCTTTTGTTTTTCTGTTTCATGCCTTCCTTTTGTTAATACTTCTTTTGTTTGTACAGGGGTATAGGTTGTCTGTTTAAAAAATGCTATGCCATCTCGTGTGATTAAACAACTTCCAGAGTCTTGAAATATAAATTTTAATCCTATGACTAAGTCTGTATTGATATTTAGATCTCTTACAAGTATGTTGTTTATGTCATAAGACGGGTTATAGAATTTTTTACAAGTATTTTGGAAACTTATTTTAGCTTTTTCTATGCAATATTCGTAGGTATTATAAGTGCCATCCATTTGCATTGCAACAACTGGCCTAGGTAATTTTGTTAATAGCTCTTGTGGGACTATCTTCTTATTTATTAGACAGCTAGTGCATCCTGGATCTAGTAGGGCTAGTGTTTCTATTTCAATATCTTCTATTTTGATTCTTGCTAATATTTTTATAGTTGCTATTTTTTTGTCTTCATTACAGATTAGTCCTGTGTCTATAATGTTTTTTATATTTAGATAGTTATCTTGTTCTTGGTTTGCTAATAAGGTTTCATTATTTTGAAGTAATATTTCTTCCTCTAATTTTCCTTTTCCTTTTTCCAGCGTTCTTATTCGATGATCTAGTTCTTGTATTTTCTCTTCTAATGAGTCTATTCTTATATTAATTATCTGATTATTTTCTCTTCTTATAGGTGGTCCTATTCTAATTCCTAATTCTGTTTCTATACAGGTTATGCATCCTTCCATAAAACAATTATTGCACTTTGCTCTTTTGTCTTTACTAGGGTACCATCTACAGAATCCACAGGGCTTACTATCTAATCCTCTGTTTCTTTCAAAATTGTGGTTACATTCTTGTATAATATTTGTCATATCAATGTATTGCAGTTCTTCTAGTTCTAGAGGCAATTTCAAATCTGTTCCTAATTCGTTAATAAAGTCGTCTTTTTCTGAGTCTGATGAGTCTGTTTTATTTCCTTCTGTAATTTCTATGCTTACTACTGAGTATATACTTTCTGTGTCTGACATATATTCATCTACATTTATTAAAGTCTCTTGTAGCTCTTCTATTAACTGAGAGTTTCTTGTTTTAGTGTTATATCTTTTAGGGCAGGTATTTGCCAGATGTTCTGAACTTCCACAAGTAAAACATTCTAATTTATTTCTATAGTTTCTTTCATCTCTGTATTTTCTTACATGCCTGTTTTTATCTAAGTATGGTTTCTTTGCTGATGATTTTCTTAGGTAATATTTCTTCTTATATGGTTTCCGATTATAGTATCTATTTTTATATTTTCTAGGCTTGTATGGTTTCTTGTCATAATGTTGAGTTGTATACATTACAGTTTTACAGAAATTCATTTCATTCTGTTTTAATTGTTTTTGTATTTGTATATTTGTACATTTTTCAGTTAATACTTCCATTACATGTTGTACTCTCTGTCCTATCGACCATTTTGCTGTTGGGTTTTGTATTACACCCTCTCTTTTATACCATCTCTCTTCTATTTCTCTACCTAATGCTCCTGGTAATTTGTTAAATAATTTTTTACCTAAGTCTTCATCAAAAGTGTTTCCGCTTAGTGTACAATAATAAAAGAACTCTCTTAAGAATTCTTTGATGTAACACCAGTTAGATATACTTAATTGTTCTAGTTTTATTAATGCATTTCTTTGAAGTATAATTGTTCCACTATTTGGGTCTTCTCCTGTAAGTAAACTATGCATTTTATTTGTGAAGTTATAAGGGTTTGCCCCCATATTTATTAGTGTCTGAAATTCTTGTGGGAAATTACTTTTGTATGCTTCCCATACTGCCTTAGATGATTCTCCTAAAAATGTCTCCATGTATCTATACATGGTTTCTGCATCTGTTTCTTGATAATTTTTAATAAAGTCTGCTACTACTATTCCTTTCCAAATGTCTATCGCTGAGTTCCAAAGTTGTGGATCATGGGCTGCAAGATTTAATATTTTTCCTTTGCTACCTCCTTCTTGTAGTCTAATAGGTTCTTCTATAGGCATTCTTTTACCCATAGGTTTTATTTTATCTGTCCTGATTTCTTCATCTGGGTTTACTCTCCATACTCTCCTTCTAGGCACATTTCCTGTACTAGTATCTATAGTATGAGTTTGTGAAGTCTTCTGGAAAGGTGTTGAACTACTCGACTCCATTAGTTCTTTTTCACTTACTATAGATGTAGTGTCTTCTTTATCATATCTATACCCTAAGTTATCTGTTCTTTCTTTACAATTTTTAAGGTGTATTATGGTCTCTTCTAGATTCATACTTCCTTTTAGACAATCTTTGCATTTGAAAAAATCGGATTTTTGTTCTGTATATAGTCTTTTAGCTCGTTCTATTACTTCGTCTACCGCATATGCTTCTTCTAGTATTTCTATATTCATAAGTTCTTCTTCTAATTCTACATCTTTTTCTTCAATGCTATTTTCGTCTATTTGCCTAGTATAGTTATAGTCTGTGAATCTTATTGAAGTTTCACCTTTTCTATTAGTATACATAACATGGTCTTCAGGTGTATATACTTTTGGTTTACTAAGTTTTTCTAAATTCCATTCTAGTCCTGCGTAGCTTTCTGGATCTATTTTTATTGGTTTAATTAATTTTATTCCTCTATTCCCCATAAGTTCTACTACATCGTCTATTTTTATTTTAAACTTGGTATTACTATTTGTTGCCATCTTTCCTATAAATCCTATACACATTAATAGATTCTTTCCTTTATCCATTTCTTCATATCCTTTAGTCTGTATTCCTATTTTTATATGTGATCCAAATTCTTGTAAATTCATTAGAAAGTCTGGACTAATGTAAAATATTCCCCCATTATTTGTCATATCTACTTCAGTTAGACCTATTATTGCCTTTTTTAAGTCTGTCCATCTATCATCATATAAGGTTATTAGCACTTTTGCTCCTAGATTTTTTCTGTTTAATCCTTTTATTCCTAATATAATTAATCCTAAATGCATCATTGTCATTCTTGTATTTTTATATTTAAAACTCTAAAAATATTTTATATTTAAAAAGCTGAGAGATTTTAATTTTGTGAAATCCTACTCAGTACTCCCCCACTCGGTGTGTCTTTAACATGCAGATTATATATATTTTCCCCTAATTTTACCTTTTTTTTTTTTTTTTTTTTTTTTTTTTTTTTTTTAACACAAATCAACCAGTTCAAACTCTTGCTCTTTAGTTTTAATTCTTAACAACAAGTTCTTTAACCCCACCCAGTATATGGTGATAACAACGTCCTACTCACGGACTACAATTCACCTATCAAGTTCCTAGGAATTTACAGATTAATCCATCGTTGTTATTAAGAAACTAAGAGCCTAACATTTTACTTAGGATGATTCATATTAAACTGTTCTTAATCATATAAACAATCATATAAATAACTCAAACATTTTTAACATAAAAACATAAAATAAACACACATAATTTACATATGGGGAAAACATGAATAATAGACTTACATGTTATAAGACGCGAGCGAGGTTTCCCTTTCGGGAACCCCCGGTGACTCTTAAGAAACTTTTAAAAATATTTAGACTTGTTCTTAGGGATGATTCGGGTGTTTTCAAAGTTGGATTTGGTTTTTGGAGTAGTTAGGCATCTGAGAGTAGATGGAAACTTGGGAGTGTTTTTTCTTTCTGTGGTTTTTTCGTATGTCTTTCTTTGGTTTGAAGAGGGGTATATATAGATGAGGAGGATAAGAGTCGTAGAAAATAAATGGCTAAGATCTGACCGACACTTTGTAAAGGACGATCAGGATTTTGCCGACACTTAATGCTTATCTTTATCAAATAATTCATGCCGGGTGCTCTTTGGGCCCCATCGTCACATGCATTATTGATTCAGATTGTGCATTATTATTCTGACCTATTAAAACTAAGACGCGTGCTTATCAGTTTTTCTTTCCTTTTGGAAAGTAGTGATAAAGTAAGCACTCACAGGACACTTAGTGGGCATCCCCACTAGACTTATTCACAGACCTAATATTATAGACTTTATAGACTGACTTCGTCTGACTTCGGATTTTAAACTTTCTTAGGTATCTAGGTTATGAAGGGCAATTGAGTCAAAACTCATTCCCGAATCATATCCTGCATACGGGTCTTGGGCGTCTTGATCGTCTTCACCCTCGGTTGGGACACTGTTTTCTTCTGTTGTTTGCTGTCTTCGGTTATCTTGGTCAGGATCTGAAATGATGTCGTCTAATCTGACTGGTGGTTCTGGACCAGTATCTTCTAGTCTGATTGGGGTTTGGTCCATATGTTTGTCTTGTTCTACTTCTTTGATCATTTCCTCCAGCGTCTTTTTAATTATATCCTCTATAGTCTTTTTCTTTTTCTTATTTAAGATCTTTTGTCTAGTTGTTTCACCCATGGTGAATGATTTTGGTAATCGTCTTCTAGGAGGAGTTGCTGGTTCTGTTTCACTTTTTGGCAAAGTGACAGCCTTCAACGGATTTGATTTGTCTTTACCGGCTACCGTTTGAGCCGGACTAGCTATATCTTTACCTGATATAGTAGGTTTATTTGCATTCTGAGAGGAATGCACACTCGTCTCATCCATTTTGGCTTGAGATGGAGAACTCGTGTCTGGGCTTGTCTGTCTGTTTTTCTCCTTTCTGAGTATCTGTAGTAGCTGATCCTTTTCTTGACTTAGGGCTTCACACTTAGCATTTAGCCTTTTAAACCCTTCTGTCATGGATTCACAGTGGTCGCAGAAAATTATTTTGTCTGTGTCTTTCTGGACCTTGTATTGTGGAATTTGGATTGGGCTTTGTTTTAGGGCTGGAGAGATAAAATAATTTGGGCCCAAATATCCCCTTGCATAGTCTAAGGCTTCAGTTAAATCATTAAAACCTTTGAAAAGAGGATTTTTTATTCCATTTATTGAGTCTATTACTTCTTGCCATGTTTGAAAAACACCATTGATTTTTCCATGTATTACTACATAAAATCTGAATTTCTTTTCCGTATTTTTGTCTGTAAAATACTGTCCCAGTGCATTTAACGTGGCTATGAAGTATTTAATGTCTCGTTTAGTGTATGCTATCCATAAATTATCCATTAAACATCTTTGAGGTCTGTCTATTTTACAGTCTGGCATTTCTTTAAAGGATAGGTTACATTTAGGATAACAAATTAGATTATGTTTTCCAAAATGTATTCTTTCTAAAGTTTCGACCGAGGTCTGAGGTCTGAAACGTACATTTGTTAAAAGAGTCTGAGCGTACGAGTCTGAAGCAGAGGCTGGGCCTTTGCCTTTGTCTGTCTGGGCTATCTCTGGTAGCTTTGGTCTTGTGCCTGAGTTGGGCCGCATACTGAAAAATAACTTATTGTTATACCGTTTTCAAATTTAATCTACTTAACTGATCTGCTAGATTATTATCCTTTCCTTTAATGTATTCGAAGATTATATTAGGATATATTGAGATCGTGTCTATGAAGTTTAGCCATCTCCTCTTACTACTATTCTTCTGATCTATCTTTTGATGAAATCTTACTATGGCTTCACAGTCTGTTCTAACTAGTATTTCGTTTTTATTTAGAATATATAACTTAAAACTATTTAACCCATATATTATAGCTAATACTTCTGCGTCTATGCTACTCATATTTCCTTTTTCTTTATACTTACCACTTTGATAGGCACAAATCTTTTCTTCTTGTTTGGGACTATATTTAGAGGGTCGTGCCTTTAGTACCGCTCCCCATCCTTGGATACTTCCATCTGTTTCTATAATTAAATAGTCTGATTCTAATGGGATATTTAAGTCTGGGATATTCTTTACCTTCTCTTTAATCTGTTGTACTAACTTCATATCTTCGGTATTGAAATGTTTTTGCCCTTTACTTCCTGTTTTAGCATATAATGGTCCTGCTATTTTTCCTAAGTCTTGTATAAAATTTCTGGCGTAATTTACTAATCCTAAAAATTTTTGAAGGTCTTTTGTCTTATCTAAATTATTGGGCATTTCTAATACCTTTTTAGCTATATGAGGTTGTAGCTTTATTTTTCCGTCTCCTATAGTAACTCCTAAAAAGTTTATATACGTTTTACACAATTCCATTTTCTTTTTACTAACTATAATTCCTTTGTTTACAAATAATCTAAATACTGTCTGTAGGTGTCCTAAATGTTCTTGTAAGTCTTTGCTAAATACCAAAATATCATCTACATATACTAGCACAAAACGTTTGTATTCTCCAAATATCTCATCCATTTTTCTTTGGAAAATTGGAGGGGCAGTCTTAAGTCCAAATGGCATTGCTAGCCATTCGAAATGCCCTTCTGGACATGTAAAAGCTGTCCATTCTATACTATCAGGGTGCATCTTTACTTGCCAATATCCTGATTTACAGTCGAATTTGCTAAAAATTCTTTTTCCCTGTATTCTATTAAGTAATTCGCTTTTGTCTGGAAGTTTGTATGCATCTGTTCTTGTATTATCATTAAGTCTCTTATAGTTTATGACCATTCTGGCTTTTCCTCTGATTATTTCATTATGATTTCTAACCATAAAAGCCGCTGATCGGTGTCTAGAAGTAGATCTTCGAATTACACCTAGGGATAAAAGTTCTTTTATTTGGACTTGGAAATCTTCTATGTCTAAATTTGTTGCTTCTATTGCTGCTGTTTTTATTGTATATTCTGGGTTTATTATATCTAACCTACACATTATCTTATTGGCTTCCCAATGGAGTAAAGGTTTTTCCCCTATTATTTCTAATTCGTCTAAGGATTTTACTATATTATCTAAGTCTTTAGGCCCTTTGATATTTCCTATGCTTTTTAGTCCTTTATTGAAATTATAAAATGATGTTTCTATATTAATTAAAGTATAACTTTTTTCTCTTACTTCTTCATCAGAATTGTAACTTTCTTCTTCTTCATAGGCTTCTCTATTACATTCTTCTTTGGCCTGACATTTATTACAACAGGGCTTTTGTTTTTCTGTTTCATGCCTTCCTTTTGTTAATACTTCTTTTGTTTGTACAGGGGTATAGGTTGTCTGTTTAAAAAATGCTATGCCATCTCGTGTGATTAAACAACTTCCAGAGTCTTGAAATATAAATTTTAATCCTATGACTAAGTCTGTATTGATATTTAGATCTCTTACAAGTATGTTGTTTATGTCATAAGACGGGTTATAGAATTTTTTACAAGTATTTTGGAAACTTATTTTAGCTTTTTCTATGCAATATTCGTAGGTATTATAAGTGCCATCCATTTGCATTGCAACAACTGGCCTAGGTAATTTTGTTAATAGCTCTTGTGGGACTATCTTCTTATTTATTAGACAGCTAGTGCATCCTGGATCTAGTAGGGCTAGTGTTTCTATTTCAATATCTTCTATTTTGATTCTTGCTAATATTTTTATAGTTGCTATTTTTTTGTCTTCATTACAGATTAGTCCTGTGTCTATAATGTTTTTTATATTTAGATAGTTATCTTGTTCTTGGTTTGCTAATAAGGTTTCATTATTTTGAAGTAATATTTCTTCCTCTAATTTTCCTTTTCCTTTTTCCAGCGTTCTTATTCGATGATCTAGTTCTTGTATTTTCTCTTCTAATGAGTCTATTCTTATATTAATTATCTGATTATTTTCTCTTCTTATAGGTGGTCCTATTCTAATTCCTAATTCTGTTTCTATACAGGTTATGCATCCTTCCATAAAACAATTATTGCACTTTGCTCTTTTGTCTTTACTAGGGTACCATCTACAGAATCCACAGGGCTTACTATCTAATCCTCTGTTTCTTTCAAAATTGTGGTTACATTCTTGTATAATATTTGTCATATCAATGTATTGCAGTTCTTCTAGTTCTAGAGGCAATTTCAAATCTGTTCCTAATTCGTTAATAAAGTCGTCTTTTTCTGAGTCTGATGAGTCTGTTTTATTTCCTTCTGTAATTTCTATGCTTACTACTGAGTATATACTTTCTGTGTCTGACATATATTCATCTACATTTATTAAAGTCTCTTGTAGCTCTTCTATTAACTGAGAGTTTCTTGTTTTAGTGTTATATCTTTTAGGGCAGGTATTTGCCAGATGTTCTGAACTTCCACAAGTAAAACATTCTAATTTATTTCTATAGTTTCTTTCATCTCTGTATTTTCTTACATGCCTGTTTTTATCTAAGTATGGTTTCTTTGCTGATGATTTTCTTAGGTAATATTTCTTCTTATATGGTTTCCGATTATAGTATCTATTTTTATATTTTCTAGGCTTGTATGGTTTCTTGTCATAATGTTGAGTTGTATACATTACAGTTTTACAGAAATTCATTTCATTCTGTTTTAATTGTTTTTGTATTTGTATATTTGTACATTTTTCAGTTAATACTTCCATTACATGTTGTACTCTCTGTCCTATCGACCATTTTGCTGTTGGGTTTTGTATTACACCCTCTCTTTTATACCATCTCTCTTCTATTTCTCTACCTAATGCTCCTGGTAATTTGTTAAATAATTTTTTACCTAAGTCTTCATCAAAAGTGTTTCCGCTTAGTGTACAATAATAAAAGAACTCTCTTAAGAATTCTTTGATGTAACACCAGTTAGATATACTTAATTGTTCTAGTTTTATTAATGCATTTCTTTGAAGTATAATTGTTCCACTATTTGGGTCTTCTCCTGTAAGTAAACTATGCATTTTATTTGTGAAGTTATAAGGGTTTGCCCCCATATTTATTAGTGTCTGAAATTCTTGTGGGAAATTACTTTTGTATGCTTCCCATACTGCCTTAGATGATTCTCCTAAAAATGTCTCCATGTATCTATACATGGTTTCTGCATCTGTTTCTTGATAATTTTTAATAAAGTCTGCTACTACTATTCCTTTCCAAATGTCTATCGCTGAGTTCCAAAGTTGTGGATCATGGGCTGCAAGATTTAATATTTTTCCTTTGCTACCTCCTTCTTGTAGTCTAATAGGTTCTTCTATAGGCATTCTTTTACCCATAGGTTTTATTTTATCTGTCCTGATTTCTTCATCTGGGTTTACTCTCCATACTCTCCTTCTAGGCACATTTCCTGTACTAGTATCTATAGTATGAGTTTGTGAAGTCTTCTGGAAAGGTGTTGAACTACTCGACTCCATTAGTTCTTTTTCACTTACTATAGATGTAGTGTCTTCTTTATCATATCTATACCCTAAGTTATCTGTTCTTTCTTTACAATTTTTAAGGTGTATTATGGTCTCTTCTAGATTCATACTTCCTTTTAGACAATCTTTGCATTTGAAAAGATCGGATTTTTGTTCTGTATATAGTCTTTTAGCTCGTTCTATTACTTCGTCTACCGCATATGCTTCTTCTAGTATTTCTATATTCATAAGTTCTTCTTCTAATTCTACATCTTTTTCTTCAATGCTATTTTCGTCTATTTGCCTAGTATAGTTATAGTCTGTGAATCTTATTGAAGTTTCACCTTTTCTATTAGTATACATAACATGGTCTTCAGGTGTATATACTTTTGGTTTACTAAGTTTTTCTAAATTCCATTCTAGTCCTGCGTAGCTTTCTGGATCTATTTTTATTGGTTTAATTAATTTTATTCCTCTATTCCCCATAAGTTCTACTACATCGTCTATTTTTATTTTAAACTTGGTATTACTATTTGTTGCCATCTTTCCTATAAATCCTATACACATTAATAGATTCTTTCCTTTATCCATTTCTTCATATCCTTTAGTCTGTATTCCTATTTTTATATGTGATCCAAATTCTTGTAAATTCATTAGAAAGTCTGGACTAATGTAAAATATTCCCCCATTATTTGTCATATCTACTTCAGTTAGACCTATTATTGCCTTTTTTAAGTCTGTCCATCTATCATCATATAAGGTTATTAGCACTTTTGCTCCTAGATTTTTTCTGTTTAATCCTTTTATTCCTAATATAATTAATCCTAAATGCATCATTGTCATTCTTGTATTTTTAATAGTTTTAAAGGATTCTTGATTTACTAAATTTAATTGTACTGAATTTTCTCCTAATGCGGATATTTGCTCTTCTCTATAGTGCCTATAAAGTAGGTTATTTCTAGAGAAATACTTTGTATTATATAATATTCTTGGATCTAATACTTTTAATTGATGTTGTTTAAAAAGCTGTAGGTCTTTATCTACATCTATAATCTGACTAAGTTCGCTATTTTCTTCTTCTCTTGCCTTTTTAGAGAAAATTCTAGATATCAAATTATTTCCTATCTGGTTGTTTGAATAACTAGGTTCTGGTCTATCTACTTCGTCGATTCGGGTTCTCCTACCTGAAAGAAAGTCCATTTTTGTGGTTTTCTGATTATTTTAAGTCTTTCTTTTTGCGGTGTTATTTCTATTTTTTCTAGTTTTGAAATTAGTTCATCTATATTAGTACTATGAGATTTTTCTTTTTCTTCTTTTTTCTTTAGTAGTTTTTCTAGCTTTTGATTTATTTCTAATAAGATTGCTAGGAAAGGAATAAAAGATATAGTGGAACAAAAGAGGTTATTACAATATAATATTAGAGTGTGTAATCATCATATACATAGAAGTCGGCAAGAGATAAAAAAGATTAACGACAGATTAAGTAAAATTCCCTTAGGTTAATGAAGACACACCCATCTTTTTATCAAACAAGAATAGACAATAAGCTTATAAATAGGAATTTAAAAATATTAAGAGAAATTAATAGGACTGAAAAAAGACTCAAAAAAATTGCTAAAACAACAAATGAACTCTTAGTTGAAAATATAGATAGTGACTATAAATTAAATAGGTATATACAAAGGGATTTGACCGAAAACCTATCAGCAGTACGGTGGGAATTACAGGGAATAGAAACAGATAAACAGGCTTATAGAGATACCTTAAAGGAACAGCGAAAAAGAATTATAGCTAGTTTCTAAATAACAAAATAGATCCTTCTAGAAATTTAGAATATTTAGACTTGCGCATATATCCTGAAAAGAAATATAGAGCATTAAAAGACGGTACTTCTATTAAGTGTAACTTTAGCCAGGGAGAACACACTCTACATACCGAAGATAGACAATACAATACTTTAATAGACTTATTAATCAATTTTAGCAGTAAAATCCAGGAACAAGATAAGATAATCTTACAGCTTATAGAAAAAATAGAAGAAGCTCAGAACAGACATACAAAAACATTAGAAAAAATCGAAAGAAATCTAGACTTCATAAAAGAACAAGGTATTGAAAAAATTAGAAAAGGTACTTATAACGATATACAATCTTTTGATATAGACAAACAATTAAAAGAAATTAAAAAGGAAGTATTAAATATTAAAGAAATATCCCTTTCATGAATACAGATGACCCAATATATAAAAAAGCACTAGATTATAGTAGCCAATTCCAGGAGCCAGTAGGTTTCACTACACACATACCAGCAGCCCAGTCAGATAAAATAATTGTTAGACAAAATAATACAATTATAGCAATCTTATTAGAAATAAATCAAAAGCTAGAAAAACTACTAAAGAAAAAAGAAGAAAAAGAAAAATCTCATAGTACTAATATAGATGAACTAATTTCAAAACTAGAAAAAATAGAAATAACACCGCAAAAAGAAAGACTTAAAATAATCAGAAAACCACAAAAATGGACTTTCTTTCAGGTAGGAGAACCCGAATCGACGAAGTAGATAGACCAGAACCTAGTTATTCAAACAACCAGATAGGAAATAATTTGATATCTAGAATTTTCTCTAAAAAGGCAAGAGAAGAAGAAAATAGCGAACTTAGTCAGATTATAGATGTAGATAAAGACCTACAGCTTTTTAAACAACATCAATTAAAAGTATTAGATCCAAGAATATTATATAATACAAAGTATTTCTCTAGAAATAACCTACTTTATAGGCACTATAGAGAAGAGCAAATATCCGCATTAGGAGAAAATTCAGTACAATTAAATTTAGTAAATCAAGAATCCTTTAAAACTATTAAAAATACAAGAATGACAATGATGCATTTAGGATTAATTATATTAGGAATAAAAGGATTAAACAGAAAAAATCTAGGAGCAAAAGTGCTAATAACCTTATATGATGATAGATGGACAGACTTAAAAAAGGCAATAATAGGTCTAACTGAAGTAGATATGACAAATAATGGGGGAATATTTTACATTAGTCCAGACTTTCTAATGAATTTACAAGAATTTGGATCACATATAAAAATAGGAATACAGACTAAAGGATATGAAGAAATGGATAAAGGAAAGAATCTATTAATGTGTATAGGATTTATAGGAAAGATGGCAACAAATAGTAATACCAAGTTTAAAATAAAAATAGACGATGTAGTAGAACTTATGGGGAATAGAGGAATAAAATTAATTAAACCAATAAAAATAGATCCAGAAAGCTACGCAGGACTAGAATGGAATTTAGAAAAACTTAGTAAACCAAAAGTATATACACCTGAAGACCATGTTATGTATACTAATAGAAAAGGTGAAACTTCAATAAGATTCACAGACTATAACTATACTAGGCAAATAGACGAAAATAGCATTGAAGAAAAAGATGTAGAATTAGAAGAAGAACTTATGAATATAGAAATACTAGAAGAAGCATATGCGGTAGACGAAGTAATAGAACGAGCTAAAAGACTATATACAGAACAAAAATCCGATTTTTTCAAATGCAAAGATTGTCTAAAAGGAAGTATGAATCTAGAAGAGACCATAATACACCTTAAAAATTGTAAAGAAAGAACAGATAACTTAGGGTATAGATATGATAAAGAAGACACTACATCTATAGTAAGTGAAAAAGAACTAATGGAGTCGAGTAGTTCAACACCTTTCCAGAAGACTTCACAAACTCATACTATAGATACTAGTACAGGAAATGTGCCTAGAAGGAGAGTATGGAGAGTAAACCCAGATGAAGAAATCAGGACAGATAAAATAAAACCTATGGGTAAAAGAATGCCTATAGAAGAACCTATTAGACTACAAGAAGGAGGTAGCAAAGGAAAAATATTAAATCTTGCAGCCCATGATCCACAACTTTGGAACTCAGCGATAGACATTTGGAAAGGAATAGTAGTAGCAGACTTTATTAAAAATTATCAAGAAACAGATGCAGAAACCATGTATAGATACATGGAGACATTTTTAGGAGAATCATCTAAGGCAGTATGGGAAGCATACAAAAGTAATTTCCCACAAGAATTTCAGACACTAATAAATATGGGGGCAAACCCTTATAACTTCACAAATAAAATGCATAGTTTACTTACAGGAGAAGACCCAAATAGTGGAACAATTATACTTCAAAGAAATGCATTAATAAAACTAGAACAATTAAGTATATCTAACTGGTGTTACATCAAAGAATTCTTAAGAGAGTTCTTTTATTATTGTACACTAAGCGGAAACACTTTTGATGAAGACTTAGGTAAAAAATTATTTAACAAATTACCAGGAGCATTAGGTAGAGAAATAGAAGAGAGATGGTATAAAAGAGAGGGTGTAATACAAAACCCAACAGCAAAATGGTCGATAGGACAGAGAGTACAACATGTAATGGAAGTATTAACTGAAAAATGTACAAATATACAAATACAAAAACAATTAAAACAGAATGAAATGAATTTCTGTAAAACTGTAATGTATACAACTCAACATTATGACAAGAAACCATACAAGCCTAGAAAATATAAAAATAGATACTATAATCGGAAACCATATAAGAAGAAATATTACCTAAGAAAATCATCAGCAAAGAAACCATACTTAGATAAAAACAGGCATGTAAGAAAATACAGAGATGAAAGAAACTATAGAAATAAATTAGAATGTTTTACTTGTGGAAGTTCAGAACATCTGGCAAATACCTGCCCTAAAAGATATAACACTAAAACAAGAAACTCTCAGTTAATAGAAGAGCTACAAGAGACTTTAATAAATGTAGATGAATATATGTCAGACACAGAAAGTATATACTCAGTAGTAAGCATAGAAATTACAGAAGGAAATAAAACAGACTCATCAGACTCAGAAAAAGACGACTTTATTAACGAATTAGGAACAGATTTGAAATTGCCTCTAGAACTAGAAGAACTGCAATACATTGATATGACAAATATTATACAAGAATGTAACCACAATTTTGAAAGAAACAGAGGATTAGATAGTAAGCCCTGTGGATTCTGTAGATGGTACCCTAGTAAAGACAAAAGAGCAAAGTGCAATAATTGTTTTATGGAAGGATGCATAACCTGTATAGAAACAGAATTAGGAATTAGAATAGGACCACCTATAAGAAGAGAAAATAATCAGATAATTAATATAAGAATAGACTCATTAGAAGAGAAAATACAAGAACTAGATCATCGAATAAGAACGCTGGAAAAAGGAAAAGGAAAATTAGAGGAAGAAATATTACTTCAAAATAATGAAACCTTATTAGCAAACCAAGAACAAGATAACTATCTAAATATAAAAAACATTATAGACACAGGACTAATCTGTAATGAAGACAAAAAAATAGCAACTATAAAAATATTAGCAAGAATCAAAATAGAAGATATTGAAATAGAAACACTAGCCCTACTAGATCCAGGATGCACTAGCTGTCTAATAAATAAGAAGATAGTCCCACAAGAGCTATTAACAAAATTACCTAGGCCAGTTGTTGCAATGCAAATGGATGGCACTTATAATACCTACGAATATTGCATAGAAAAAGCTAAAATAAGTTTCCAAAATACTTGTAAAAAATTCTATAACCCGTCTTATGACATAAACAACATACTTGTAAGAGATCTAAATATCAATACAGACTTAGTCATAGGATTAAAATTTATATTTCAAGACTCTGGAAGTTGTTTAATCACACGAGATGGCATAGCATTTTTTAAACAGACAACCTATACCCCTGTACAAACAAAAGAAGTATTAACAAAAGGAAGGCATGAAACAGAAAAACAAAAGCCCTGTTGTAATAAATGTCAGGCCAAAGAAGAATGTAATAGAGAAGCCTATGAAGAAGAAGAAAGTTACAATTCTGATGAAGAAGTAAGAGAAAAAAGTTATACTTTAATTAATATAGAAACATCATTTTATAATTTCAATAAAGGACTAAAAAGCATAGGAAATATCAAAGGGCCTAAAGACTTAGATAATATAGTAAAATCCTTAGACGAATTAGAAATAATAGGGGAAAAACCTTTACTCCATTGGGAAGCCAATAAGATAATGTGTAGGTTAGATATAATAAACCCAGAATATACAATAAAAACAGCAGCAATAGAAGCAACAAATTTAGACATAGAAGATTTCCAAGTCCAAATAAAAGAACTTTTATCCCTAGGTGTAATTCGAAGATCTACTTCTAGACACCGATCAGCGGCTTTTATGGTTAGAAATCATAATGAAATAATCAGAGGAAAAGCCAGAATGGTCATAAACTATAAGAGACTTAATGATAATACAAGAACAGATGCATACAAACTTCCAGACAAAAGCGAATTACTTAATAGAATACAGGGAAAAAGAATTTTTAGCAAATTCGACTGTAAATCAGGATATTGGCAAGTAAAGATGCACCCTGATAGTATAGAATGGACAGCTTTTACATGTCCAGAAGGGCATTTCGAATGGCTAGCAATGCCATTTGGACTTAAGACTGCCCCTCCAATTTTCCAAAGAAAAATGGATGAGATATTTGGAGAATACAAACGTTTTGTGCTAGTATATGTAGATGATATTTTGGTATTTAGCAAAGACTTACAAGAACATTTAGGACACCTACAGACAGTATTTAGATTATTTGTAAACAAAGGAATTATAGTTAGTAAAAAGAAAATGGAATTGTGTAAAACGTATATAAACTTTTTAGGAGTTACTATAGGAGACGGAAAAATAAAGCTACAACCTCATATAGCTAAAAAGGTATTAGAAATGCCCAATAATTTAGATAAGACAAAAGACCTTCAAAAATTTTTAGGATTAGTAAATTACGCCAGAAATTTTATACAAGACTTAGGAAAAATAGCAGGACCATTATATGCTAAAACAGGAAGTAAAGGGCAAAAACATTTCAATACCGAAGATATGAAGTTAGTACAACAGATTAAAGAGAAGGTAAAGAATATCCCAGACTTAAATATCCCATTAGAATCAGACTATTTAATTATAGAAACAGATGGAAGTATCCAAGGATGGGGAGCGGTACTAAAGGCACGACCCTCTAAATATAGTCCCAAACAAGAAGAAAAGATTTGTGCCTATCAAAGTGGTAAGTATAAAGAAAAAGGAAATATGAGTAGCATAGACGCAGAAGTATTAGCTATAATATATGGGTTAAATAGTTTTAAGTTATATATTCTAAATAAAAACGAAATACTAGTTAGAACAGACTGTGAAGCCATAGTAAGATTTCATCAAAAGATAGATCAGAAGAATAGTAGTAAGAGGAGATGGCTAAACTTCATAGACACGATCTCAATATATCCTAATATAATCTTCGAATACATTAAAGGAAAGGATAATAATCTAGCAGATCAGTTAAGTAGATTAAATTTGAAAACGGTATAACAATAAGTTATTTTTCAGTATGCGGCCCAACTCAGGCACAAGACCAAAGCTACCAGAGATAGCCCAGACAGACAAAGGCAAAGGCCCAGCCTCTGCTTCAGACTCGTACGCTCAGACTCTTTTAACAAATGTACGTTTCAGACCTCAGACCTCGGTCGAAACTTTAGAAAGAATACATTTTGGAAAACATAATCTAATTTGTTATCCTAAATGTAACCTATCCTTTAAAGAAATGCCAGACTGTAAAATAGACAGACCTCAAAGATGTTTAATGGATAATTTATGGATAGCATACACTAAACGAGACATTAAATACTTCATAGCCACGTTAAATGCACTGGGACAGTATTTTACAGACAAAAATACGGAAAAGAAATTCAGATTTTATGTAGTAATACATGGAAAAATCAATGGTGTTTTTCAAACATGGCAAGAAGTAATAGACTCAATAAATGGAATAAAAAATCCTCTTTTCAAAGGTTTTAATGATTTAACTGAAGCCTTAGACTATGCAAGGGGATATTTGGGCCCAAATTATTTTATCTCTCCAGCCCTAAAACAAAGCCCAATCCAAATTCCACAATACAAGGTCCAGAAAGACACAGACAAAATAATTTTCTGCGACCACTGTGAATCCATGACAGAAGGGTTTAAAAGGCTAAATGCTAAGTGTGAAGCCCTAAGTCAAGAAAAGGATCAGCTACTACAGATACTCAGAAAGGAGAAAAACAGACAGACAAGCCCAGACACGAGTTCTCCATCTCAAGCCAAAATGGATGAGACGAGTGTGCATTCCTCTCAGAATGCAAATAAACCTACTATATCAGGTAAAGATATAGCTAGTCCGGCTCAAACGGTAGCCGGTAAAGACAAATCAAATCCGTTGAAGGCTGTCACTTTGCCAAAAAGTGAAACAGAACCAGCAACTCCTCCTAGAAGACGATTACCAAAATCATTCACCATGGGTGAAACAACTAGACAAAAGATCTTAAATAAGAAAAAGAAAAAGACTATAGAGGATATAATTAAAAAGACGCTGGAGGAAATGATCAAAGAAGTAGAACAAGACAAACATATGGACCAAACCCCAATCAGACTAGAAGATACTGGTCCAGAACCACCAGTCAGATTAGACGACATCATTTCAGATCCTGACCAAGATAACCGAAGACAGCAAACAACAGAAGAAAACAGTGTCCCAATCGAGGGTGAAGACGATCAAGACGCCCAAGACCCGTATGCAGGATATGATTCGGGAATGAGTTTTGACTCAATTGCCCTTCATAACCTAGATACCTAAGAAAGTTTAAAATCCGAAGTCAGACGAAGTCAGTCTATAAAGTCTATAATATTAGGTCTGTGAATAAGTCTAGTGGGGATGCCCACTAAGTGTCCTGTGAGTGCTTACTTTATCACTACTTTCCAAAAGGAAAGAAAAACTGATAAGCACGCGTCTTAGTTTTAATAGGTCAGAATAATAATGCACAATCTGAATCAATAATGCATGTGACGATGGGGCCCAAAGAGCACCCGGCATGAATTATTTGATAAAGATAAGCATTAAGTGTCGGCAAAATCCTGATCGTCCTTTACAAAGTGTCGGTCAGATCTTAGCCATTTATTTTCTACGACTCTTATCCTCCTCATCTATATATACCCCTCTTCAAACCAAAGAAAGACATACGAAAAAACCACAGAAAGAAAAAACACTCCCAAGTTTCCATCTACTCTCAGATGCCTAACTACTCCAAAAACCAAATCCAACTTTGAAAACACCCGAATCATCCCTAAGAACAAGTCTAAATATTTTTAAAAGTTTCTTAAGAGTCACCGGGGGTTCCCGAAAGGGAAACCTCGCTCGCGTCTTATAACATGTAAGTCTATTATTCATGTTTTCCCCATATGTAAATTATGTGTGTTTATTTTATGTTTTTATGTTAAAAATGTTTGAGTTATTTATATGATTGTTTATATGATTAAGAACAGTTTAATATGAATCATCCTAAGTAAAATGTTAGGCTCTTAGTTTCTTAATAACAACGATGGATTAATCTGTAAATTCCTAGGAACTTGATAGGTGAATTGTAGTCCGTGAGTAGGACGTTGTTATCACCATATACTGGGTGGGGTTAAAGAACTTGTTGTTAAGAATTAAAACTAAAGAGCAAGAGTTTGAACTGGTTGATTTGTGTTAAAAAAAAAAAAAAAAAAAAAAAAAAAAAAAAGGTAAAATTAGGGGAAAATATATATAATCTGCATGTTAAAGACACACCGAGTGGGGGAGTACTGAGTAGGATTTCACAAAATTAAAATCTCTCAGCTTTTTCATTGAAATATTTTATATTTAAAACTCTAAAAATATTTATTATTTTGGTTATATAATCTGCATGTTAAAGACACACCGAGTGGGGGAGTACTGAGTAGGATTTCACAAAATTAAAATCTCTCAGCTTTTTCATTGAAATATTTTATATTTAAAACTCTAAAAATATAAGCTGAGAGATTTTAATTTTGTGAAATCCTACTCAGTACTCCCCCACTCGGTGTGTCTTTAACATGCAGATTATATATATTTTCCCCTAATTTTACCTTTTTTTTTTTTTTTTTTTTTTTTTTTTTTTTAACACAAATCAACCAGTTCAAACTCTTGCTCTTTAGTTTTAATTCTTAACAACAAGTTCTTTAACCCCACCCAGTATATGGTGATAACAACGTCCTACTCACGGACTACAATTCACCTATCAAGTTCCTAGGAATTTACAGATTAATCCATCGTTGTTATTAAGAAACTAAGAGCCTAACATTTTACTTAGGATGATTCATATTAAACTGTTCTTAATCATATAAACAATCATATAAATAACTCAAACATTTTTAACATAAAAACATAAAATAAACACACATAATTTACATATGGGGAAAACATGAATAATAGACTTACATGTTATAAGACGCGAGCGAGGTTTCCCTTTCGGGAACCCCCGGTGACTCTTAAGAAACTTTTAAAAATATTTAGACTTGTTCTTAGGGATGATTCGGGTGTTTTCAAAGTTGGATTTGGTTTTTGGAGTAGTTAGGCATCTGAGAGTAGATGGAAACTTGGGAGTGTTTTTTCTTTCTGTGGTTTTTTCGTATGTCTTTCTTTGGTTTGAAGAGGGGTATATATAGATGAGGAGGATAAGAGTCGTAGAAAATAAATGGCTAAGATCTGACCGACACTTTGTAAAGGACGATCAGGATTTTGCCGACACTTAATGCTTATCTTTATCAAATAATTCATGCCGGGTGCTCTTTGGGCCCCATCGTCACATGCATTATTGATTCAGATTGTGCATTATTATTCTGACCTATTAAAACTAAGACGCGTGCTTATCAGTTTTTCTTTCCTTTTGGAAAGTAGTGATAAAGTAAGCACTCACAGGACACTTAGTGGGCATCCCCACTAGACTTATTCACAGACCTAATATTATAGACTTTATAGACTGACTTCGTCTGACTTCGGATTTTAAACTTTCTTAGGTATCTAGGTTATGAAGGGCAATTGAGTCAAAACTCATTCCCGAATCATATCCTGCATACGGGTCTTGGGCGTCTTGATCGTCTTCACCCTCGGTTGGGACACTGTTTTCTTCTGTTGTTTGCTGTCTTCGGTTATCTTGGTCAGGATCTGAAATGATGTCGTCTAATCTGACTGGTGGTTCTGGACCAGTATCTTCTAGTCTGATTGGGGTTTGGTCCATATGTTTGTCTTGTTCTACTTCTTTGATCATTTCCTCCAGCGTCTTTTTAATTATATCCTCTATAGTCTTTTTCTTTTTCTTATTTAAGATCTTTTGTCTAGTTGTTTCACCCATGGTGAATGATTTTGGTAATCGTCTTCTAGGAGGAGTTGCTGGTTCTGTTTCACTTTTTGGCAAAGTGACAGCCTTCAACGGATTTGATTTGTCTTTACCGGCTACCGTTTGAGCCGGACTAGCTATATCTTTACCTGATATAGTAGGTTTATTTGCATTCTGAGAGGAATGCACACTCGTCTCATCCATTTTGGCTTGAGATGGAGAACTCGTGTCTGGGCTTGTCTGTCTGTTTTTCTCCTTTCTGAGTATCTGTAGTAGCTGATCCTTTTCTTGACTTAGGGCTTCACACTTAGCATTTAGCCTTTTAAACCCTTCTGTCATGGATTCACAGTGGTCGCAGAAAATTATTTTGTCTGTGTCTTTCTGGACCTTGTATTGTGGAATTTGGATTGGGCTTTGTTTTAGGGCTGGAGAGATAAAATAATTTGGGCCCAAATATCCCCTTGCATAGTCTAAGGCTTCAGTTAAATCATTAAAACCTTTGAAAAGAGGATTTTTTATTCCATTTATTGAGTCTATTACTTCTTGCCATGTTTGAAAAACACCATTGATTTTTCCATGTATTACTACATAAAATCTGAATTTCTTTTCCGTATTTTTGTCTGTAAAATACTGTCCCAGTGCATTTAACGTGGCTATGAAGTATTTAATGTCTCGTTTAGTGTATGCTATCCATAAATTATCCATTAAACATCTTTGAGGTCTGTCTATTTTACAGTCTGGCATTTCTTTAAAGGATAGGTTACATTTAGGATAACAAATTAGATTATGTTTTCCAAAATGTATTCTTTCTAAAGTTTCGACCGAGGTCTGAGGTCTGAAACGTACATTTGTTAAAAGAGTCTGAGCGTACGAGTCTGAAGCAGAGGCTGGGCCTTTGCCTTTGTCTGTCTGGGCTATCTCTGGTAGCTTTGGTCTTGTGCCTGAGTTGGGCCGCATACTGAAAAATAACTTATTGTTATACCGTTTTCAAATTTAATCTACTTAACTGATCTGCTAGATTATTATCCTTTCCTTTAATGTATTCGAAGATTATATTAGGATATATTGAGATCGTGTCTATGAAGTTTAGCCATCTCCTCTTACTACTATTCTTCTGATCTATCTTTTGATGAAATCTTACTATGGCTTCACAGTCTGTTCTAACTAGTATTTCGTTTTTATTTAGAATATATAACTTAAAACTATTTAACCCATATATTATAGCTAATACTTCTGCGTCTATGCTACTCATATTTCCTTTTTCTTTATACTTACCACTTTGATAGGCACAAATCTTTTCTTCTTGTTTGGGACTATATTTAGAGGGTCGTGCCTTTAGTACCGCTCCCCATCCTTGGATACTTCCATCTGTTTCTATAATTAAATAGTCTGATTCTAATGGGATATTTAAGTCTGGGATATTCTTTACCTTCTCTTTAATCTGTTGTACTAACTTCATATCTTCGGTATTGAAATGTTTTTGCCCTTTACTTCCTGTTTTAGCATATAATGGTCCTGCTATTTTTCCTAAGTCTTGTATAAAATTTCTGGCGTAATTTACTAATCCTAAAAATTTTTGAAGGTCTTTTGTCTTATCTAAATTATTGGGCATTTCTAATACCTTTTTAGCTATATGAGGTTGTAGCTTTATTTTTCCGTCTCCTATAGTAACTCCTAAAAAGTTTATATACGTTTTACACAATTCCATTTTCTTTTTACTAACTATAATTTCTTTGTTTACAAATAATCTAAATACTGTCTGTAGGTGTCCTAAATGTTCTTGTAAGTCTTTGCTAAATACCAAAATATCATCTACATATACTAGCACAAAACGTTTGTATTCTCCAAATATCTCATCCATTTTTCTTTGGAAAATTGGAGGGGCAGTCTTAAGTCCAAATGGCATTGCTAGCCATTCGAAATGCCCTTCTGGACATGTAAAAGCTGTCCATTCTATACTATCAGGGTGCATCTTTACTTGCCAATATCCTGATTTACAGTCGAATTTGCTAAAAATTCTTTTTCCCTGTATTCTATTAAGTAATTCGCTTTTGTCTGGAAGTTTGTATGCATCTGTTCTTGTATTATCATTAAGTCTCTTATAGTTTATGACCATTCTGGCTTTTCCTCTGATTATTTCATTATGATTTCTAACCATAAAAGCCGCTGATCGGTGTCTAGAAGTAGATCTTCGAATTACACCTAGGGATAAAAGTTCTTTTATTTGGACTTGGAAATCTTCTATGTCTAAATTTGTTGCTTCTATTGCTGCTGTTTTTATTGTATATTCTGGGTTTATTATATCTAACCTACACATTATCTTATTGGCTTCCCAATGGAGTAAAGGTTTTTCCCCTATTATTTCTAATTCGTCTAAGGATTTTACTATATTATCTAAGTCTTTAGGCCCTTTGATATTTCCTATGCTTTTTAGTCCTTTATTGAAATTATAAAATGATGTTTCTATATTAATTAAAGTATAACTTTTTTCTCTTACTTCTTCATCAGAATTGTAACTTTCTTCTTCTTCATAGGCTTCTCTATTACATTCTTCTTTGGCCTGACATTTATTACAACAGGGCTTTTGTTTTTCTGTTTCATGCCTTCCTTTTGTTAATACTTCTTTTGTTTGTACAGGGGTATAGGTTGTCTGTTTAAAAAATGCTATGCCATCTCGTGTGATTAAACAACTTCCAGAGTCTTGAAATATAAATTTTAATCCTATGACTAAGTCTGTATTGATATTTAGATCTCTTACAAGTATGTTGTTTATGTCATAAGACGGGTTATAGAATTTTTTACAAGTATTTTGGAAACTTATTTTAGCTTTTTCTATGCAATATTCGTAGGTATTATAAGTGCCATCCATTTGCATTGCAACAACTGGCCTAGGTAATTTTGTTAATAGCTCTTGTGGGACTATCTTCTTATTTATTAGACAGCTAGTGCATCCTGGATCTAGTAGGGCTAGTGTTTCTATTTCAATATCTTCTATTTTGATTCTTGCTAATATTTTTATAGTTGCTATTTTTTTGTCTTCATTACAGATTAGTCCTGTGTCTATAATGTTTTTTATATTTAGATAGTTATCTTGTTCTTGGTTTGCTAATAAGGTTTCATTATTTTGAAGTAATATTTCTTCCTCTAATTTTCCTTTTCCTTTTTCCAGCGTTCTTATTCGATGATCTAGTTCTTGTATTTTCTCTTCTAATGAGTCTATTCTTATATTAATTATCTGATTATTTTCTCTTCTTATAGGTGGTCCTATTCTAATTCCTAATTCTGTTTCTATACAGGTTATGCATCCTTCCATAAAACAATTATTGCACTTTGCTCTTTTGTCTTTACTAGGGTACCATCTACAGAATCCACAGGGCTTACTATCTAATCCTCTGTTTCTTTCAAAATTGTGGTTACATTCTTGTATAATATTTGTCATATCAATGTATTGCAGTTCTTCTAGTTCTAGAGGCAATTTCAAATCTGTTCCTAATTCGTTAATAAAGTCGTCTTTTTCTGAGTCTGATGAGTCTGTTTTATTTCCTTCTGTAATTTCTATGCTTACTACTGAGTATATACTTTCTGTGTCTGACATATATTCATCTACATTTATTAAAGTCTCTTGTAGCTCTTCTATTAACTGAGAGTTTCTTGTTTTAGTGTTATATCTTTTAGGGCAGGTATTTGCCAGATGTTCTGAACTTCCACAAGTAAAACATTCTAATTTATTTCTATAGTTTCTTTCATCTCTGTATTTTCTTACATGCCTGTTTTTATCTAAGTATGGTTTCTTTGCTGATGATTTTCTTAGGTAATATTTCTTCTTATATGGTTTCCGATTATAGTATCTATTTTTATATTTTCTAGGCTTGTATGGTTTCTTGTCATAATGTTGAGTTGTATACATTACAGTTTTACAGAAATTCATTTCATTCTGTTTTAATTGTTTTTGTATTTGTATATTTGTACATTTTTCAGTTAATACTTCCATTACATGTTGTACTCTCTGTCCTATCGACCATTTTGCTGTTGGGTTTTGTATTACACCCTCTCTTTTATACCATCTCTCTTCTATTTCTCTACCTAATGCTCCTGGTAATTTGTTAAATAATTTTTTACCTAAGTCTTCATCAAAAGTGTTTCCGCTTAGTGTACAATAATAAAAGAACTCTCTTAAGAATTCTTTGATGTAACACCAGTTAGATATACTTAATTGTTCTAGTTTTATTAATGCATTTCTTTGAAGTATAATTGTTCCACTATTTGGGTCTTCTCCTGTAAGTAAACTATGCATTTTATTTGTGAAGTTATAAGGGTTTGCCCCCATATTTATTAGTGTCTGAAATTCTTGTGGGAAATTACTTTTGTATGCTTCCCATACTGCCTTAGATGATTCTCCTAAAAATGTCTCCATGTATCTATACATGGTTTCTGCATCTGTTTCTTGATAATTTTTAATAAAGTCTGCTACTACTATTCCTTTCCAAATGTCTATCGCTGAGTTCCAAAGTTGTGGATCATGGGCTGCAAGATTTAATATTTTTCCTTTGCTACCTCCTTCTTGTAGTCTAATAGGTTCTTCTATAGGCATTCTTTTACCCATAGGTTTTATTTTATCTGTCCTGATTTCTTCATCTGGGTTTACTCTCCATACTCTCCTTCTAGGCACATTTCCTGTACTAGTATCTATAGTATGAGTTTGTGAAGTCTTCTGGAAAGGTGTTGAACTACTCGACTCCATTAGTTCTTTTTCACTTACTATAGATGTAGTGTCTTCTTTATCATATCTATACCCTAAGTTATCTGTTCTTTCTTTACAATTTTTAAGGTGTATTATGGTCTCTTCTAGATTCATACTTCCTTTTAGACAATCTTTGCATTTGAAAAAATCGGATTTTTGTTCTGTATATAGTCTTTTAGCTCGTTCTATTACTTCGTCTACCGCATATGCTTCTTCTAGTATTTCTATATTCATAAGTTCTTCTTCTAATTCTACATCTTTTTCTTCAATGCTATTTTCGTCTATTTGCCTAGTATAGTTATAGTCTGTGAATCTTATTGAAGTTTCACCTTTTCTATTAGTATACATAACATGGTCTTCAGGTGTATATACTTTTGGTTTACTAAGTTTTTCTAAATTCCATTCTAGTCCTGCGTAGCTTTCTGGATCTATTTTTATTGGTTTAATTAATTTTATTCCTCTATTCCCCATAAGTTCTACTACATCGTCTATTTTTATTTTAAACTTGGTATTACTATTTGTTGCCATCTTTCCTATAAATCCTATACACATTAATAGATTCTTTCCTTTATCCATTTCTTCATATCCTTTAGTCTGTATTCCTATTTTTATATGTGATCCAAATTCTTGTAAATTCATTAGAAAGTCTGGACTAATGTAAAATATTCCCCCATTATTTGTCATATCTACTTCAGTTAGACCTATTATTGCCTTTTTTAAGTCTGTCCATCTATCATCATATAAGGTTATTAGCACTTTTGCTCCTAGATTTTTTCTGTTTAATCCTTTTATTCCTAATATAATTAATCCTAAATGCATCATTGTCATTCTTGTATTTTTAATAGTTTTAAAGGATTCTTGATTTACTAAATTTAATTGTACTGAATTTTCTCCTAATGCGGATATTTGCTCTTCTCTATAGTGCCTATAAAGTAGGTTATTTCTAGAGAAATACTTTGTATTATATAATATTCTTGGATCTAATACTTTTAATTGATGTTGTTTAAAAAGCTGTAGGTCTTTATCTACATCTATAATCTGACTAAGTTCGCTATTTTCTTCTTCTCTTGCCTTTTTAGAGAAAATTCTAGATATCAAATTATTTCCTATCTGGTTGTTTGAATAACTAGGTTCTGGTCTATCTACTTCGTCGATTCGGGTTCTCCTACCTGAAAGAAAGTCCATTTTTGTGGTTTTCTGATTATTTTAAGTCTTTCTTTTTGCGGTGTTATTTCTATTTTTTCTAGTTTTGAAATTAGTTCATCTATATTAGTACTATGAGATTTTTCTTTTTCTTCTTTTTTCTTTAGTAGTTTTTCTAGCTTTTGATTTATTTCTAACAAGATTGCTATAATTGTATTATTTTGTCTAACAATTATTTTATCTGACTGGGCTGCTGGTATGTGTGTAGTGAAACCTACTGGCTCCTGGAATTGGCTACTATAATCTAGTGCTTTTTTATATATTGGGTCATCTGTATTCATGAAAGGGATATTTCTTTAATATTTAATACTTCCTTTTTAATTTCTTTTAATTGTTTGTCTATATCAAAAGATTGTATATCGTTATAAGTACCTTTTCTAATTTTTTCAATACCTTGTTCTTTTATGAAGTCTAGATTTCTTTCGATTTTTTCTAATGTTTTTGTATGTCTGTTCTGAGCTTCTTCTATTTTTTCTATAAGCTGTAAGATTATCTTATCTTGTTCCTGGATTTTACTGCTAAAATTGATTAATAAGTCTATTAAAGTATTGTATTGTCTATCTTCGGTATGTAGAGTGTGTTCTCCCTGGCTAAAGTTACACTTAATAGAAGTACCGTCTTTTAATGCTCTATATTTCTTTTCAGGATATATGCGCAAGTCTAAATATTCTAAATTTCTAGAAGGATCTATTTTGTTATTTAGAAACTAGCTATAATTCTTTTTCGCTGTTCCTTTAAGGTATCTCTATAAGCCTGTTTATCTGTTTCTATTCCCTGTAATTCCCACCGTACTGCTGATAGGTTTTCGGTCAAATCCCTTTGTATATACCTATTTAATTTATAGTCACTATCTATATTTTCAACTAAGAGTTCATTTGTTGTTTTAGCAATTTTTTTGAGTCTTTTTTCAGTCCTATTAGACAATTTACAAAATATAATTAGAAGAAGAACTTATGAATATAGAAATACTAGAAGAAGCATATGCGGTAGACGAAGTAATAGAACGAGCTAAAAGACTATATACAGAACAAAAATCCGATTTTTTCAAATGCAAAGATTGTCTAAAAGGAAGTATGAATCTAGAAGAGACCATAATACACCTTAAAAATTGTAAAGAAAGAACAGATAACTTAGGGTATAGATATGATAAAGAAGACACTACATCTATAGTAAGTGAAAAAGAACTAATGGAGTCGAGTAGTTCAACACCTTTCCAGAAGACTTCACAAACTCATACTATAGATACTAGTACAGGAAATGTGCCTAGAAGGAGAGTATGGAGAGTAAACCCAGATGAAGAAATCAGGACAGATAAAATAAAACCTATGGGTAAAAGAATGCCTATAGAAGAACCTATTAGACTACAAGAAGGAGGTAGCAAAGGAAAAATATTAAATCTTGCAGCCCATGATCCACAACTTTGGAACTCAGCGATAGACATTTGGAAAGGAATAGTAGTAGCAGACTTTATTAAAAATTATCAAGAAACAGATGCAGAAACCATGTATAGATACATGGAGACATTTTTAGGAGAATCATCTAAGGCAGTATGGGAAGCATACAAAAGTAATTTCCCACAAGAATTTCAGACACTAATAAATATGGGGGCAAACCCTTATAACTTCACAAATAAAATGCATAGTTTACTTACAGGAGAAGACCCAAATAGTGGAACAATTATACTTCAAAGAAATGCATTAATAAAACTAGAACAATTAAGTATATCTAACTGGTGTTACATCAAAGAATTCTTAAGAGAGTTCTTTTATTATTGTACACTAAGCGGAAACACTTTTGATGAAGACTTAGGTAAAAAATTATTTAACAAATTACCAGGAGCATTAGGTAGAGAAATAGAAGAGAGATGGTATAAAAGAGAGGGTGTAATACAAAACCCAACAGCAAAATGGTCGATAGGACAGAGAGTACAACATGTAATGGAAGTATTAACTGAAAAATGTACAAATATACAAATACAAAAACAATTAAAACAGAATGAAATGAATTTCTGTAAAACTGTAATGTATACAACTCAACATTATGACAAGAAACCATACAAGCCTAGAAAATATAAAAATAGATACTATAATCGGAAACCATATAAGAAGAAATATTACCTAAGAAAATCATCAGCAAAGAAACCATACTTAGATAAAAACAGGCATGTAAGAAAATACAGAGATGAAAGAAACTATAGAAATAAATTAGAATGTTTTACTTGTGGAAGTTCAGAACATCTGGCAAATACCTGCCCTAAAAGATATAACACTAAAACAAGAAACTCTCAGTTAATAGAAGAGCTACAAGAGACTTTAATAAATGTAGATGAATATATGTCAGACACAGAAAGTATATACTCAGTAGTAAGCATAGAAATTACAGAAGGAAATAAAACAGACTCATCAGACTCAGAAAAAGACGACTTTATTAACGAATTAGGAACAGATTTGAAATTGCCTCTAGAACTAGAAGAACTGCAATACATTGATATGACAAATATTATACAAGAATGTAACCACAATTTTGAAAGAAACAGAGGATTAGATAGTAAGCCCTGTGGATTCTGTAGATGGTACCCTAGTAAAGACAAAAGAGCAAAGTGCAATAATTGTTTTATGGAAGGATGCATAACCTGTATAGAAACAGAATTAGGAATTAGAATAGGACCACCTATAAGAAGAGAAAATAATCAGATAATTAATATAAGAATAGACTCATTAGAAGAGAAAATACAAGAACTAGATCATCGAATAAGAACGCTGGAAAAAGGAAAAGGAAAATTAGAGGAAGAAATATTACTTCAAAATAATGAAACCTTATTAGCAAACCAAGAACAAGATAACTATCTAAATATAAAAAACATTATAGACACAGGACTAATCTGTAATGAAGACAAAAAAATAGCAACTATAAAAATATTAGCAAGAATCAAAATAGAAGATATTGAAATAGAAACACTAGCCCTACTAGATCCAGGATGCACTAGCTGTCTAATAAATAAGAAGATAGTCCCACAAGAGCTATTAACAAAATTACCTAGGCCAGTTGTTGCAATGCAAATGGATGGCACTTATAATACCTACGAATATTGCATAGAAAAAGCTAAAATAAGTTTCCAAAATACTTGTAAAAAATTCTATAACCCGTCTTATGACATAAACAACATACTTGTAAGAGATCTAAATATCAATACAGACTTAGTCATAGGATTAAAATTTATATTTCAAGACTCTGGAAGTTGTTTAATCACACGAGATGGCATAGCATTTTTTAAACAGACAACCTATACCCCTGTACAAACAAAAGAAGTATTAACAAAAGGAAGGCATGAAACAGAAAAACAAAAGCCCTGTTGTAATAAATGTCAGGCCAAAGAAGAATGTAATAGAGAAGCCTATGAAGAAGAAGAAAGTTACAATTCTGATGAAGAAGTAAGAGAAAAAAGTTATACTTTAATTAATATAGAAACATCATTTTATAATTTCAATAAAGGACTAAAAAGCATAGGAAATATCAAAGGGCCTAAAGACTTAGATAATATAGTAAAATCCTTAGACGAATTAGAAATAATAGGGGAAAAACCTTTACTCCATTGGGAAGCCAATAAGATAATGTGTAGGTTAGATATAATAAACCCAGAATATACAATAAAAACAGCAGCAATAGAAGCAACAAATTTAGACATAGAAGATTTCCAAGTCCAAATAAAAGAACTTTTATCCCTAGGTGTAATTCGAAGATCTACTTCTAGACACCGATCAGCGGCTTTTATGGTTAGAAATCATAATGAAATAATCAGAGGAAAAGCCAGAATGGTCATAAACTACAAGAGACTTAATGATAATACAAGAACAGATGCATACAAACTTCCAGACAAAAGCGAATTACTTAATAGAATACAGGGAAAAAGAATTTTTAGCAAATTCGACTGTAAATCAGGATATTGGCAAGTAAAGATGCACCCTGATAGTATAGAATGGACAGCTTTTACATGTCCAGAAGGGCATTTCGAATGGCTAGCAATGCCATTTGGACTTAAGACTGCCCCTCCAATTTTCCAAAGAAAAATGGATGAGATATTTGGAGAATACAAACGTTTTGTGCTAGTATATGTAGATGATATTTTGGTATTTAGCAAAGACTTACAAGAACATTTAGGACACCTACAGACAGTATTTAGATTATTTGTAAACAAAGGAATTATAGTTAGTAAAAAGAAAATGGAATTGTGTAAAACGTATATAAACTTTTTAGGAGTTACTATAGGAGACGGAAAAATAAAGCTACAACCTCATATAGCTAAAAAGGTATTAGAAATGCCCAATAATTTAGATAAGACAAAAGACCTTCAAAAATTTTTAGGATTAGTAAATTACGCCAGAAATTTTATACAAGACTTAGGAAAAATAGCAGGACCATTATATGCTAAAACAGGAAGTAAAGGGCAAAAACATTTCAATACCGAAGATATGAAGTTAGTACAACAGATTAAAGAGAAGGTAAAGAATATCCCAGACTTAAATATCCCATTAGAATCAGACTATTTAATTATAGAAACAGATGGAAGTATCCAAGGATGGGGAGCGGTACTAAAGGCACGACCCTCTAAATATAGTCCCAAACAAGAAGAAAAGATTTGTGCCTATCAAAGTGGTAAGTATAAAGAAAAAGGAAATATGAGTAGCATAGACGCAGAAGTATTAGCTATAATATATGGGTTAAATAGTTTTAAGTTATATATTCTAAATAAAAACGAAATACTAGTTAGAACAGACTGTGAAGCCATAGTAAGATTTCATCAAAAGATAGATCAGAAGAATAGTAGTAAGAGGAGATGGCTAAACTTCATAGACACGATCTCAATATATCCTAATATAATCTTCGAATACATTAAAGGAAAGGATAATAATCTAGCAGATCAGTTAAGTAGATTAAATTTGAAAACGGTATAACAATAAGTTATTTTTCAGTATGCGGCCCAACTCAGGCACAAGACCAAAGCTACCAGAGATAGCCCAGACAGACAAAGGCAAAGGCCCAGCCTCTGCTTCAGACTCGTACGCTCAGACTCTTTTAACAAATGTACGTTTCAGACCTCAGACCTCGGTCGAAACTTTAGAAAGAATACATTTTGGAAAACATAATCTAATTTGTTATCCTAAATGTAACCTATCCTTTAAAGAAATGCCAGACTGTAAAATAGACAGACCTCAAAGATGTTTAATGGATAATTTATGGATAGCATACACTAAACGAGACATTAAATACTTCATAGCCACGTTAAATGCACTGGGACAGTATTTTACAGACAAAAATACGGAAAAGAAATTCAGATTTTATGTAGTAATACATGGAAAAATCAATGGTGTTTTTCAAACATGGCAAGAAGTAATAGACTCAATAAATGGAAAAAAAAATCCTCTTTTCAAAGGTTTTAATGATTTAACTGAAGCCTTAGACTATGCAAGGGGATATTTGGGCCCAAATTATTTTATCTCTCCAGCCCTAAAACAAAGCCCAATCCAAATTCCACAATACAAGGTCCAGAAAGACACAGACAAAATAATTTTCTGCGACCACTGTGAATCCATGACAGAAGGGTTTAAAAGGCTAAATGCTAAGTGTGAAGCCCTAAGTCAAGAAAAGGATCAGCTACTACAGATACTCAGAAAGGAGAAAAACAGACAGACAAGCCCAGACACGAGTTCTCCATCTCAAGCCAAAATGGATGAGACGAGTGTGCATTCCTCTCAGAATGCAAATAAACCTACTATATCAGGTAAAGATATAGCTAGTCCGGCTCAAACGGTAGCCGGTAAAGACAAATCAAATCCGTTGAAGGCTGTCACTTTGCCAAAAAGTGAAACAGAACCAGCAACTCCTCCTAGAAGACGATTACCAAAATCATTCACCATGGGTGAAACAACTAGACAAAAGATCTTAAATAAGAAAAAGAAAAAGACTATAGAGGATATAATTAAAAAGACGCTGGAGGAAATGATCAAAGAAGTAGAACAAGACAAACATATGGACCAAACCCCAATCAGACTAGAAGATACTGGTCCAGAACCACCAGTCAGATTAGACGACATCATTTCAGATCCTGACCAAGATAACCGAAGACAGCAAACAACAGAAGAAAACAGTGTCCCAACCGAGGGTGAAGACGATCAAGACGCCCAAGACCCGTATGCAGGATATGATTCGGGAATGAGTTTTGACTCAATTGCCCTTCATAACCTAGATACCTAAGAAAGTTTAAAATCCGAAGTCAGACGAAGTCAGTCTATAAAGTCTATAATATTAGGTCTGTGAATAAGTCTAGTGGGGATGCCCACTAAGTGTCCTGTGAGTGCTTACTTTATCACTACTTTCCAAAAGGAAAGAAAAACTGATAAGCACGCGTCTTAGTTTTAATAGGTCAGAATAATAATGCACAATCTGAATCAATAATGCATGTGACGATGGGGCCCAAAGAGCACCCGGCATGAATTATTTGATAAAGATAAGCATTAAGTGTCGGCAAAATCCTGATCGTCCTTTACAAAGTGTCGGTCAGATCTTAGCCATTTATTTTCTACGACTCTTATCCTCCTCATCTATATATACCCCTCTTCAAACCAAAGAAAGACATACGAAAAAACCACAGAAAGAAAAAACACTCCCAAGTTTCCATCTACTCTCAGATGCCTAACTACTCCAAAAACCAAATCCAACTTTGAAAACACCCGAATCATCCCTAAGAACAAGTCTAAATATTTTTAAAAGTTTCTTAAGAGTCACCGGGGGTTCCCGAAAGGGAAACCTCGCTCGCGTCTTATAACATGTAAGTCTATTATTCATGTTTTCCCCATATGTAAATTATGTGTGTTTATTTTATGTTTTTATGTTAAAAATGTTTGAGTTATTTATATGATTGTTTATATGATTAAGAACAGTTTAATATGAATCATCCTAAGTAAAATGTTAGGCTCTTAGTTTCTTAATAACAACGATGGATTAATCTGTAAATTCCTAGGAACTTGATAGGTGAATTGTAGTCCGTGAGTAGGACGTTGTTATCACCATATACTGGGTGGGGTTAAAGAACTTGTTGTTAAGAATTAAAACTAAAGAGCAAGAGTTTGAACTGGTTGATTTGTGTTAAAAAAAAAAAAAAAAAAAAAAAAAAAAAAAAAAGGTAAAATTAGGGGAAAATATATATAATCTGCATGTTAAAGACACACCGAGTGGGGGAGTACTGAGTAGGATTTCACAAAATTAAAATCTGAGAGATTTTAATTTTGTGAAATCCTACTCAGTACTCCCCCACTCGGTGTGTCTTTAACATGCAGATTATATATATTTTCCCCTAATTTTACCTTTTTTTTTTTTTTTTTTTTTTTTTTTTTTTTTAACACAAATCAACCAGTTCAAACTCTTGCTCTTTAGTTTTAATTCTTAACAACAAGTTCTTTAACCCCACCCAGTATATGGTGATAACAACGTCCTACTCACGGACTACAATTCACCTATCAAGTTCCTAGGAATTTACAGATTAATCCATCGTTGTTATTAAGAAACTAAGAGCCTAACATTTTACTTAGGATGATTCATATTAAACTGTTCTTAATCATATAAACAATCATATAAATAACTCAAACATTTTTAACATAAAAACATAAAATAAACACACATAATTTACATATGGGGAAAACATGAATAATAGACTTACATGTTATAAGACGCGAGCGAGGTTTCCCTTTCGGGAACCCCCGGTGACTCTTAAGAAACTTTTAAAAATATTTAGACTTGTTCTTAGGGATGATTCGGGTGTTTTCAAAGTTGGATTTGGTTTTTGGAGTAGTTAGGCATCTGAGAGTAGATGGAAACTTGGGAGTGTTTTTTCTTTCTGTGGTTTTTTCGTATGTCTTTCTTTGGTTTGAAGAGGGGTATATATAGATGAGGAGGATAAGAGTCGTAGAAAATAAATGGCTAAGATCTGACCGACACTTTGTAAAGGACGATCAGGATTTTGCCGACACTTAATGCTTATCTTTATCAAATAATTCATGCCGGGTGCTCTTTGGGCCCCATCGTCACATGCATTATTGATTCAGATTGTGCATTATTATTCTGACCTATTAAAACTAAGACGCGTGCTTATCAGTTTTTCTTTCCTTTTGGAAAGTAGTGATAAAGTAAGCACTCACAGGACACTTAGTGGGCATCCCCACTAGACTTATTCACAGACCTAATATTATAGACTTTATAGACTGACTTCGTCTGACTTCGGATTTTAAACTTTCTTAGGTATCTAGGTTATGAAGGGCAATTGAGTCAAAACTCATTCCCGAATCATATCCTGCATACGGGTCTTGGGCGTCTTGATCGTCTTCACCCTCGGTTGGGACACTGTTTTCTTCTGTTGTTTGCTGTCTTCGGTTATCTTGGTCAGGATCTGAAATGATGTCGTCTAATCTGACTGGTGGTTCTGGACCAGTATCTTCTAGTCTGATTGGGGTTTGGTCCATATGTTTGTCTTGTTCTACTTCTTTGATCATTTCCTCCAGCGTCTTTTTAATTATATCCTCTATAGTCTTTTTCTTTTTCTTATTTAAGATCTTTTGTCTAGTTGTTTCACCCATGGTGAATGATTTTGGTAATCGTCTTCTAGGAGGAGTTGCTGGTTCTGTTTCACTTTTTGGCAAAGTGACAGCCTTCAACGGATTTGATTTGTCTTTACCGGCTACCGTTTGAGCCGGACTAGCTATATCTTTACCTGATATAGTAGGTTTATTTGCATTCTGAGAGGAATGCACACTCGTCTCATCCATTTTGGCTTGAGATGGAGAACTCGTGTCTGGGCTTGTCTGTCTGTTTTTCTCCTTTCTGAGTATCTGTAGTAGCTGATCCTTTTCTTGACTTAGGGCTTCACACTTAGCATTTAGCCTTTTAAACCCTTCTGTCATGGATTCACAGTGGTCGCAGAAAATTATTTTGTCTGTGTCTTTCTGGACCTTGTATTGTGGAATTTGGATTGGGCTTTGTTTTAGGGCTGGAGAGATAAAATAATTTGGGCCCAAATATCCCCTTGCATAGTCTAAGGCTTCAGTTAAATCATTAAAACCTTTGAAAAGAGGATTTTTTATTCCATTTATTGAGTCTATTACTTCTTGCCATGTTTGAAAAACACCATTGATTTTTCCATGTATTACTACATAAAATCTGAATTTCTTTTCCGTATTTTTGTCTGTAAAATACTGTCCCAGTGCATTTAACGTGGCTATGAAGTATTTAATGTCTCGTTTAGTGTATGCTATCCATAAATTATCCATTAAACATCTTTGAGGTCTGTCTATTTTACAGTCTGGCATTTCTTTAAAGGATAGGTTACATTTAGGATAACAAATTAGATTATGTTTTCCAAAATGTATTCTTTCTAAAGTTTCGACCGAGGTCTGAGGTCTGAAACGTACATTTGTTAAAAGAGTCTGAGCGTACGAGTCTGAAGCAGAGGCTGGGCCTTTGCCTTTGTCTGTCTGGGCTATCTCTGGTAGCTTTGGTCTTGTGCCTGAGTTGGGCCGCATACTGAAAAATAACTTATTGTTATACCGTTTTCAAATTTAATCTACTTAACTGATCTGCTAGATTATTATCCTTTCCTTTAATGTATTCGAAGATTATATTAGGATATATTGAGATCGTGTCTATGAAGTTTAGCCATCTCCTCTTACTACTATTCTTCTGATCTATCTTTTGATGAAATCTTACTATGGCTTCACAGTCTGTTCTAACTAGTATTTCGTTTTTATTTAGAATATATAACTTAAAACTATTTAACCCATATATTATAGCTAATACTTCTGCGTCTATGCTACTCATATTTCCTTTTTCTTTATACTTACCACTTTGATAGGCACAAATCTTTTCTTCTTGTTTGGGACTATATTTAGAGGGTCGTGCCTTTAGTACCGCTCCCCATCCTTGGATACTTCCATCTGTTTCTATAATTAAATAGTCTGATTCTAATGGGATATTTAAGTCTGGGATATTCTTTACCTTCTCTTTAATCTGTTGTACTAACTTCATATCTTCGGTATTGAAATGTTTTTGCCCTTTACTTCCTGTTTTAGCATATAATGGTCCTGCTATTTTTCCTAAGTCTTGTATAAAATTTCTGGCGTAATTTACTAATCCTAAAAATTTTTGAAGGTCTTTTGTCTTATCTAAATTATTGGGCATTTCTAATACCTTTTTAGCTATATGAGGTTGTAGCTTTATTTTTCCGTCTCCTATAGTAACTCCTAAAAAGTTTATATACGTTTTACACAATTCCATTTTCTTTTTACTAACTATAATTCCTTTGTTTACAAATAATCTAAATACTGTCTGTAGGTGTCCTAAATGTTCTTGTAAGTCTTTGCTAAATACCAAAATATCATCTACATATACTAGCACAAAACGTTTGTATTCTCCAAATATCTCATCCATTTTTCTTTGGAAAATTGGAGGGGCAGTCTTAAGTCCAAATGGCATTGCTAGCCATTCGAAATGCCCTTCTGGACATGTAAAAGCTGTCCATTCTATACTATCAGGGTGCATCTTTACTTGCCAATATCCTGATTTACAGTCGAATTTGCTAAAAATTCTTTTTCCCTGTATTCTATTAAGTAATTCGCTTTTGTCTGGAAGTTTGTATGCATCTGTTCTTGTATTATCATTAAGTCTCTTATAGTTTATGACCATTCTGGCTTTTCCTCTGATTATTTCATTATGATTTCTAACCATAAAAGCCGCTGATCGGTGTCTAGAAGTAGATCTTCGAATTACACCTAGGGATAAAAGTTCTTTTATTTGGACTTGGAAATCTTCTATGTCTAAATTTGTTGCTTCTATTGCTGCTGTTTTTATTGTATATTCTGGGTTTATTATATCTAACCTACACATTATCTTATTGGCTTCCCAATGGAGTAAAGGTTTTTCCCCTATTATTTCTAATTCGTCTAAGGATTTTACTATATTATCTAAGTCTTTAGGCCCTTTGATATTTCCTATGCTTTTTAGTCCTTTATTGAAATTATAAAATGATGTTTCTATATTAATTAAAGTATAACTTTTTTCTCTTACTTCTTCATCAGAATTGTAACTTTCTTCTTCTTCATAGGCTTCTCTATTACATTCTTCTTTGGCCTGACATTTATTACAACAGGGCTTTTGTTTTTCTGTTTCATGCCTTCCTTTTGTTAATACTTCTTTTGTTTGTACAGGGGTATAGGTTGTCTGTTTAAAAAATGCTATGCCATCTCGTGTGATTAAACAACTTCCAGAGTCTTGAAATATAAATTTTAATCCTATGACTAAGTCTGTATTGATATTTAGATCTCTTACAAGTATGTTGTTTATGTCATAAGACGGGTTATAGAATTTTTTACAAGTATTTTGGAAACTTATTTTAGCTTTTTCTATGCAATATTCGTAGGTATTATAAGTGCCATCCATTTGCATTGCAACAACTGGCCTAGGTAATTTTGTTAATAGCTCTTGTGGGACTATCTTCTTATTTATTAGACAGCTAGTGCATCCTGGATCTAGTAGGGCTAGTGTTTCTATTTCAATATCTTCTATTTTGATTCTTGCTAATATTTTTATAGTTGCTATTTTTTTGTCTTCATTACAGATTAGTCCTGTGTCTATAATGTTTTTTATATTTAGATAGTTATCTTGTTCTTGGTTTGCTAATAAGGTTTCATTATTTTGAAGTAATATTTCTTCCTCTAATTTTCCTTTTCCTTTTTCCAGCGTTCTTATTCGATGATCTAGTTCTTGTATTTTCTCTTCTAATGAGTCTATTCTTATATTAATTATCTGATTATTTTCTCTTCTTATAGGTGGTCCTATTCTAATTCCTAATTCTGTTTCTATACAGGTTATGCATCCTTCCATAAAACAATTATTGCACTTTGCTCTTTTGTCTTTACTAGGGTACCATCTACAGAATCCACAGGGCTTACTATCTAATCCTCTGTTTCTTTCAAAATTGTGGTTACATTCTTGTATAATATTTGTCATATCAATGTATTGCAGTTCTTCTAGTTCTAGAGGCAATTTCAAATCTGTTCCTAATTCGTTAATAAAGTCGTCTTTTTCTGAGTCTGATGAGTCTGTTTTATTTCCTTCTGTAATTTCTATGCTTACTACTGAGTATATACTTTCTGTGTCTGACATATATTCATCTACATTTATTAAAGTCTCTTGTAGCTCTTCTATTAACTGAGAGTTTCTTGTTTTAGTGTTATATCTTTTAGGGCAGGTATTTGCCAGATGTTCTGAACTTCCACAAGTAAAACATTCTAATTTATTTCTATAGTTTCTTTCATCTCTGTATTTTCTTACATGCCTGTTTTTATCTAAGTATGGTTTCTTTGCTGATGATTTTCTTAGGTAATATTTCTTCTTATATGGTTTCCGATTATAGTATCTATTTTTATATTTTCTAGGCTTGTATGGTTTCTTGTCATAATGTTGAGTTGTATACATTACAGTTTTACAGAAATTCATTTCATTCTGTTTTAATTGTTTTTGTATTTGTATATTTGTACATTTTTCAGTTAATACTTCCATTACATGTTGTACTCTCTGTCCTATCGACCATTTTGCTGTTGGGTTTTGTATTACACCCTCTCTTTTATACCATCTCTCTTCTATTTCTCTACCTAATGCTCCTGGTAATTTGTTAAATAATTTTTTACCTAAGTCTTCATCAAAAGTGTTTCCGCTTAGTGTACAATAATAAAAGAACTCTCTTAAGAATTCTTTGATGTAACACCAGTTAGATATACTTAATTGTTCTAGTTTTATTAATGCATTTCTTTGAAGTATAATTGTTCCACTATTTGGGTCTTCTCCTGTAAGTAAACTATGCATTTTATTTGTGAAGTTATAAGGGTTTGCCCCCATATTTATTAGTGTCTGAAATTCTTGTGGGAAATTACTTTTGTATGCTTCCCATACTGCCTTAGATGATTCTCCTAAAAATGTCTCCATGTATCTATACATGGTTTCTGCATCTGTTTCTTGATAATTTTTAATAAAGTCTGCTACTACTATTCCTTTCCAAATGTCTATCGCTGAGTTCCAAAGTTGTGGATCATGGGCTGCAAGATTTAATATTTTTCCTTTGCTACCTCCTTCTTGTAGTCTAATAGGTTCTTCTATAGGCATTCTTTTACCCATAGGTTTTATTTTATCTGTCCTGATTTCTTCATCTGGGTTTACTCTCCATACTCTCCTTCTAGGCACATTTCCTGTACTAGTATCTATAGTATGAGTTTGTGAAGTCTTCTGGAAAGGTGTTGAACTACTCGACTCCATTAGTTCTTTTTCACTTACTATAGATGTAGTGTCTTCTTTATCATATCTATACCCTAAGTTATCTGTTCTTTCTTTACAATTTTTAAGGTGTATTATGGTCTCTTCTAGATTCATACTTCCTTTTAGACAATCTTTGCATTTGAAAAAATCGGATTTTTGTTCTGTATATAGTCTTTTAGCTCGTTCTATTACTTCGTCTACCGCATATGCTTCTTCTAGTATTTCTATATTCATAAGTTCTTCTTCTAATTCTACATCTTTTTCTTCAATGCTATTTTCGTCTATTTGCCTAGTATAGTTATAGTCTGTGAATCTTATTGAAGTTTCACCTTTTCTATTAGTATACATAACATGGTCTTCAGGTGTATATACTTTTGGTTTACTAAGTTTTTCTAAATTCCATTCTAGTCCTGCGTAGCTTTCTGGATCTATTTTTATTGGTTTAATTAATTTTATTCCTCTATTCCCCATAAGTTCTACTACATCGTCTATTTTTATTTTAAACTTGGTATTACTATTTGTTGCCATCTTTCCTATAAATCCTATACACATTAATAGATTCTTTCCTTTATCCATTTCTTCATATCCTTTAGTCTGTATTCCTATTTTTATATGTGATCCAAATTCTTGTAAATTCATTAGAAAGTCTGGACTAATGTAAAATATTCCCCCATTATTTGTCATATCTACTTCAGTTAGACCTATTATTGCCTTTTTTAAGTCTGTCCATCTATCATCATATAAGGTTATTAGCACTTTTGCTCCTAGATTTTTTCTGTTTAATCCTTTTATTCCTAATATAATTAATCCTAAATGAAGACACACCCATCTTTTTATCAAACAAGAATAGACAATAAGCTTATAAATAGGAATTTAAAAATATTAAGAGAAATTAATAGGACTGAAAAAAGACTCAAAAAAATTGCTAAAACAACAAATGAACTCTTAGTTGAAAATATAGATAGTGACTATAAATTAAATAGGTATATACAAAGGGATTTGACCGAAAACCTATCAGCAGTACGGTGGGAATTACAGGGAATAGAAACAGATAAACAGGCTTATAGAGATACCTTAAAGGAACAGCGAAAAAGAATTATAGCTAGTTTCTAAATAACAAAATAGATCCTTCTAGAAATTTAGAATATTTAGACTTGCGCATATATCCTGAAAAGAAATATAGAGCATTAAAAGACGGTACTTCTATTAAGTGTAACTTTAGCCAGGGAGAACACACTCTACATACCGAAGATAGACAATACAATACTTTAATAGACTTATTAATCAATTTTAGCAGTAAAATCCAGGAACAAGATAAGATAATCTTACAGCTTATAGAAAAAATAGAAGAAGCTCAGAACAGACATACAAAAACATTAGAAAAAATCGAAAGAAATCTAGACTTCATAAAAGAACAAGGTATTGAAAAAATTAGAAAAGGTACTTATAACGATATACAATCTTTTGATATAGACAAACAATTAAAAGAAATTAAAAAGGAAGTATTAAATATTAAAGAAATATCCCTTTCATGAATACAGATGACCCAATATATAAAAAAGCACTAGATTATAGTAGCCAATTCCAGGAGCCAGTAGGTTTCACTACACACATACCAGCAGCCCAGTCAGATAAAATAATTGTTAGACAAAATAATACAATTATAGCAATCTTATTAGAAATAAATCAAAAGCTAGAAAAACTACTAAAGAAAAAAGAAGAAAAAGAAAAATCTCATAGTACTAATATAGATGAACTAATTTCAAAACTAGAAAAAATAGAAATAACACCGCAAAAAGAAAGACTTAAAATAATCAGAAAACCACAAAAATGGACTTTCTTTCAGGTAGGAGAACCCGAATCGACGAAGTAGATAGACCAGAACCTAGTTATTCAAACAACCAGATAGGAAATAATTTGATATCTAGAATTTTCTCTAAAAAGGCAAGAGAAGAAGAAAATAGCGAACTTAGTCAGATTATAGATGTAGATAAAGACCTACAGCTTTTTAAACAACATCAATTAAAAGTATTAGATCCAAGAATATTATATAATACAAAGTATTTCTCTAGAAATAACCTACTTTATAGGCACTATAGAGAAGAGCAAATATCCGCATTAGGAGAAAATTCAGTACAATTAAATTTAGTAAATCAAGAATCCTTTAAAACTATTAAAAATACAAGAATGACAATGATGCATTTAGGATTAATTATATTAGGAATAAAAGGATTAAACAGAAAAAATCTAGGAGCAAAAGTGCTAATAACCTTATATGATGATAGATGGACAGACTTAAAAAAGGCAATAATAGGTCTAACTGAAGTAGATATGACAAATAATGGGGGAATATTTTACATTAGTCCAGACTTTCTAATGAATTTACAAGAATTTGGATCACATATAAAAATAGGAATACAGACTAAAGGATATGAAGAAATGGATAAAGGAAAGAATCTATTAATGTGTATAGGATTTATAGGAAAGATGGCAACAAATAGTAATACCAAGTTTAAAATAAAAATAGACGATGTAGTAGAACTTATGGGGAATAGAGGAATAAAATTAATTAAACCAATAAAAATAGATCCAGAAAGCTACGCAGGACTAGAATGGAATTTAGAAAAACTTAGTAAACCAAAAGTATATACACCTGAAGACCATGTTATGTATACTAATAGAAAAGGTGAAACTTCAATAAGATTCACAGACTATAACTATACTAGGCAAATAGACGAAAATAGCATTGAAGAAAAAGATGTAGAATTAGAAGAAGAACTTATGAATATAGAAATACTAGAAGAAGCATATGCGGTAGACGAAGTAATAGAACGAGCTAAAAGACTATATACAGAACAAAAATCCGATTTTTTCAAATGCAAAGATTGTCTAAAAGGAAGTATGAATCTAGAAGAGACCATAATACACCTTAAAAATTGTAAAGAAAGAACAGATAACTTAGGGTATAGATATGATAAAGAAGACACTACATCTATAGTAAGTGAAAAAGAACTAATGGAGTCGAGTAGTTCAACACCTTTCCAGAAGACTTCACAAACTCATACTATAGATACTAGTACAGGAAATGTGCCTAGAAGGAGAGTATGGAGAGTAAACCCAGATGAAGAAATCAGGACAGATAAAATAAAACCTATGGGTAAAAGAATGCCTATAGAAGAACCTATTAGACTACAAGAAGGAGGTAGCAAAGGAAAAATATTAAATCTTGCAGCCCATGATCCACAACTTTGGAACTCAGCGATAGACATTTGGAAAGGAATAGTAGTAGCAGACTTTATTAAAAATTATCAAGAAACAGATGCAGAAACCATGTATAGATACATGGAGACATTTTTAGGAGAATCATCTAAGGCAGTATGGGAAGCATACAAAAGTAATTTCCCACAAGAATTTCAGACACTAATAAATATGGGGGCAAACCCTTATAACTTCACAAATAAAATGCATAGTTTACTTACAGGAGAAGACCCAAATAGTGGAACAATTATACTTCAAAGAAATGCATTAATAAAACTAGAACAATTAAGTATATCTAACTGGTGTTACATCAAAGAATTCTTAAGAGAGTTCTTTTATTATTGTACACTAAGCGGAAACACTTTTGATGAAGACTTAGGTAAAAAATTATTTAACAAATTACCAGGAGCATTAGGTAGAGAAATAGAAGAGAGATGGTATAAAAGAGAGGGTGTAATACAAAACCCAACAGCAAAATGGTCGATAGGACAGAGAGTACAACATGTAATGGAAGTATTAACTGAAAAATGTACAAATATACAAATACAAAAACAATTAAAACAGAATGAAATGAATTTCTGTAAAACTGTAATGTATACAACTCAACATTATGACAAGAAACCATACAAGCCTAGAAAATATAAAAATAGATACTATAATCGGAAACCATATAAGAAGAAATATTACCTAAGAAAATCATCAGCAAAGAAACCATACTTAGATAAAAACAGGCATGTAAGAAAATACAGAGATGAAAGAAACTATAGAAATAAATTAGAATGTTTTACTTGTGGAAGTTCAGAACATCTGGCAAATACCTGCCCTAAAAGATATAACACTAAAACAAGAAACTCTCAGTTAATAGAAGAGCTACAAGAGACTTTAATAAATGTAGATGAATATATGTCAGACACAGAAAGTATATACTCAGTAGTAAGCATAGAAATTACAGAAGGAAATAAAACAGACTCATCAGACTCAGAAAAAGACGACTTTATTAACGAATTAGGAACAGATTTGAAATTGCCTCTAGAACTAGAAGAACTGCAATACATTGATATGACAAATATTATACAAGAATGTAACCACAATTTTGAAAGAAACAGAGGATTAGATAGTAAGCCCTGTGGATTCTGTAGATGGTACCCTAGTAAAGACAAAAGAGCAAAGTGCAATAATTGTTTTATGGAAGGATGCATAACCTGTATAGAAACAGAATTAGGAATTAGAATAGGACCACCTATAAGAAGAGAAAATAATCAGATAATTAATATAAGAATAGACTCATTAGAAGAGAAAATACAAGAACTAGATCATCGAATAAGAACGCTGGAAAAAGGAAAAGGAAAATTAGAGGAAGAAATATTACTTCAAAATAATGAAACCTTATTAGCAAACCAAGAACAAGATAACTATCTAAATATAAAAAACATTATAGACACAGGACTAATCTGTAATGAAGACAAAAAAATAGCAACTATAAAAATATTAGCAAGAATCAAAATAGAAGATATTGAAATAGAAACACTAGCCCTACTAGATCCAGGATGCACTAGCTGTCTAATAAATAAGAAGATAGTCCCACAAGAGCTATTAACAAAATTACCTAGGCCAGTTGTTGCAATGCAAATGGATGGCACTTATAATACCTACGAATATTGCATAGAAAAAGCTAAAATAAGTTTCCAAAATACTTGTAAAAAATTCTATAACCCGTCTTATGACATAAACAACATACTTGTAAGAGATCTAAATATCAATACAGACTTAGTCATAGGATTAAAATTTATATTTCAAGACTCTGGAAGTTGTTTAATCACACGAGATGGCATAGCATTTTTTAAACAGACAACCTATACCCCTGTACAAACAAAAGAAGTATTAACAAAAGGAAGGCATGAAACAGAAAAACAAAAGCCCTGTTGTAATAAATGTCAGGCCAAAGAAGAATGTAATAGAGAAGCCTATGAAGAAGAAGAAAGTTACAATTCTGATGAAGAAGTAAGAGAAAAAAGTTATACTTTAATTAATATAGAAACATCATTTTATAATTTCAATAAAGGACTAAAAAGCATAGGAAATATCAAAGGGCCTAAAGACTTAGATAATATAGTAAAATCCTTAGACGAATTAGAAATAATAGGGGAAAAACCTTTACTCCATTGGGAAGCCAATAAGATAATGTGTAGGTTAGATATAATAAACCCAGAATATACAATAAAAACAGCAGCAATAGAAGCAACAAATTTAGACATAGAAGATTTCCAAGTCCAAATAAAAGAACTTTTATCCCTAGGTGTAATTCGAAGATCTACTTCTAGACACCGATCAGCGGCTTTTATGGTTAGAAATCATAATGAAATAATCAGAGGAAAAGCCAGAATGGTCATAAACTATAAGAGACTTAATGATAATACAAGAACAGATGCATACAAACTTCCAGACAAAAGCGAATTACTTAATAGAATACAGGGAAAAAGAATTTTTAGCAAATTCGACTGTAAATCAGGATATTGGCAAGTAAAGATGCACCCTGATAGTATAGAATGGACAGCTTTTACATGTCCAGAAGGGCATTTCGAATGGCTAGCAATGCCATTTGGACTTAAGACTGCCCCTCCAATTTTCCAAAGAAAAATGGATGAGATATTTGGAGAATACAAACGTTTTGTGCTAGTATATGTAGATGATATTTTGGTATTTAGCAAAGACTTACAAGAACATTTAGGACACCTACAGACAGTATTTAGATTATTTGTAAACAAAGGAATTATAGTTAGTAAAAAGAAAATGGAATTGTGTAAAACGTATATAAACTTTTTAGGAGTTACTATAGGAGACGGAAAAATAAAGCTACAACCTCATATAGCTAAAAAGGTATTAGAAATGCCCAATAATTTAGATAAGACAAAAGACCTTCAAAAATTTTTAGGATTAGTAAATTACGCCAGAAATTTTATACAAGACTTAGGAAAAATAGCAGGACCATTATATGCTAAAACAGGAAGTAAAGGGCAAAAACATTTCAATACCGAAGATATGAAGTTAGTACAACAGATTAAAGAGAAGGTAAAGAATATCCCAGACTTAAATATCCCATTAGAATCAGACTATTTAATTATAGAAACAGATGGAAGTATCCAAGGATGGGGAGCGGTACTAAAGGCACGACCCTCTAAATATAGTCCCAAACAAGAAGAAAAGATTTGTGCCTATCAAAGTGGTAAGTATAAAGAAAAAGGAAATATGAGTAGCATAGACGCAGAAGTATTAGCTATAATATATGGGTTAAATAGTTTTAAGTTATATATTCTAAATAAAAACGAAATACTAGTTAGAACAGACTGTGAAGCCATAGTAAGATTTCATCAAAAGATAGATCAGAAGAATAGTAGTAAGAGGAGATGGCTAAACTTCATAGACACGATCTCAATATATCCTAATATAATCTTCGAATACATTAAAGGAAAGGATAATAATCTAGCAGATCAGTTAAGTAGATTAAATTTGAAAACGGTATAACAATAAGTTATTTTTCAGTATGCGGCCCAACTCAGGCACAAGACCAAAGCTACCAGAGATAGCCCAGACAGACAAAGGCAAAGGCCCAGCCTCTGCTTCAGACTCGTACGCTCAGACTCTTTTAACAAATGTACGTTTCAGACCTCAGACCTCGGTCGAAACTTTAGAAAGAATACATTTTGGAAAACATAATCTAATTTGTTATCCTAAATGTAACCTATCCTTTAAAGAAATGCCAGACTGTAAAATAGACAGACCTCAAAGATGTTTAATGGATAATTTATGGATAGCATACACTAAACGAGACATTAAATACTTCATAGCCACGTTAAATGCACTGGGACAGTATTTTACAGACAAAAATACGGAAAAGAAATTCAGATTTTATGTAGTAATACATGGAAAAATCAATGGTGTTTTTCAAACATGGCAAGAAGTAATAGACTCAATAAATGGAATAAAAAATCCTCTTTTCAAAGGTTTTAATGATTTAACTGAAGCCTTAGACTATGCAAGGGGATATTTGGGCCCAAATTATTTTATCTCTCCAGCCCTAAAACAAAGCCCAATCCAAATTCCACAATACAAGGTCCAGAAAGACACAGACAAAATAATTTTCTGCGACCACTGTGAATCCATGACAGAAGGGTTTAAAAGGCTAAATGCTAAGTGTGAAGCCCTAAGTCAAGAAAAGGATCAGCTACTACAGATACTCAGAAAGGAGAAAAACAGACAGACAAGCCCAGACACGAGTTCTCCATCTCAAGCCAAAATGGATGAGACGAGTGTGCATTCCTCTCAGAATGCAAATAAACCTACTATATCAGGTAAAGATATAGCTAGTCCGGCTCAAACGGTAGCCGGTAAAGACAAATCAAATCCGTTGAAGGCTGTCACTTTGCCAAAAAGTGAAACAGAACCAGCAACTCCTCCTAGAAGACGATTACCAAAATCATTCACCATGGGTGAAACAACTAGACAAAAGATCTTAAATAAGAAAAAGAAAAAGACTATAGAGGATATAATTAAAAAGACGCTGGAGGAAATGATCAAAGAAGTAGAACAAGACAAACATATGGACCAAACCCCAATCAGACTAGAAGATACTGGTCCAGAACCACCAGTCAGATTAGACGACATCATTTCAGATCCTGACCAAGATAACCGAAGACAGCAAACAACAGAAGAAAACAGTGTCCCAACCGAGGGTGAAGACGATCAAGACGCCCAAGACCCGTATGCAGGATATGATTCGGGAATGAGTTTTGACTCAATTGCCCTTCATAACCTAGATACCTAAGAAAGTTTAAAATCCGAAGTCAGACGAAGTCAGTCTATAAAGTCTATAATATTAGGTCTGTGAATAAGTCTAGTGGGGATGCCCACTAAGTGTCCTGTGAGTGCTTACTTTATCACTACTTTCCAAAAGGAAAGAAAAACTGATAAGCACGCGTCTTAGTTTTAATAGGTCAGAATAATAATGCACAATCTGAATCAATAATGCATGTGACGATGGGGCCCAAAGAGCACCCGGCATGAATTATTTGATAAAGATAAGCATTAAGTGTCGGCAAAATCCTGATCGTCCTTTACAAAGTGTCGGTCAGATCTTAGCCATTTATTTTCTACGACTCTTATCCTCCTCATCTATATATACCCCTCTTCAAACCAAAGAAAGACATACGAAAAAACCACAGAAAGAAAAAACACTCCCAAGTTTCCATCTACTCTCAGATGCCTAACTACTCCAAAAACCAAATCCAACTTTGAAAACACCCGAATCATCCCTAAGAACAAGTCTAAATATTTTTAAAAGTTTCTTAAGAGTCACCGGGGGTTCCCGAAAGGGAAACCTCGCTCGCGTCTTATAACATGTAAGTCTATTATTCATGTTTTCCCCATATGTAAATTATGTGTGTTTATTTTATGTTTTTATGTTAAAAATGTTTGAGTTATTTATATGATTGTTTATATGATTAAGAACAGTTTAATATGAATCATCCTAAGTAAAATGTTAGGCTCTTGAAAATATAGATAGTGACTATAAATTAAATAGGTATATACAAAGGGATTTGACCGAAAACCTATCAGCAGTACGGTGGGAATTACAGGGAATAGAAACAGATAAACAGGCTTATAGAGATACCTTAAAGGAACAGCGAAAAAGAATTATAGCTAGTTTCTAAATAACAAAATAGATCCTTCTAGAAATTTAGAATATTTAGACTTGCGCATATATCCTGAAAAGAAATATAGAGCATTAAAAGACGGTACTTCTATTAAGTGTAACTTTAGCCAGGGAGAACACACTCTACATACCGAAGATAGACAATACAATACTTTAATAGACTTATTAATCAATTTTAGCAGTAAAATCCAGGAACAAGATAAGATAATCTTACAGCTTATAGAAAAAATAGAAGAAGCTCAGAACAGACATACAAAAACATTAGAAAAAATCGAAAGAAATCTAGACTTCATAAAAGAACAAGGTATTGAAAAAATTAGAAAAGGTACTTATAACGATATACAATCTTTTGATATAGACAAACAATTAAAAGAAATTAAAAAGGAAGTATTAAATATTAAAGAAATATCCCTTTCATGAATACAGATGACCCAATATATAAAAAAGCACTAGATTATAGTAGCCAATTCCAGGAGCCAGTAGGTTTCACTACACACATACCAGCAGCCCAGTCAGATAAAATAATTGTTAGACAAAATAATACAATTATAGCAATCTTATTAGAAATAAATCAAAAGCTAGAAAAACTACTAAAGAAAAAAGAAGAAAAAGAAAAATCTCATAGTACTAATATAGATGAACTAATTTCAAAACTAGAAAAAATAGAAATAACACCGCAAAAAGAAAGACTTAAAATAATCAGAAAACCACAAAAATGGACTTTCTTTCAGGTAGGAGAACCCGAATCGACGAAGTAGATAGACCAGAACCTAGTTATTCAAACAACCAGATAGGAAATAATTTGATATCTAGAATTTTCTCTAAAAAGGCAAGAGAAGAAGAAAATAGCGAACTTAGTCAGATTATAGATGTAGATAAAGACCTACAGCTTTTTAAACAACATCAATTAAAAGTATTAGATCCAAGAATATTATATAATACAAAGTATTTCTCTAGAAATAACCTACTTTATAGGCACTATAGAGAAGAGCAAATATCCGCATTAGGAGAAAATTCAGTACAATTAAATTTAGTAAATCAAGAATCCTTTAAAACTATTAAAAATACAAGAATGACAATGATGCATTTAGGATTAATTATATTAGGAATAAAAGGATTAAACAGAAAAAATCTAGGAGCAAAAGTGCTAATAACCTTATATGATGATAGATGGACAGACTTAAAAAAGGCAATAATAGGTCTAACTGAAGTAGATATGACAAATAATGGGGGAATATTTTACATTAGTCCAGACTTTCTAATGAATTTACAAGAATTTGGATCACATATAAAAATAGGAATACAGACTAAAGGATATGAAGAAATGGATAAAGGAAAGAATCTATTAATGTGTATAGGATTTATAGGAAAGATGGCAACAAATAGTAATACCAAGTTTAAAATAAAAATAGACGATGTAGTAGAACTTATGGGGAATAGAGGAATAAAATTAATTAAACCAATAAAAATAGATCCAGAAAGCTACGCAGGACTAGAATGGAATTTAGAAAAACTTAGTAAACCAAAAGTATATACACCTGAAGACCATGTTATGTATACTAATAGAAAAGGTGAAACTTCAATAAGATTCACAGACTATAACTATACTAGGCAAATAGACGAAAATAGCATTGAAGAAAAAGATGTAGAATTAGAAGAAGAACTTATGAATATAGAAATACTAGAAGAAGCATATGCGGTAGACGAAGTAATAGAACGAGCTAAAAGACTATATACAGAACAAAAATCCGATTTTTTCAAATGCAAAGATTGTCTAAAAGGAAGTATGAATCTAGAAGAGACCATAATACACCTTAAAAATTGTAAAGAAAGAACAGATAACTTAGGGTATAGATATGATAAAGAAGACACTACATCTATAGTAAGTGAAAAAGAACTAATGGAGTCGAGTAGTTCAACACCTTTCCAGAAGACTTCACAAACTCATACTATAGATACTAGTACAGGAAATGTGCCTAGAAGGAGAGTATGGAGAGTAAACCCAGATGAAGAAATCAGGACAGATAAAATAAAACCTATGGGTAAAAGAATGCCTATAGAAGAACCTATTAGACTACAAGAAGGAGGTAGCAAAGGAAAAATATTAAATCTTGCAGCCCATGATCCACAACTTTGGAACTCAGCGATAGACATTTGGAAAGGAATAGTAGTAGCAGACTTTATTAAAAATTATCAAGAAACAGATGCAGAAACCATGTATAGATACATGGAGACATTTTTAGGAGAATCATCTAAGGCAGTATGGGAAGCATACAAAAGTAATTTCCCACAAGAATTTCAGACACTAATAAATATGGGGGCAAACCCTTATAACTTCACAAATAAAATGCATAGTTTACTTACAGGAGAAGACCCAAATAGTGGAACAATTATACTTCAAAGAAATGCATTAATAAAACTAGAACAATTAAGTATATCTAACTGGTGTTACATCAAAGAATTCTTAAGAGAGTTCTTTTATTATTGTACACTAAGCGGAAACACTTTTGATGAAGACTTAGGTAAAAAATTATTTAACAAATTACCAGGAGCATTAGGTAGAGAAATAGAAGAGAGATGGTATAAAAGAGAGGGTGTAATACAAAACCCAACAGCAAAATGGTCGATAGGACAGAGAGTACAACATGTAATGGAAGTATTAACTGAAAAATGTACAAATATACAAATACAAAAACAATTAAAACAGAATGAAATGAATTTCTGTAAAACTGTAATGTATACAACTCAACATTATGACAAGAAACCATACAAGCCTAGAAAATATAAAAATAGATACTATAATCGGAAACCATATAAGAAGAAATATTACCTAAGAAAATCATCAGCAAAGAAACCATACTTAGATAAAAACAGGCATGTAAGAAAATACAGAGATGAAAGAAACTATAGAAATAAATTAGAATGTTTTACTTGTGGAAGTTCAGAACATCTGGCAAATACCTGCCCTAAAAGATATAACACTAAAACAAGAAACTCTCAGTTAATAGAAGAGCTACAAGAGACTTTAATAAATGTAGATGAATATATGTCAGACACAGAAAGTATATACTCAGTAGTAAGCATAGAAATTACAGAAGGAAATAAAACAGACTCATCAGACTCAGAAAAAGACGACTTTATTAACGAATTAGGAACAGATTTGAAATTGCCTCTAGAACTAGAAGAACTGCAATACATTGATATGACAAATATTATACAAGAATGTAACCACAATTTTGAAAGAAACAGAGGATTAGATAGTAAGCCCTGTGGATTCTGTAGATGGTACCCTAGTAAAGACAAAAGAGCAAAGTGCAATAATTGTTTTATGGAAGGATGCATAACCTGTATAGAAACAGAATTAGGAATTAGAATAGGACCACCTATAAGAAGAGAAAATAATCAGATAATTAATATAAGAATAGACTCATTAGAAGAGAAAATACAAGAACTAGATCATCGAATAAGAACGCTGGAAAAAGGAAAAGGAAAATTAGAGGAAGAAATATTACTTCAAAATAATGAAACCTTATTAGCAAACCAAGAACAAGATAACTATCTAAATATAAAAAACATTATAGACACAGGACTAATCTGTAATGAAGACAAAAAAAATAGCAACTATAAAAATATTAGCAAGAATCAAAATAGAAGATATTGAAATAGAAACACTAGCCCTACTAGATCCAGGATGCACTAGCTGTCTAATAAATAAGAAGATAGTCCCACAAGAGCTATTAACAAAATTACCTAGGCCAGTTGTTGCAATGCAAATGGATGGCACTTATAATACCTACGAATATTGCATAGAAAAAGCTAAAATAAGTTTCCAAAATACTTGTAAAAAATTCTATAACCCGTCTTATGACATAAACAACATACTTGTAAGAGATCTAAATATCAATACAGACTTAGTCATAGGATTAAAATTTATATTTCAAGACTCTGGAAGTTGTTTAATCACACGAGATGGCATAGCATTTTTTAAACAGACAACCTATACCCCTGTACAAACAAAAGAAGTATTAACAAAAGGAAGGCATGAAACAGAAAAACAAAAGCCCTGTTGTAATAAATGTCAGGCCAAAAAAGAATGTAATAGAGAAGCCTATGAAGAAGAAGAAAGTTACAATTCTGATGAAGAAGTAAGAGAAAAAAGTTATACTTTAATTAATATAGAAACATCATTTTATAATTTCAATAAAGGACTAAAAAGCATAGGAAATATCAAAGGGCCTAAAGACTTAGATAATATAGTAAAATCCTTAGACGAATTAGAAATAATAGGGGAAAAACCTTTACTCCATTGGGAAGCCAATAAGATAATGTGTAGGTTAGATATAATAAACCCAGAATATACAATAAAAACAGCAGCAATAGAAGCAACAAATTTAGACATAGAAGATTTCCAAGTCCAAATAAAAGAACTTTTATCCCTAGGTGTAATTCGAAGATCTACTTCTAGACACCGATCAGCGGCTTTTATGGTTAGAAATCATAATGAAATAATCAGAGGAAAAGCCAGAATGGTCATAAACTATAAGAGACTTAATGATAATACAAGAACAGATGCATACAAACTTCCAGACAAAAGCGAATTACTTAATAGAATACAGGGAAAAAGAATTTTTAGCAAATTCGACTGTAAATCAGGATATTGGCAAGTAAAGATGCACCCTGATAGTATAGAATGGACAGCTTTTACATGTCCAGAAGGGCATTTCGAATGGCTAGCAATGCCATTTGGACTTAAGACTGCCCCTCCAATTTTCCAAAGAAAAATGGATGAGATATTTGGAGAATACAAACGTTTTGTGCTAGTATATGTAGATGATATTTTGGTATTTAGCAAAGACTTACAAGAACATTTAGGACACCTACAGACAGTATTTAGATTATTTGTAAACAAAGGAATTATAGTTAGTAAAAAGAAAATGGAATTGTGTAAAACGTATATAAACTTTTTAGGAGTTACTATAGGAGACGGAAAAATAAAGCTACAACCTCATATAGCTAAAAAGGTATTAGAAATGCCCAATAATTTAGATAAGACAAAAGACCTTCAAAAATTTTTAGGATTAGTAAATTACGCCAGAAATTTTATACAAGACTTAGGAAAAATAGCAGGACCATTATATGCTAAAACAGGAAGTAAAGGGCAAAAACATTTCAATACCGAAGATATGAAGTTAGTACAACAGATTAAAGAGAAGGTAAAGAATATCCCAGACTTAAATATCCCATTAGAATCAGACTATTTAATTATAGAAACAGATGGAAGTATCCAAGGATGGGGAGCGGTACTAAAGGCACGACCCTCTAAATATAGTCCCAAACAAGAAGAAAAGATTTGTGCCTATCAAAGTGGTAAGTATAAAGAAAAAGGAAATATGAGTAGCATAGACGCAGAAGTATTAGCTATAATATATGGGTTAAATAGTTTTAAGTTATATATTCTAAATAAAAACGAAATACTAGTTAGAACAGACTGTGAAGCCATAGTAAGATTTCATCAAAAGATAGATCAGAAGAATAGTAGTAAGAGGAGATGGCTAAACTTCATAGACACGATCTCAATATATCCTAATATAATCTTCGAATACATTAAAGGAAAGGATAATAATCTAGCAGATCAGTTAAGTAGATTAAATTTGAAAACGGTATAACAATAAGTTATTTTTCAGTATGCGGCCCAACTCAGGCACAAGACCAAAGCTACCAGAGATAGCCCAGACAGACAAAGGCAAAGGCCCAGCCTCTGCTTCAGACTCGTACGCTCAGACTCTTTTAACAAATGTACGTTTCAGACCTCAGACCTCGGTCGAAACTTTAGAAAGAATACATTTTGGAAAACATAATCTAATTTGTTATCCTAAATGTAACCTATCCTTTAAAGAAATGCCAGACTGTAAAATAGACAGACCTCAAAGATGTTTAATGGATAATTTATGGATAGCATACACTAAACGAGACATTAAATACTTCATAGCCACGTTAAATGCACTGGGACAGTATTTTACAGACAAAAATACGGAAAAGAAATTCAGATTTTATGTAGTAATACATGGAAAAATCAATGGTGTTTTTCAAACATGGCAAGAAGTAATAGACTCAATAAATGGAATAAAAAATCCTCTTTTCAAAGGTTTTAATGATTTAACTGAAGCCTTAGACTATGCAAGGGGATATTTGGGCCCAAATTATTTTATCTCTCCAGCCCTAAAACAAAGCCCAATCCAAATTCCACAATACAAGGTCCAGAAAGACACAGACAAAATAATTTTCTGCGACCACTGTGAATCCATGACAGAAGGGTTTAAAAGGCTAAATGCTAAGTGTGAAGCCCTAAGTCAAGAAAAGGATCAGCTACTACAGATACTCAGAAAGGAGAAAAACAGACAGACAAGCCCAGACACGAGTTCTCCATCTCAAGCCAAAATGGATGAGACGAGTGTGCATTCCTCTCAGAATGCAAATAAACCTACTATATCAGGTAAAGATATAGCTAGTCCGGCTCAAACGGTAGCCGGTAAAGACAAATCAAATCCGTTGAAGGCTGTCACTTTGCCAAAAAGTGAAACAGAACCAGCAACTCCTCCTAGAAGACGATTACCAAAATCATTCACCATGGGTGAAACAACTAGACAAAAGATCTTAAATAAGAAAAAGAAAAAGACTATAGAGGATATAATTAAAAAGACGCTGGAGGAAATGATCAAAGAAGTAGAACAAGACAAACATATGGACCAAACCCCAATCAGACTAGAAGATACTGGTCCAGAACCACCAGTCAGATTAGACGACATCATTTCAGATCCTGACCAAGATAACCGAAGACAGCAAACAACAGAAGAAAACAGTGTCCCAACCGAGGGTGAAGACGATCAAGACGCCCAAGACCCGTATGCAGGATATGATTCGGGAATGAGTTTTGACTCAATTGCCCTTCATAACCTAGATACCTAAGAAAGTTTAAAATCCGAAGTCAGACGAAGTCAGTCTATAAAGTCTATAATATTAGGTCTGTGAATAAGTCTAGTGGGGATGCCCACTAAGTGTCCTGTGAGTGCTTACTTTATCACTACTTTCCAAAAGGAAAGAAAAACTGATAAGCACGCGTCTTAGTTTTAATAGGTCAGAATAATAATGCACAATCTGAATCAATAATGCATGTGACGATGGGGCCCAAAGAGCACCCGGCATGAATTATTTGATAAAGATAAGCATTAAGTGTCGGCAAAATCCTGATCGTCCTTTACAAAGTGTCGGTCAGATCTTAGCCATTTATTTTCTACGACTCTTATCCTCCTCATCTATATATACCCCTCTTCAAACCAAAGAAAGACATACGAAAAAACCACAGAAAGAAAAAACACTCCCAAGTTTCCATCTACTCTCAGATGCCTAACTACTCCAAAAACCAAATCCAACTTTGAAAACACCCGAATCATCCCTAAGAACAAGTCTAAATATTTTTAAAAGTTTCTTAAGAGTCACCGGGGGTTCCCGAAAGGGAAACCTCGCTCGCGTCTTATAACATGTAAGTCTATTATTCATGTTTTCCCCATATGTAAATTATGTGTGTTTATTTTATGTTTTTATGTTAAAAATGTTTGAGTTATTTATATGATTGTTTATATGATTAAGAACAGTTTAATATGAATCATCCTAAGTAAAATGTTAGGCTCTTAGTTTCTTAATAACAACGATGGATTAATCTGTAAATTCCTAGGAACTTGATAGGTGAATTGTAGTCCGTGAGTAGGACGTTGTTATCACCATATACTGGGTGGGGTTAAAGAACTTGTTGTTAAGAATTAAAACTAAAGAGCAAGAGTTTGAACTGGTTGATTTGTGTTAAAAAAAAAGTTTTATGGAAGGATGCATTTTATTTGTGAAGTTATAAGGGTTTGCCCCCATATTTATTAGTGTCTGAAATTCTTGTGGGAAATTACTTTTGTATGCTTCCCATAGTAAGTGAAAAAGAACTAATGGAGTCGAAATTACCAGGAGCATTAGGTAGAGAAATAGAAGAGAGATAGTAAAGACAAAAGAGCAAAGTGCAATAATTGTTTTATGGAAGGAAAATAATAAATATTTTTAGAGTTTTAAATATAAAATATTTCAATGAAAAAGCTGAGAGATTTTAATTTTGTGAAATCCTACTCAGTACTCCCCCACTCGGTGTGTCTTTAACATGCAGATTATATATATTTTCCCCTAATTTTACCTTTTTTTTTTTTTTTTTTTTTTTTTTTTTTTTTTTAACACAAATCAACCAGTTCAAACTCTTGCTCTTTAGTTTTAATTCTTAACAACAAGTTCTTTAACCCCACCCAGTATATGGTGATAACAACGTCCTACTCACGGACTACAATTCACCTATCAAGTTCCTAGGAATTTACAGATTAATCCATCGTTGTTATTAAGAAACTAAGAGCCTAACATTTTACTTAGGATGATTCATATTAAACTGTTCTTAATCATATAAACAATCATATAAATAACTCAAACATTTTTAACATAAAAACATAAAATAAACACACATAATTTACATATGGGGAAAACATGAATAATAGACTTACATGTTATAAGACGCGAGCGAGGTTTCCCTTTCGGGAACCCCCGGTGACTCTTAAGAAACTTTTAAAAATATTTAGACTTGTTCTTAGGGATGATTCGGGTGTTTTCAAAGTTGGATTTGGTTTTTGGAGTAGTTAGGCATCTGAGAGTAGATGGAAACTTGGGAGTGTTTTTTCTTTCTGTGGTTTTTTCGTATGTCTTTCTTTGGTTTGAAGAGGGGTATATATAGATGAGGAGGATAAGAGTCGTAGAAAATAAATGGCTAAGATCTGACCGACACTTTGTAAAGGACGATCAGGATTTTGCCGACACTTAATGCTTATCTTTATCAAATAATTCATGCCGGGTGCTCTTTGGGCCCCATCGTCACATGCATTATTGATTCAGATTGTGCATTATTATTCTGACCTATTAAAACTAAGACGCGTGCTTATCAGTTTTTCTTTCCTTTTGGAAAGTAGTGATAAAGTAAGCACTCACAGGACACTTAGTGGGCATCCCCACTAGACTTATTCACAGACCTAATATTATAGACTTTATAGACTGACTTCGTCTGACTTCGGATTTTAAACTTTCTTAGGTATCTAGGTTATGAAGGGCAATTGAGTCAAAACTCATTCCCGAATCATATCCTGCATACGGGTCTTGGGCGTCTTGATCGTCTTCACCCTCGGTTGGGACACTGTTTTCTTCTGTTGTTTGCTGTCTTCGGTTATCTTGGTCAGGATCTGAAATGATGTCGTCTAATCTGACTGGTGGTTCTGGACCAGTATCTTCTAGTCTGATTGGGGTTTGGTCCATATGTTTGTCTTGTTCTACTTCTTTGATCATTTCCTCCAGCGTCTTTTTAATTATATCCTCTATAGTCTTTTTCTTTTTCTTATTTAAGATCTTTTGTCTAGTTGTTTCACCCATGGTGAATGATTTTGGTAATCGTCTTCTAGGAGGAGTTGCTGGTTCTGTTTCACTTTTTGGCAAAGTGACAGCCTTCAACGGATTTGATTTGTCTTTACCGGCTACCGTTTGAGCCGGACTAGCTATATCTTTACCTGATATAGTAGGTTTATTTGCATTCTGAGAGGAATGCACACTCGTCTCATCCATTTTGGCTTGAGATGGAGAACTCGTGTCTGGGCTTGTCTGTCTGTTTTTCTCCTTTCTGAGTATCTGTAGTAGCTGATCCTTTTCTTGACTTAGGGCTTCACACTTAGCATTTAGCCTTTTAAACCCTTCTGTCATGGATTCACAGTGGTCGCAGAAAATTATTTTGTCTGTGTCTTTCTGGACCTTGTATTGTGGAATTTGGATTGGGCTTTGTTTTAGGGCTGGAGAGATAAAATAATTTGGGCCCAAATATCCCCTTGCATAGTCTAAGGCTTCAGTTAAATCATTAAAACCTTTGAAAAGAGGATTTTTTATTCCATTTATTGAGTCTATTACTTCTTGCCATGTTTGAAAAACACCATTGATTTTTCCATGTATTACTACATAAAATCTGAATTTCTTTTCCGTATTTTTGTCTGTAAAATACTGTCCCAGTGCATTTAACGTGGCTATGAAGTATTTAATGTCTCGTTTAGTGTATGCTATCCATAAATTATCCATTAAACATCTTTGAGGTCTGTCTATTTTACAGTCTGGCATTTCTTTAAAGGATAGGTTACATTTAGGATAACAAATTAGATTATGTTTTCCAAAATGTATTCTTTCTAAAGTTTCGACCGAGGTCTGAGGTCTGAAACGTACATTTGTTAAAAGAGTCTGAGCGTACGAGTCTGAAGCAGAGGCTGGGCCTTTGCCTTTGTCTGTCTGGGCTATCTCTGGTAGCTTTGGTCTTGTGCCTGAGTTGGGCCGCATACTGAAAAATAACTTATTGTTATACCGTTTTCAAATTTAATCTACTTAACTGATCTGCTAGATTATTATCCTTTCCTTTAATGTATTCGAAGATTATATTAGGATATATTGAGATCGTGTCTATGAAGTTTAGCCATCTCCTCTTACTACTATTCTTCTGATCTATCTTTTGATGAAATCTTACTATGGCTTCACAGTCTGTTCTAACTAGTATTTCGTTTTTATTTAGAATATATAACTTAAAACTATTTAACCCATATATTATAGCTAATACTTCTGCGTCTATGCTACTCATATTTCCTTTTTCTTTATACTTACCACTTTGATAGGCACAAATCTTTTCTTCTTGTTTGGGACTATATTTAGAGGGTCGTGCCTTTAGTACCGCTCCCCATCCTTGGATACTTCCATCTGTTTCTATAATTAAATAGTCTGATTCTAATGGGATATTTAAGTCTGGGATATTCTTTACCTTCTCTTTAATCTGTTGTACTAACTTCATATCTTCGGTATTGAAATGTTTTTGCCCTTTACTTCCTGTTTTAGCATATAATGGTCCTGCTATTTTTCCTAAGTCTTGTATAAAATTTCTGGCGTAATTTACTAATCCTAAAAATTTTTGAAGGTCTTTTGTCTTATCTAAATTATTGGGCATTTCTAATACCTTTTTAGCTATATGAGGTTGTAGCTTTATTTTTCCGTCTCCTATAGTAACTCCTAAAAAGTTTATATACGTTTTACACAATTCCATTTTCTTTTTACTAACTATAATTCCTTTGTTTACAAATAATCTAAATACTGTCTGTAGGTGTCCTAAATGTTCTTGTAAGTCTTTGCTAAATACCAAAATATCATCTACATATACTAGCACAAAACGTTTGTATTCTCCAAATATCTCATCCATTTTTCTTTGGAAAATTGGAGGGGCAGTCTTAAGTCCAAATGGCATTGCTAGCCATTCGAAATGCCCTTCTGGACATGTAAAAGCTGTCCATTCTATACTATCAGGGTGCATCTTTACTTGCCAATATCCTGATTTACAGTCGAATTTGCTAAAAATTCTTTTTCCCTGTATTCTATTAAGTAATTCGCTTTTGTCTGGAAGTTTGTATGCATCTGTTCTTGTATTATCATTAAGTCTCTTATAGTTTATGACCATTCTGGCTTTTCCTCTGATTATTTCATTATGATTTCTAACCATAAAAGCCGCTGATCGGTGTCTAGAAGTAGATCTTCGAATTACACCTAGGGATAAAAGTTCTTTTATTTGGACTTGGAAATCTTCTATGTCTAAATTTGTTGCTTCTATTGCTGCTGTTTTTATTGTATATTCTGGGTTTATTATATCTAACCTACACATTATCTTATTGGCTTCCCAATGGAGTAAAGGTTTTTCCCCTATTATTTCTAATTCGTCTAAGGATTTTACTATATTATCTAAGTCTTTAGGCCCTTTGATATTTCCTATGCTTTTTAGTCCTTTATTGAAATTATAAAATGATGTTTCTATATTAATTAAAGTATAACTTTTTTCTCTTACTTCTTCATCAGAATTGTAACTTTCTTCTTCTTCATAGGCTTCTCTATTACATTCTTCTTTGGCCTGACATTTATTACAACAGGGCTTTTGTTTTTCTGTTTCATGCCTTCCTTTTGTTAATACTTCTTTTGTTTGTACAGGGGTATAGGTTGTCTGTTTAAAAAATGCTATGCCATCTCGTGTGATTAAACAACTTCCAGAGTCTTGAAATATAAATTTTAATCCTATGACTAAGTCTGTATTGATATTTAGATCTCTTACAAGTATGTTGTTTATGTCATAAGACGGGTTATAGAATTTTTTACAAGTATTTTGGAAACTTATTTTAGCTTTTTCTATGCAATATTCGTAGGTATTATAAGTGCCATCCATTTGCATTGCAACAACTGGCCTAGGTAATTTTGTTAATAGCTCTTGTGGGACTATCTTCTTATTTATTAGACAGCTAGTGCATCCTGGATCTAGTAGGGCTAGTGTTTCTATTTCAATATCTTCTATTTTGATTCTTGCTAATATTTTTATAGTTGCTATTTTTTTGTCTTCATTACAGATTAGTCCTGTGTCTATAATGTTTTTTATATTTAGATAGTTATCTTGTTCTTGGTTTGCTAATAAGGTTTCATTATTTTGAAGTAATATTTCTTCCTCTAATTTTCCTTTTCCTTTTTCCAGCGTTCTTATTCGATGATCTAGTTCTTGTATTTTCTCTTCTAATGAGTCTATTCTTATATTAATTATCTGATTATTTTCTCTTCTTATAGGTGGTCCTATTCTAATTCCTAATTCTGTTTCTATACAGGTTATGCATCCTTCCATAAAACAATTATTGCACTTTGCTCTTTTGTCTTTACTAGGGTACCATCTACAGAATCCACAGGGCTTACTATCTAATCCTCTGTTTCTTTCAAAATTGTGGTTACATTCTTGTATAATATTTGTCATATCAATGTATTGCAGTTCTTCTAGTTCTAGAGGCAATTTCAAATCTGTTCCTAATTCGTTAATAAAGTCGTCTTTTTCTGAGTCTGATGAGTCTGTTTTATTTCCTTCTGTAATTTCTATGCTTACTACTGAGTATATACTTTCTGTGTCTGACATATATTCATCTACATTTATTAAAGTCTCTTGTAGCTCTTCTATTAACTGAGAGTTTCTTGTTTTAGTGTTATATCTTTTAGGGCAGGTATTTGCCAGATGTTCTGAACTTCCACAAGTAAAACATTCTAATTTATTTCTATAGTTTCTTTCATCTCTGTATTTTCTTACATGCCTGTTTTTATCTAAGTATGGTTTCTTTGCTGATGATTTTCTTAGGTAATATTTCTTCTTATATGGTTTCCGATTATAGTATCTATTTTTATATTTTCTAGGCTTGTATGGTTTCTTGTCATAATGTTGAGTTGTATACATTACAGTTTTACAGAAATTCATTTCATTCTGTTTTAATTGTTTTTGTATTTGTATATTTGTACATTTTTCAGTTAATACTTCCATTACATGTTGTACTCTCTGTCCTATCGACCATTTTGCTGTTGGGTTTTGTATTACACCCTCTCTTTTATACCATCTCTCTTCTATTTCTCTACCTAATGCTCCTGGTAATTTGTTAAATAATTTTTTACCTAAGTCTTCATCAAAAGTGTTTCCGCTTAGTGTACAATAATAAAAGAACTCTCTTAAGAATTCTTTGATGTAACACCAGTTAGATATACTTAATTGTTCTAGTTTTATTAATGCATTTCTTTGAAGTATAATTATTCCACTATTTGGGTCTTCTCCTGTAAGTAAACTATGCATTTTATTTGTGAAGTTATAAGGGTTTGCCCCCATATTTATTAGTGTCTGAAATTCTTGTGGGAAATTACTTTTGTATGCTTCCCATACTGCCTTAGATGATTCTCCTAAAAATGTCTCCATGTATCTATACATGGTTTCTGCATCTGTTTCTTGATAATTTTTAATAAAGTCTGCTACTACTATTCCTTTCCAAATGTCTATCGCTGAGTTCCAAAGTTGTGGATCATGGGCTGCAAGATTTAATATTTTTCCTTTGCTACCTCCTTCTTGTAGTCTAATAGGTTCTTCTATAGGCATTCTTTTACCCATAGGTTTTATTTTATCTGTCCTGATTTCTTCATCTGGGTTTACTCTCCATACTCTCCTTCTAGGCACATTTCCTGTACTAGTATCTATAGTATGAGTTTGTGAAGTCTTCTGGAAAGGTGTTGAACTACTCGACTCCATTAGTTCTTTTTCACTTACTATAGATGTAGTGTCTTCTTTATCATATCTATACCCTAAGTTATCTGTTCTTTCTTTACAATTTTTAAGGTGTATTATGGTCTCTTCTAGATTCATACTTCCTTTTAGACAATCTTTGCATTTGAAAAAATCGGATTTTTGTTCTGTATATAGTCTTTTAGCTCGTTCTATTACTTCGTCTACCGCATATGCTTCTTCTAGTATTTCTATATTCATAAGTTCTTCTTCTAATTCTACATCTTTTTCTTCAATGCTATTTTCGTCTATTTGCCTAGTATAGTTATAGTCTGTGAATCTTATTGAAGTTTCACCTTTTCTATTAGTATACATAACATGGTCTTCAGGTGTATATACTTTTGGTTTACTAAGTTTTTCTAAATTCCATTCTAGTCCTGCGTAGCTTTCTGGATCTATTTTTATTGGTTTAATTAATTTTATTCCTCTATTCCCCATAAGTTCTACTACATCGTCTATTTTTATTTTAAACTTGGTATTACTATTTGTTGCCATCTTTCCTATAAATCCTATACACATTAATAGATTCTTTCCTTTATCCATTTCTTCATATCCTTTAGTCTGTATTCCTATTTTTATATGTGATCCAAATTCTTGTAAATTCATTAGAAAGTCTGGACTAATGTAAAATATTCCCCCATTATTTGTCATATCTACTTCAGTTAGACCTATTATTGCCTTTTTTAAGTCTGTCCATCTATCATCATATAAGGTTATTAGCACTTTTGCTCCTAGATTTTTTCTGTTTAATCCTTTTATTCCTAATATAATTAATCCTAAATGCATCATTGTCATTCTTGTATTTTTAATAGTTTTAAAGGATTCTTGATTTACTAAATTTAATTGTACTGAATTTTCTCCTAATGCGGATATTTGCTCTTCTCTATAGTGCCTATAAAGTAGGTTATTTCTAGAGAAATACTTTGTATTATATAATATTCTTGGATCTAATACTTTTAATTGATGTTGTTTAAAAAGCTGTAGGTCTTTATCTACATCTATAATCTGACTAAGTTCGCTATTTTCTTCTTCTCTTGCCTTTTTAGAGAAAATTCTAGATATCAAATTATTTCCTATCTGGTTGTTTGAATAACTAGGTTCTGGTCTATCTACTTCGTCGATTCGGGTTCTCCTACCTGAAAGAAAGTCCATTTTTGTGGTTTTCTGATTATTTTAAGTCTTTCTTTTTGCGGTGTTATTTCTATTTTTTCTAGTTTTGAAATTAGTTCATCTATATTAGTACTATGAGATTTTTCTTTTTCTTCTTTTTTCTTTAGTAGTTTTTCTAGCTTTTGATTTATTTCTAATAAGATTGCTATAATTGTATTATTTTGTCTAACAATTATTTTATCTGACTGGGCTGCTGGTATGTGTGTAGTGAAACCTACTGGCTCCTGGAATTGGCTACTATAATCTAGTGCTTTTTTATATATTGGGTCATCTGTATTCATGAAAGGGATATTTCTTTAATATTTAATACTTCCTTTTTAATTTCTTTTAATTGTTTGTCTATATCAAAAGATTGTATATCGTTATAAGTACCTTTTCTAATTTTTTCAATACCTTGTTCTTTTATGAAGTCTAGATTTCTTTCGATTTTTTCTAATGTTTTTGTATGTCTGTTCTGAGCTTCTTCTATTTTTTCTATAAGCTGTAAGATTATCTTATCTTGTTCCTGGATTTTACTGCTAAAATTGATTAATAAGTCTATTAAAGTATTGTATTGTCTATCTTCGGTATGTAGAGTGTGTTCTCCCTGGCTAAAGTTACACTTAATAGAAGTACCGTCTTTTAATGCTCTATATTTCTTTTCAGGATATATGCGCAAGTCTAAATATTCTAAATTTCTAGAAGGATCTATTTTGTTATTTAGAAACTAGCTATAATTCTTTTTCGCTGTTCCTTTAAGGTATCTCTATAAGCCTGTTTATCTGTTTCTATTCCCTGTAATTCCCACCGTACTGCTGATAGGTTTTCGGTCAAATCCCTTTGTATATACCTATTTAATTTATAGTCACTATCTATATTTTCAACTAAGAGTTCATTTGTTGTTTTAGCAATTTTTTTGAGTCTTTTTTCAGTCCTATTAATTTCTCTTAATATTTTTAAATTCCTATTTATAAGCTTATTGTCTATTCTTGTTTGATAAAAAGATGGGTGTGTCTTCATTAACCTAAGGGAATTTTACTTAATCTGTCGTTAATCTTTTTTATCTCTTGCCGACTTCTATGTATATGATGATTACACACTCTAATATTATATTGTAATAACCTCTTTTGTTCCACTATATCTTTTATTCCTTTCCTAAGAGAGTCTTTATATTTTTTCGTAAAATCGTATAGTCTGTTTCCAAAAGTTTCTCTAGAGGCTTTCCACTGTTTTATATCTTCAAAATACTGCTTTTTTATTTCTATTTCTTGTTGAATATGTCTAGCTAGGAGCAAGAAGATCTTAGGCTAAAATATTTATGAGACAACTCAACCTAGCTAGACATATTCAACAAGAAATAGAAATAAAAAAGCAGTATTTTGAAGATATAAAACAGTGGAAAGCCTCTAGAGAAACTTTTGGAAACAGACTATACGATTTTACGAAAAAATATAAAGACTCTCTTAGGAAAGGAATAAAAGATATAGTGGAACAAAAGAGGTTATTACAATATAATATTAGAGTGTGTAATCATCATATACATAGAAGTCGGCAAGAGATAAAAAAGATTAACGACAGATTAAGTAAAATTCCCTTAGGTTAATGAAGACACACCCATCTTTTTATCAAACAAGAATAGACAATAAGCTTATAAATAGGAATTTAAAAATATTAAGAGAAATTAATAGGACTGAAAAAAGACTCAAAAAAATTGCTAAAACAACAAATGAACTCTTAGTTGAAAATATAGATAGTGACTATAAATTAAATAGGTATATACAAAGGGATTTGACCGAAAACCTATCAGCAGTACGGTGGGAATTACAGGGAATAGAAACAGATAAACAGGCTTATAGAGATACCTTAAAGGAACAGCGAAAAAGAATTATAGCTAGTTTCTAAATAACAAAATAGATCCTTCTAGAAATTTAGAATATTTAGACTTGCGCATATATCCTGAAAAGAAATATAGAGCATTAAAAGACGGTACTTCTATTAAGTGTAACTTTAGCCAGGGAGAACACACTCTACATACCGAAGATAGACAATACAATACTTTAATAGACTTATTAATCAATTTTAGCAGTAAAATCCAGGAACAAGATAAGATAATCTTACAGCTTATAGAAAAAATAGAAGAAGCTCAGAACAGACATACAAAAACATTAGAAAAAATCGAAAGAAATCTAGACTTCATAAAAGAACAAGGTATTGAAAAAATTAGAAAAGGTACTTATAACGATATACAATCTTTTGATATAGACAAACAATTAAAAGAAATTAAAAAGGAAGTATTAAATATTAAAGAAATATCCCTTTCATGAATACAGATGACCCAATATATAAAAAAGCACTAGATTATAGTAGCCAATTCCAGGAGCCAGTAGGTTTCACTACACACATACCAGCAGCCCAGTCAGATAAAATAATTGTTAGACAAAATAATACAATTATAGCAATCTTATTAGAAATAAATCAAAAGCTAGAAAAACTACTAAAGAAAAAAGAAGAAAAAGAAAAATCTCATAGTACTAATATAGATGAACTAATTTCAAAACTAGAAAAAATAGAAATAACACCGCAAAAAGAAAGACTTAAAATAATCAGAAAACCACAAAAATGGACTTTCTTTCAGGTAGGAGAACCCGAATCGACGAAGTAGATAGACCAGAACCTAGTTATTCAAACAACCAGATAGGAAATAATTTGATATCTAGAATTTTCTCTAAAAAGGCAAGAGAAGAAGAAAATAGCGAACTTAGTCAGATTATAGATGTAGATAAAGACCTACAGCTTTTTAAACAACATCAATTAAAAGTATTAGATCCAAGAATATTATATAATACAAAGTATTTCTCTAGAAATAACCTACTTTATAGGCACTATAGAGAAGAGCAAATATCCGCATTAGGAGAAAATTCAGTACAATTAAATTTAGTAAATCAAGAATCCTTTAAAACTATTAAAAATACAAGAATGACAATGATGCATTTAGGATTAATTATATTAGGAATAAAAGGATTAAACAGAAAAAATCTAGGAGCAAAAGTGCTAATAACCTTATATGATGATAGATGGACAGACTTAAAAAAGGCAATAATAGGTCTAACTGAAGTAGATATGACAAATAATGGGGGAATATTTTACATTAGTCCAGACTTTCTAATGAATTTACAAGAATTTGGATCACATATAAAAATAGGAATACAGACTAAAGGATATGAAGAAATGGATAAAGGAAAGAATCTATTAATGTGTATAGGATTTATAGGAAAGATGGCAACAAATAGTAATACCAAGTTTAAAATAAAAATAGACGATGTAGTAGAACTTATGGGGAATAGAGGAATAAAATTAATTAAACCAATAAAAATAGATCCAGAAAGCTACGCAGGACTAGAATGGAATTTAGAAAAACTTAGTAAACCAAAAGTATATACACCTGAAGACCATGTTATGTATACTAATAGAAAAGGTGAAACTTCAATAAGATTCACAGACTATAACTATACTAGGCAAATAGACGAAAATAGCATTGAAGAAAAAGATGTAGAATTAGAAGAAGAACTTATGAATATAGAAATACTAGAAGAAGCATATGCGGTAGACGAAGTAATAGAACGAGCTAAAAGACTATATACAGAACAAAAATCCGATTTTTTCAAATGCAAAGATTGTCTAAAAGGAAGTATGAATCTAGAAGAGACCATAATACACCTTAAAAATTGTAAAGAAAGAACAGATAACTTAGGGTATAGATATGATAAAGAAGACACTACATCTATAGTAAGTGAAAAAGAACTAATGGAGTCGAGTAGTTCAACACCTTTCCAGAAGACTTCACAAACTCATACTATAGATACTAGTACAGGAAATGTGCCTAGAAGGAGAGTATGGAGAGTAAACCCAGATGAAGAAATCAGGACAGATAAAATAAAACCTATGGGTAAAAGAATGCCTATAGAAGAACCTATTAGACTACAAGAAGGAGGTAGCAAAGGAAAAATATTAAATCTTGCAGCCCATGATCCACAACTTTGGAACTCAGCGATAGACATTTGGAAAGGAATAGTAGTAGCAGACTTTATTAAAAATTATCAAGAAACAGATGCAGAAACCATGTATAGATACATGGAGACATTTTTAGGAGAATCATCTAAGGCAGTATGGGAAGCATACAAAAGTAATTTCCCACAAGAATTTCAGACACTAATAAATATGGGGGCAAACCCTTATAACTTCACAAATAAAATGCATAGTTTACTTACAGGAGAAGACCCAAATAGTGGAATAATTATACTTCAAAGAAATGCATTAATAAAACTAGAACAATTAAGTATATCTAACTGGTGTTACATCAAAGAATTCTTAAGAGAGTTCTTTTATTATTGTACACTAAGCGGAAACACTTTTGATGAAGACTTAGGTAAAAAATTATTTAACAAATTACCAGGAGCATTAGGTAGAGAAATAGAAGAGAGATGGTATAAAAGAGAGGGTGTAATACAAAACCCAACAGCAAAATGGTCGATAGGACAGAGAGTACAACATGTAATGGAAGTATTAACTGAAAAATGTACAAATATACAAATACAAAAACAATTAAAACAGAATGAAATGAATTTCTGTAAAACTGTAATGTATACAACTCAACATTATGACAAGAAACCATACAAGCCTAGAAAATATAAAAATAGATACTATAATCGGAAACCATATAAGAAGAAATATTACCTAAGAAAATCATCAGCAAAGAAACCATACTTAGATAAAAACAGGCATGTAAGAAAATACAGAGATGAAAGAAACTATAGAAATAAATTAGAATGTTTTACTTGTGGAAGTTCAGAACATCTGGCAAATACCTGCCCTAAAAGATATAACACTAAAACAAGAAACTCTCAGTTAATAGAAGAGCTACAAGAGACTTTAATAAATGTAGATGAATATATGTCAGACACAGAAAGTATATACTCAGTAGTAAGCATAGAAATTACAGAAGGAAATAAAACAGACTCATCAGACTCAGAAAAAGACGACTTTATTAACGAATTAGGAACAGATTTGAAATTGCCTCTAGAACTAGAAGAACTGCAATACATTGATATGACAAATATTATACAAGAATGTAACCACAATTTTGAAAGAAACAGAGGATTAGATAGTAAGCCCTGTGGATTCTGTAGATGGTACCCTAGTAAAGACAAAAGAGCAAAGTGCAATAATTGTTTTATGGAAGGATGCATAACCTGTATAGAAACAGAATTAGGAATTAGAATAGGACCACCTATAAGAAGAGAAAATAATCAGATAATTAATATAAGAATAGACTCATTAGAAGAGAAAATACAAGAACTAGATCATCGAATAAGAACGCTGGAAAAAGGAAAAGGAAAATTAGAGGAAGAAATATTACTTCAAAATAATGAAACCTTATTAGCAAACCAAGAACAAGATAACTATCTAAATATAAAAAACATTATAGACACAGGACTAATCTGTAATGAAGACAAAAAAAATAGCAACTATAAAAATATTAGCAAGAATCAAAATAGAAGATATTGAAATAGAAACACTAGCCCTACTAGATCCAGGATGCACTAGCTGTCTAATAAATAAGAAGATAGTCCCACAAGAGCTATTAACAAAATTACCTAGGCCAGTTGTTGCAATGCAAATGGATGGCACTTATAATACCTACGAATATTGCATAGAAAAAGCTAAAATAAGTTTCCAAAATACTTGTAAAAAATTCTATAACCCGTCTTATGACATAAACAACATACTTGTAAGAGATCTAAATATCAATACAGACTTAGTCATAGGATTAAAATTTATATTTCAAGACTCTGGAAGTTGTTTAATCACACGAGATGGCATAGCATTTTTTAAACAGACAACCTATACCCCTGTACAAACAAAAGAAGTATTAACAAAAGGAAGGCATGAAACAGAAAAACAAAAGCCCTGTTGTAATAAATGTCAGGCCAAAGAAGAATGTAATAGAGAAGCCTATGAAGAAGAAGAAAGTTACAATTCTGATGAAGAAGTAAGAGAAAAAAGTTATACTTTAATTAATATAGAAACATCATTTTATAATTTCAATAAAGGACTAAAAAGCATAGGAAATATCAAAGGGCCTAAAGACTTAGATAATATAGTAAAATCCTTAGACGAATTAGAAATAATAGGGGAAAAACCTTTACTCCATTGGGAAGCCAATAAGATAATGTGTAGGTTAGATATAATAAACCCAGAATATACAATAAAAACAGCAGCAATAGAAGCAACAAATTTAGACATAGAAGATTTCCAAGTCCAAATAAAAGAACTTTTATCCCTAGGTGTAATTCGAAGATCTACTTCTAGACACCGATCAGCGGCTTTTATGGTTAGAAATCATAATGAAATAATCAGAGGAAAAGCCAGAATGGTCATAAACTATAAGAGACTTAATGATAATACAAGAACAGATGCATACAAACTTCCAGACAAAAGCGAATTACTTAATAGAATACAGGGAAAAAGAATTTTTAGCAAATTCGACTGTAAATCAGGATATTGGCAAGTAAAGATGCACCCTGATAGTATAGAATGGACAGCTTTTACATGTCCAGAAGGGCATTTCGAATGGCTAGCAATGCCATTTGGACTTAAGACTGCCCCTCCAATTTTCCAAAGAAAAATGGATGAGATATTTGGAGAATACAAACGTTTTGTGCTAGTATATGTAGATGATATTTTGGTATTTAGCAAAGACTTACAAGAACATTTAGGACACCTACAGACAGTATTTAGATTATTTGTAAACAAAGGAATTATAGTTAGTAAAAAGAAAATGGAATTGTGTAAAACGTATATAAACTTTTTAGGAGTTACTATAGGAGACGGAAAAATAAAGCTACAACCTCATATAGCTAAAAAGGTATTAGAAATGCCCAATAATTTAGATAAGACAAAAGACCTTCAAAAATTTTTAGGATTAGTAAATTACGCCAGAAATTTTATACAAGACTTAGGAAAAATAGCAGGACCATTATATGCTAAAACAGGAAGTAAAGGGCAAAAACATTTCAATACCGAAGATATGAAGTTAGTACAACAGATTAAAGAGAAGGTAAAGAATATCCCAGACTTAAATATCCCATTAGAATCAGACTATTTAATTATAGAAACAGATGGAAGTATCCAAGGATGGGGAGCGGTACTAAAGGCACGACCCTCTAAATATAGTCCCAAACAAGAAGAAAAGATTTGTGCCTATCAAAGTGGTAAGTATAAAGAAAAAGGAAATATGAGTAGCATAGACGCAGAAGTATTAGCTATAATATATGGGTTAAATAGTTTTAAGTTATATATTCTAAATAAAAACGAAATACTAGTTAGAACAGACTGTGAAGCCATAGTAAGATTTCATCAAAAGATAGATCAGAAGAATAGTAGTAAGAGGAGATGGCTAAACTTCATAGACACGATCTCAATATATCCTAATATAATCTTCGAATACATTAAAGGAAAGGATAATAATCTAGCAGATCAGTTAAGTAGATTAAATTTGAAAACGGTATAACAATAAGTTATTTTTCAGTATGCGGCCCAACTCAGGCACAAGACCAAAGCTACCAGAGATAGCCCAGACAGACAAAGGCAAAGGCCCAGCCTCTGCTTCAGACTCGTACGCTCAGACTCTTTTAACAAATGTACGTTTCAGACCTCAGACCTCGGTCGAAACTTTAGAAAGAATACATTTTGGAAAACATAATCTAATTTGTTATCCTAAATGTAACCTATCCTTTAAAGAAATGCCAGACTGTAAAATAGACAGACCTCAAAGATGTTTAATGGATAATTTATGGATAGCATACACTAAACGAGACATTAAATACTTCATAGCCACGTTAAATGCACTGGGACAGTATTTTACAGACAAAAATACGGAAAAGAAATTCAGATTTTATGTAGTAATACATGGAAAAATCAATGGTGTTTTTCAAACATGGCAAGAAGTAATAGACTCAATAAATGGAATAAAAAATCCTCTTTTCAAAGGTTTTAATGATTTAACTGAAGCCTTAGACTATGCAAGGGGATATTTGGGCCCAAATTATTTTATCTCTCCAGCCCTAAAACAAAGCCCAATCCAAATTCCACAATACAAGGTCCAGAAAGACACAGACAAAATAATTTTCTGCGACCACTGTGAATCCATGACAGAAGGGTTTAAAAGGCTAAATGCTAAGTGTGAAGCCCTAAGTCAAGAAAAGGATCAGCTACTACAGATACTCAGAAAGGAGAAAAACAGACAGACAAGCCCAGACACGAGTTCTCCATCTCAAGCCAAAATGGATGAGACGAGTGTGCATTCCTCTCAGAATGCAAATAAACCTACTATATCAGGTAAAGATATAGCTAGTCCGGCTCAAACGGTAGCCGGTAAAGACAAATCAAATCCGTTGAAGGCTGTCACTTTGCCAAAAAGTGAAACAGAACCAGCAACTCCTCCTAGAAGACGATTACCAAAATCATTCACCATGGGTGAAACAACTAGACAAAAGATCTTAAATAAGAAAAAGAAAAAGACTATAGAGGATATAATTAAAAAGACGCTGGAGGAAATGATCAAAGAAGTAGAACAAGACAAACATATGGACCAAACCCCAATCAGACTAGAAGATACTGGTCCAGAACCACCAGTCAGATTAGACGACATCATTTCAGATCCTGACCAAGATAACCGAAGACAGCAAACAACAGAAGAAAACAGTGTCCCAACCGAGGGTGAAGACGATCAAGACGCCCAAGACCCGTATGCAGGATATGATTCGGGAATGAGTTTTGACTCAATTGCCCTTCATAACCTAGATACCTAAGAAAGTTTAAAATCCGAAGTCAGACGAAGTCAGTCTATAAAGTCTATAATATTAGGTCTGTGAATAAGTCTAGTGGGGATGCCCACTAAGTGTCCTGTGAGTGCTTACTTTATCACTACTTTCCAAAAGGAAAGAAAAACTGATAAGCACGCGTCTTAGTTTTAATAGGTCAGAATAATAATGCACAATCTGAATCAATAATGCATGTGACGATGGGGCCCAAAGAGCACCCGGCATGAATTATTTGATAAAGATAAGCATTAAGTGTCGGCAAAATCCTGATCGTCCTTTACAAAGTGTCGGTCAGATCTTAGCCATTTATTTTCTACGACTCTTATCCTCCTCATCTATATATACCCCTCTTCAAACCAAAGAAAGACATACGAAAAAACCACAGAAAGAAAAAACACTCCCAAGTTTCCATCTACTCTCAGATGCCTAACTACTCCAAAAACCAAATCCAACTTTGAAAACACCCGAATCATCCCTAAGAACAAGTCTAAATATTTTTAAAAGTTTCTTAAGAGTCACCGGGGGTTCCCGAAAGGGAAACCTCGCTCGCGTCTTATAACATGTAAGTCTATTATTCATGTTTTCCCCATATGTAAATTATGTGTGTTTATTTTATGTTTTTATGTTAAAAATGTTTGAGTTATTTATATGATTGTTTATATGATTAAGAACAGTTTAATATGAATCATCCTAAGTAAAATGTTAGGCTCTTAGTTTCTTAATAACAACGATGGATTAATCTGTAAATTCCTAGGAACTTGATAGGTGAATTGTAGTCCGTGAGTAGGACGTTGTTATCACCATATACTGGGTGGGGTTAAAGAACTTGTTGTTAAGAATTAAAACTAAAGAGCAAGAGTTTGAACTGGTTGATTTGTGTTAAAAAAAAAAAAAAAAAAAAAAAAAAAAAAAAAAAAGGTAAAATTAGGGGAAAATATATATAATCTGCATGTTAAAGACACACAGCCATCTCCTCTTACTACTATTCTTCTGATCTATCTTTTGATGAAATCTTACTATGGCTTCACAGTCTGTTCTAACTAGTAATGCCCAATAATTTAGATAAGACAAAAGACCTTCAAAAATTTTTAGGATTAGTAAATTACGCCAGAAATTTTATACAAGACTTAGGAAAAATAGCAGGACCATTATATGCTAAAACAGGAAGTAAAGGGCAAAAACATTTCAATACCGAAGATATGGGGGAGTACTGAGTAGGATTTCACAAAATTAAAATCTCTCAGCTTTTTCATTGAAATATTTTATATTTAAAACTCTAAAAATAAGGATTCTTGATTTACTAAATTTAATTGTACTGAATTTTCTCCTAATGCGGATATTTGCTCTTCTCTATAGTGCCTAAACGGTAGCCGGTAAAGACAAATCAAATCCGTTGAAGGCTGTCACTTTGCCAAAAAGTGAAACAGAACCAGCAACTCCTCCTAGAAGACGATTACCAAAATCATTCACCATGGGTGAAACAACTAGACAAAATAATAAATATTTTTAGAGTTTTAAATATAAAATATTTCAATGAAAAAGCTGAGAGATTTTAATTTTGTGAAATCCTACTCAGTACTCCCCCACTCGGTGTGTCTTTAACATGCAGATTATATATATTTTCCCCTAATTTTACCTTTTTTTTTTTTTTTTTTTTTTTTTTTTTTTTTTTTAACACAAATCAACCAGTTCAAACTCTTGCTCTTTAGTTTTAATTCTTAACAACAAGTTCTTTAACCCCACCCAGTATATGGTGATAACAACGTCCTACTCACGGACTACAATTCACCTATCAAGTTCCTAGGAATTTACAGATTAATCCATCGTTGTTATTAAGAAACTAAGAGCCTAACATTTTACTTAGGATGATTCATATTAAACTGTTCTTAATCATATAAACAATCATATAAATAACTCAAACATTTTTAACATAAAAACATAAAATAAACACACATAATTTACATATGGGGAAAACATGAATAATAGACTTACATGTTATAAGACGCGAGCGAGGTTTCCCTTTCGGGAACCCCCGGTGACTCTTAAGAAACTTTTAAAAATATTTAGACTTGTTCTTAGGGATGATTCGGGTGTTTTCAAAGTTGGATTTGGTTTTTGGAGTAGTTAGGCATCTGAGAGTAGATGGAAACTTGGGAGTGTTTTTTCTTTCTGTGGTTTTTTCGTATGTCTTTCTTTGGTTTGAAGAGGGGTATATATAGATGAGGAGGATAAGAGTCGTAGAAAATAAATGGCTAAGATCTGACCGACACTTTGTAAAGGACGATCAGGATTTTGCCGACACTTAATGCTTATCTTTATCAAATAATTCATGCCGGGTGCTCTTTGGGCCCCATCGTCACATGCATTATTGATTCAGATTGTGCATTATTATTCTGACCTATTAAAACTAAGACGCGTGCTTATCAGTTTTTCTTTCCTTTTGGAAAGTAGTGATAAAGTAAGCACTCACAGGACACTTAGTGGGCATCCCCACTAGACTTATTCACAGACCTAATATTATAGACTTTATAGACTGACTTCGTCTGACTTCGGATTTTAAACTTTCTTAGGTATCTAGGTTATGAAGGGCAATTGAGTCAAAACTCATTCCCGAATCATATCCTGCATACGGGTCTTGGGCGTCTTGATCGTCTTCACCCTCGGTTGGGACACTGTTTTCTTCTGTTGTTTGCTGTCTTCGGTTATCTTGGTCAGGATCTGAAATGATGTCGTCTAATCTGACTGGTGGTTCTGGACCAGTATCTTCTAGTCTGATTGGGGTTTGGTCCATATGTTTGTCTTGTTCTACTTCTTTGATCATTTCCTCCAGCGTCTTTTTAATTATATCCTCTATAGTCTTTTTCTTTTTCTTATTTAAGATCTTTTGTCTAGTTGTTTCACCCATGGTGAATGATTTTGGTAATCGTCTTCTAGGAGGAGTTGCTGGTTCTGTTTCACTTTTTGGCAAAGTGACAGCCTTCAACGGATTTGATTTGTCTTTACCGGCTACCGTTTGAGCCGGACTAGCTATATCTTTACCTGATATAGTAGGTTTATTTGCATTCTGAGAGGAATGCACACTCGTCTCATCCATTTTGGCTTGAGATGGAGAACTCGTGTCTGGGCTTGTCTGTCTGTTTTTCTCCTTTCTGAGTATCTGTAGTAGCTGATCCTTTTCTTGACTTAGGGCTTCACACTTAGCATTTAGCCTTTTAAACCCTTCTGTCATGGATTCACAGTGGTCGCAGAAAATTATTTTGTCTGTGTCTTTCTGGACCTTGTATTGTGGAATTTGGATTGGGCTTTGTTTTAGGGCTGGAGAGATAAAATAATTTGGGCCCAAATATCCCCTTGCATAGTCTAAGGCTTCAGTTAAATCATTAAAACCTTTGAAAAGAGGATTTTTTATTCCATTTATTGAGTCTATTACTTCTTGCCATGTTTGAAAAACACCATTGATTTTTCCATGTATTACTACATAAAATCTGAATTTCTTTTCCGTATTTTTGTCTGTAAAATACTGTCCCAGTGCATTTAACGTGGCTATGAAGTATTTAATGTCTCGTTTAGTGTATGCTATCCATAAATTATCCATTAAACATCTTTGAGGTCTGTCTATTTTACAGTCTGGCATTTCTTTAAAGGATAGGTTACATTTAGGATAACAAATTAGATTATGTTTTCCAAAATGTATTCTTTCTAAAGTTTCGACCGAGGTCTGAGGTCTGAAACGTACATTTGTTAAAAGAGTCTGAGCGTACGAGTCTGAAGCAGAGGCTGGGCCTTTGCCTTTGTCTGTCTGGGCTATCTCTGGTAGCTTTGGTCTTGTGCCTGAGTTGGGCCGCATACTGAAAAATAACTTATTGTTATACCGTTTTCAAATTTAATCTACTTAACTGATCTGCTAGATTATTATCCTTTCCTTTAATGTATTCGAAGATTATATTAGGATATATTGAGATCGTGTCTATGAAGTTTAGCCATCTCCTCTTACTACTATTCTTCTGATCTATCTTTTGATGAAATCTTACTATGGCTTCACAGTCTGTTCTAACTAGTATTTCGTTTTTATTTAGAATATATAACTTAAAACTATTTAACCCATATATTATAGCTAATACTTCTGCGTCTATGCTACTCATATTTCCTTTTTCTTTATACTTACCACTTTGATAGGCACAAATCTTTTCTTCTTGTTTGGGACTATATTTAGAGGGTCGTGCCTTTAGTACCGCTCCCCATCCTTGGATACTTCCATCTGTTTCTATAATTAAATAGTCTGATTCTAATGGGATATTTAAGTCTGGGATATTCTTTACCTTCTCTTTAATCTGTTGTACTAACTTCATATCTTCGGTATTGAAATGTTTTTGCCCTTTACTTCCTGTTTTAGCATATAATGGTCCTGCTATTTTTCCTAAGTCTTGTATAAAATTTCTGGCGTAATTTACTAATCCTAAAAATTTTTGAAGGTCTTTTGTCTTATCTAAATTATTGGGCATTTCTAATACCTTTTTAGCTATATGAGGTTGTAGCTTTATTTTTCCGTCTCCTATAGTAACTCCTAAAAAGTTTATATACGTTTTACACAATTCCATTTTCTTTTTACTAACTATAATTCCTTTGTTTACAAATAATCTAAATACTGTCTGTAGGTGTCCTAAATGTTCTTGTAAGTCTTTGCTAAATACCAAAATATCATCTACATATACTAGCACAAAACGTTTGTATTCTCCAAATATCTCATCCATTTTTCTTTGGAAAATTGGAGGGGCAGTCTTAAGTCCAAATGGCATTGCTAGCCATTCGAAATGCCCTTCTGGACATGTAAAAGCTGTCCATTCTATACTATCAGGGTGCATCTTTACTTGCCAATATCCTGATTTACAGTCGAATTTGCTAAAAATTCTTTTTCCCTGTATTCTATTAAGTAATTCGCTTTTGTCTGGAAGTTTGTATGCATCTGTTCTTGTATTATCATTAAGTCTCTTATAGTTTATGACCATTCTGGCTTTTCCTCTGATTATTTCATTATGATTTCTAACCATAAAAGCCGCTGATCGGTGTCTAGAAGTAGATCTTCGAATTACACCTAGGGATAAAAGTTCTTTTATTTGGACTTGGAAATCTTCTATGTCTAAATTTGTTGCTTCTATTGCTGCTGTTTTTATTGTATATTCTGGGTTTATTATATCTAACCTACACATTATCTTATTGGCTTCCCAATGGAGTAAAGGTTTTTCCCCTATTATTTCTAATTCGTCTAAGGATTTTACTATATTATCTAAGTCTTTAGGCCCTTTGATATTTCCTATGCTTTTTAGTCCTTTATTGAAATTATAAAATGATGTTTCTATATTAATTAAAGTATAACTTTTTTCTCTTACTTCTTCATCAGAATTGTAACTTTCTTCTTCTTCATAGGCTTCTCTATTACATTCTTCTTTGGCCTGACATTTATTACAACAGGGCTTTTGTTTTTCTGTTTCATGCCTTCCTTTTGTTAATACTTCTTTTGTTTGTACAGGGGTATAGGTTGTCTGTTTAAAAAATGCTATGCCATCTCGTGTGATTAAACAACTTCCAGAGTCTTGAAATATAAATTTTAATCCTATGACTAAGTCTGTATTGATATTTAGATCTCTTACAAGTATGTTGTTTATGTCATAAGACGGGTTATAGAATTTTTTACAAGTATTTTGGAAACTTATTTTAGCTTTTTCTATGCAATATTCGTAGGTATTATAAGTGCCATCCATTTGCATTGCAACAACTGGCCTAGGTAATTTTGTTAATAGCTCTTGTGGGACTATCTTCTTATTTATTAGACAGCTAGTGCATCCTGGATCTAGTAGGGCTAGTGTTTCTATTTCAATATCTTCTATTTTGATTCTTGCTAATATTTTTATAGTTGCTATTTTTTTGTCTTCATTACAGATTAGTCCTGTGTCTATAATGTTTTTTATATTTAGATAGTTATCTTGTTCTTGGTTTGCTAATAAGGTTTCATTATTTTGAAGTAATATTTCTTCCTCTAATTTTCCTTTTCCTTTTTCCAGCGTTCTTATTCGATGATCTAGTTCTTGTATTTTCTCTTCTAATGAGTCTATTCTTATATTAATTATCTGATTATTTTCTCTTCTTATAGGTGGTCCTATTCTAATTCCTAATTCTGTTTCTATACAGGTTATGCATCCTTCCATAAAACAATTATTGCACTTTGCTCTTTTGTCTTTACTAGGGTACCATCTACAGAATCCACAGGGCTTACTATCTAATCCTCTGTTTCTTTCAAAATTGTGGTTACATTCTTGTATAATATTTGTCATATCAATGTATTGCAGTTCTTCTAGTTCTAGAGGCAATTTCAAATCTGTTCCTAATTCGTTAATAAAGTCGTCTTTTTCTGAGTCTGATGAGTCTGTTTTATTTCCTTCTGTAATTTCTATGCTTACTACTGAGTATATACTTTCTGTGTCTGACATATATTCATCTACATTTATTAAAGTCTCTTGTAGCTCTTCTATTAACTGAGAGTTTCTTGTTTTAGTGTTATATCTTTTAGGGCAGGTATTTGCCAGATGTTCTGAACTTCCACAAGTAAAACATTCTAATTTATTTCTATAGTTTCTTTCATCTCTGTATTTTCTTACATGCCTGTTTTTATCTAAGTATGGTTTCTTTGCTGATGATTTTCTTAGGTAATATTTCTTCTTATATGGTTTCCGATTATAGTATCTATTTTTATATTTTCTAGGCTTGTATGGTTTCTTGTCATAATGTTGAGTTGTATACATTACAGTTTTACAGAAATTCATTTCATTCTGTTTTAATTGTTTTTGTATTTGTATATTTGTACATTTTTCAGTTAATACTTCCATTACATGTTGTACTCTCTGTCCTATCGACCATTTTGCTGTTGGGTTTTGTATTACACCCTCTCTTTTATACCATCTCTCTTCTATTTCTCTACCTAATGCTCCTGGTAATTTGTTAAATAATTTTTTACCTAAGTCTTCATCAAAAGTGTTTCCGCTTAGTGTACAATAATAAAAGAACTCTCTTAAGAATTCTTTGATGTAACACCAGTTAGATATACTTAATTGTTCTAGTTTTATTAATGCATTTCTTTGAAGTATAATTGTTCCACTATTTGGGTCTTCTCCTGTAAGTAAACTATGCATTTTATTTGTGAAGTTATAAGGGTTTGCCCCCATATTTATTAGTGTCTGAAATTCTTGTGGGAAATTACTTTTGTATGCTTCCCATACTGCCTTAGATGATTCTCCTAAAAATGTCTCCATGTATCTATACATGGTTTCTGCATCTGTTTCTTGATAATTTTTAATAAAGTCTGCTACTACTATTCCTTTCCAAATGTCTATCGCTGAGTTCCAAAGTTGTGGATCATGGGCTGCAAGATTTAATATTTTTCCTTTGCTACCTCCTTCTTGTAGTCTAATAGGTTCTTCTATAGGCATTCTTTTACCCATAGGTTTTATTTTATCTGTCCTGATTTCTTCATCTGGGTTTACTCTCCATACTCTCCTTCTAGGCACATTTCCTGTACTAGTATCTATAGTATGAGTTTGTGAAGTCTTCTGGAAAGGTGTTGAACTACTCGACTCCATTAGTTCTTTTTCACTTACTATAGATGTAGTGTCTTCTTTATCATATCTATACCCTAAGTTATCTGTTCTTTCTTTACAATTTTTAAGGTGTATTATGGTCTCTTCTAGATTCATACTTCCTTTTAGACAATCTTTGCATTTGAAAAAATCGGATTTTTGTTCTGTATATAGTCTTTTAGCTCGTTCTATTACTTCGTCTACCGCATATGCTTCTTCTAGTATTTCTATATTCATAAGTTCTTCTTCTAATTCTACATCTTTTTCTTCAATGCTATTTTCGTCTATTTGCCTAGTATAGTTATAGTCTGTGAATCTTATTGAAGTTTCACCTTTTCTATTAGTATACATAACATGGTCTTCAGGTGTATATACTTTTGGTTTACTAAGTTTTTCTAAATTCCATTCTAGTCCTGCGTAGCTTTCTGGATCTATTTTTATTGGTTTAATTAATTTTATTCCTCTATTCCCCATAAGTTCTACTACATCGTCTATTTTTATTTTAAACTTGGTATTACTATTTGTTGCCATCTTTCCTATAAATCCTATACACATTAATAGATTCTTTCCTTTATCCATTTCTTCATATCCTTTAGTCTGTATTCCTATTTTTATATGTGATCCAAATTCTTGTAAATTCATTAGAAAGTCTGGACTAATGTAAAATATTCCCCCATTATTTGTCATATCTACTTCAGTTAGACCTATTATTGCCTTTTTTAAGTCTGTCCATCTATCATCATATAAGGTTATTAGCACTTTTGCTCCTAGATTTTTTCTGTTTAATCCTTTTATTCCTAATATAATTAATCCTAAATGCATCATTGTCATTCTTGTATTTTTAATAGTTTTAAAGGATTCTTGATTTACTAAATTTAATTGTACTGAATTTTCTCCTAATGCGGATATTTGCTCTTCTCTATAGTGCCTATAAAGTAGGTTATTTCTAGAGAAATACTTTGTATTATATAATATTCTTGGATCTAATACTTTTAATTGATGTTGTTTAAAAAGCTGTAGGTCTTTATCTACATCTATAATCTGACTAAGTTCGCTATTTTCTTCTTCTCTTGCCTTTTTAGAGAAAATTCTAGATATCAAATTATTTCCTATCTGGTTGTTTGAATAACTAGGTTCTGGTCTATCTACTTCGTCGATTCGGGTTCTCCTACCTGAAAGAAAGTCCATTTTTGTGGTTTTCTGATTATTTTAAGTCTTTCTTTTTGCGGTGTTATTTCTATTTTTTCTAGTTTTGAAATTAGTTCATCTATATTAGTACTATGAGATTTTTCTTTTTCTTCTTTTTTCTTTAGTAGTTTTTCTAGCTTTTGATTTATTTCTAATAAGATTGCTATAATTGTATTATTTTGTCTAACAATTATTTTATCTGACTGGGCTGCTGGTATGTGTGTAGTGAAACCTACTGGCTCCTGGAATTGGCTACTATAATCTAGTGCTTTTTTATATATTGGGTCATCTGTATTCATGAAAGGGATATTTCTTTAATATTTAATACTTCCTTTTTAATTTCTTTTAATTGTTTGTCTATATCAAAAGATTGTATATCGTTATAAGTACCTTTTCTAATTTTTTCAATACCTTGTTCTTTTATGAAGTCTAGATTTCTTTCGATTTTTTCTAATGTTTTTGTATGTCTGTTCTGAGCTTCTTCTATTTTTTCTATAAGCTGTAAGATTATCTTATCTTGTTCCTGGATTTTACTGCTAAAATTGATTAATAAGTCTATTAAAGTATTGTATTGTCTATCTTCGGTATGTAGAGTGTGTTCTCCCTGGCTAAAGTTACACTTAATAGAAGTACCGTCTTTTAATGCTCTATATTTCTTTTCAGGATATATGCGCAAGTCTAAATATTCTAAATTTCTAGAAGGATCTATTTTGTTATTTAGAAACTAGCTATAATTCTTTTTCGCTGTTCCTTTAAGGTATCTCTATAAGCCTGTTTATCTGTTTCTATTCCCTGTACAAACAAAAGAAGTATTAACAAAAGGAAGGCATAAAACAGAAAAACAAAAGCCCTGTTGTAATAAATGTCAGGCCAAAGAAGAATGTAATAGAGAAGCCTATGAAGAAGAAGAAAGTTACAATTCTGATGAAGAAGTAAGAGAAAAAAGTTATACTTTAATTAATATAGAAACATCATTTTATAATTTCAATAAAGGACTAAAAAGCATAGGAAATATCAAAGGGCCTAAAGACTTAGATAATATAGTAAAATCCTTAGACGAATTAGAAATAATAGGGGAAAAACCTTTACTCCATTGGGAAGCCAATAAGATAATGTGTAGGTTAGATATAATAAACCCAGAATATACAATAAAAACAGCAGCAATAGAAGCAACAAATTTAGACATAGAAGATTTCCAAGTCCAAATAAAAGAACTTTTATCCCTAGGTGTAATTCGAAGATCTACTTCTAGACACCGATCAGCGGCTTTTATGGTTAGAAATCATAATGAAATAATCAGAGGAAAAGCCAGAATGGTCATAAACTATAAGAGACTTAATGATAATACAAGAACAGATGCATACAAACTTCCAGACAAAAGCGAATTACTTAATAGAATACAGGGAAAAAGAATTTTTAGCAAATTCGACTGTAAATCAGGATATTGGCAAGTAAAGATGCACCCTGATAGTATAGAATGGACAGCTTTTACATGTCCAGAAGGGCATTTCGAATGGCTAGCAATGCCATTTGGACTTAAGACTGCCCCTCCAATTTTCCAAAGAAAAATGGATGAGATATTTGGAGAATACAAACGTTTTGTGCTAGTATATGTAGATGATATTTTGGTATTTAGCAAAGACTTACAAGAACATTTAGGACACCTACAGACAGTATTTAGATTATTTGTAAACAAAGGAATTATAGTTAGTAAAAAGAAAATGGAATTGTGTAAAACGTATATAAACTTTTTAGGAGTTACTATAGGAGACGGAAAAATAAAGCTACAACCTCATATAGCTAAAAAGGTATTAGAAATGCCCAATAATTTAGATAAGACAAAAGACCTTCAAAAATTTTTAGGATTAGTAAATTACGCCAGAAATTTTATACAAGACTTAGGAAAAATAGCAGGACCATTATATGCTAAAACAGGAAGTAAAGGGCAAAAACATTTCAATACCGAAGATATGAAGTTAGTACAACAGATTAAAGAGAAGGTAAAGAATATCCCAGACTTAAATATCCCATTAGAATCAGACTATTTAATTATAGAAACAGATGGAAGTATCCAAGGATGGGGAGCGGTACTAAAGGCACGACCCTCTAAATATAGTCCCAAACAAGAAGAAAAGATTTGTGCCTATCAAAGTGGTAAGTATAAAGAAAAAGGAAATATGAGTAGCATAGACGCAGAAGTATTAGCTATAATATATGGGTTAAATAGTTTTAAGTTATATATTCTAAATAAAAACGAAATACTAGTTAGAACAGACTGTGAAGCCATAGTAAGATTTCATCAAAAGATAGATCAGAAGAATAGTAGTAAGAGGAGATGGCTAAACTTCATAGACACGATCTCAATATATCCTAATATAATCTTCGAATACATTAAAGGAAAGGATAATAATCTAGCAGATCAGTTAAGTAGATTAAATTTGAAAACGGTATAACAATAAGTTATTTTTCAGTATGCGGCCCAACTCAGGCACAAGACCAAAGCTACCAGAGATAGCCCAGACAGACAAAGGCAAAGGCCCAGCCTCTGCTTCAGACTCGTACGCTCAGACTCTTTTAACAAATGTACGTTTCAGACCTCAGACCTCGGTCGAAACTTTAGAAAGAATACATTTTGGAAAACATAATCTAATTTGTTATCCTAAATGTAACCTATCCTTTAAAGAAATGCCAGACTGTAAAATAGACAGACCTCAAAGATGTTTAATGGATAATTTATGGATAGCATACACTAAACGAGACATTAAATACTTCATAGCCACGTTAAATGCACTGGGACAGTATTTTACAGACAAAAATACGGAAAAGAAATTCAGATTTTATGTAGTAATACATGGAAAAATCAATGGTGTTTTTCAAACATGGCAAGAAGTAATAGACTCAATAAATGGAATAAAAAATCCTCTTTTCAAAGGTTTTAATGATTTAACTGAAGCCTTAGACTATGCAAGGGGATATTTGGGCCCAAATTATTTTATCTCTCCAGCCCTAAAACAAAGCCCAATCCAAATTCCACAATACAAGGTCCAGAAAGACACAGACAAAATAATTTTCTGCGACCACTGTGAATCCATGACAGAAGGGTTTAAAAGGCTAAATGCTAAGTGTGAAGCCCTAAGTCAAGAAAAGGATCAGCTACTACAGATACTCAGAAAGGAGAAAAACAGACAGACAAGCCCAGACACGAGTTCTCCATCTCAAGCCAAAATGGATGAGACGAGTGTGCATTCCTCTCAGAATGCAAATAAACCTACTATATCAGGTAAAGATATAGCTAGTCCGGCTCAAACGGTAGCCGGTAAAGACAAATCAAATCCGTTGAAGGCTGTCACTTTGCCAAAAAGTGAAACAGAACCAGCAACTCCTCCTAGAAGACGATTACCAAAATCATTCACCATGGGTGAAACAACTAGACAAAAGATCTTAAATAAGAAAAAGAAAAAGACTATAGAGGATATAATTAAAAAGACGCTGGAGGAAATGATCAAAGAAGTAGAACAAGACAAACATATGGACCAAACCCCAATCAGACTAGAAGATACTGGTCCAGAACCACCAGTCAGATTAGACGACATCATTTCAGATCCTGACCAAGATAACCGAAGACAGCAAACAACAGAAGAAAACAGTGTCCCAACCGAGGGTGAAGACGATCAAGACGCCCAAGACCCGTATGCAGGATATGATTCGGGAATGAGTTTTGACTCAATTGCCCTTCATAACCTAGATACCTAAGAAAGTTTAAAATCCGAAGTCAGACGAAGTCAGTCTATAAAGTCTATAATATTAGGTCTGTGAATAAGTCTAGTGGGGATGCCCACTAAGTGTCCTGTGAGTGCTTACTTTATCACTACTTTCCAAAAGGAAAGAAAAACTGATAAGCACGCGTCTTAGTTTTAATAGGTCAGAATAATAATGCACAATCTGAATCAATAATGCATGTGACGATGGGGCCCAAAGAGCACCCGGCATGAATTATTTGATAAAGATAAGCATTAAGTGTCGGCAAAATCCTGATCGTCCTTTACAAAGTGTCGGTCAGATCTTAGCCATTTATTTTCTACGACTCTTATCCTCCTCATCTATATATACCCCTCTTCAAACCAAAGAAAGACATACGAAAAAACCACAGAAAGAAAAAACACTCCCAAGTTTCCATCTACTCTCAGATGCCTAACTACTCCAAAAACCAAATCCAACTTTGAAAACACCCGAATCATCCCTAAGAACAAGTCTAAATATTTTTAAAAGTTTCTTAAGAGTCACCGGGGGTTCCCGAAAGGGAAACCTCGCTCGCGTCTTATAACATGTAAGTCTATTATTCATGTTTTCCCCATATGTAAATTATGTGTGTTTATTTTATGTTTTTATGTTAAAAATGTTTGAGTTATTTATATGATTGTTTATATGATTAAGAACAGTTTAATATGAATCATCCTAAGTAAAATGTTAGGCTCTTAGTTTCTTAATAACAACGATGGATTAATCTGTAAATTCCTAGGAACTTGATAGGTGAATTGTAGTCCGTGAGTAGGACGTTGTTATCACCATATACTGGGTGGGGTTAAAGAACTTGTTGTTAAGAATTAAAACTAAAGAGCAAGAGTTTGAACTGGTTGATTTGTGTTAAAAAAAAAAAAAAAAAAAAAAAAAAAAAAAAAGGTAAAATTAGGGGAAAATATATATAATCTGCATGTTAAAGACACACCGAGTGGGGGAGTACTGAGTAGGATTTCACAAAATTAAAATCTCTCAGCTTTTTCATTGAAATATTTTATATTTAAAACTCTAAAAATATTTATTATTTTGCATCCTTCCATAAAACAATTATTGCACTTTGCTCTTTTGTCTTTACTAGGGTACCATCTACAGAATCCACAGGGCTTACTATCTAATCCTCTGTTTCTTTCAAAATTGTGGTTACATTCTTGTATAATATTTGTCATATCAATGGGCCGCATACTGAAAAATAACTTATTGTTATACCGTTTTCAAATTTAAAACAGTATTTTGAAGATATAAAACAGTGGAAAGCCTCTAGAGAAACTTTTGGAAACAGACTATACGATTTTACGAAAAAATATAAAGACTCTCTTAGGAAAGGAATAAAAGATATAGTGGAACAAAAGAGGTTATTACAATATAATATTAGAGTGTGTAATCATCATATACATAGAAGTCGGCAAGAGATAAAAAAGATTAACGACAGATTAAGTAAAATTCCCTTAGGTTAATGAAGACACACCCATCTTTTTATCAAACAAGAATAGACAATAAGCTTATAAATAGGAATTTAAAAATATTAAGAGAAATTAATAGGACTGAAAAAAGACTCAAAAAAATTGCTAAAACAACAAATGAACTCTTAGTTGAAAATATAGATAGTGACTATAAATTAAATAGGTATATACAAAGGGATTTGACCGAAAACCTATCAGCAGTACGGTGGGAATTACAGGGAATAGAAACAGATAAACAGGCTTATAGAGATACCTTAAAGGAACAGCGAAAAAGAATTATAGCTAGTTTCTAAATAACAAAATAGATCCTTCTAGAAATTTAGAATATTTAGACTTGCGCATATATCCTGAAAAGAAATATAGAGCATTAAAAGACGGTACTTCTATTAAGTGTAACTTTAGCCAGGGAGAACACACTCTACATACCGAAGATAGACAATACAATACTTTAATAGACTTATTAATCAATTTTAGCAGTAAAATCCAGGAACAAGATAAGATAATCTTACAGCTTATAGAAAAAATAGAAGAAGCTCAGAACAGACATACAAAAACATTAGAAAAAATCGAAAGAAATCTAGACTTCATAAAAGAACAAGGTATTGAAAAAATTAGAAAAGGTACTTATAACGATATACAATCTTTTGATATAGACAAACAATTAAAAGAAATTAAAAAGGAAGTATTAAATATTAAAGAAATATCCCTTTCATGAATACAGATGACCCAATATATAAAAAAGCACTAGATTATAGTAGCCAATTCCAGGAGCCAGTAGGTTTCACTACACACATACCAGCAGCCCAGTCAGATAAAATAATTGTTAGACAAAATAATACAATTATAGCAATCTTATTAGAAATAAATCAAAAGCTAGAAAAACTACTAAAGAAAAAAGAAGAAAAAGAAAAATCTCATAGTACTAATATAGATGAACTAATTTCAAAACTAGAAAAAATAGAAATAACACCGCAAAAAGAAAGACTTAAAATAATCAGAAAACCACAAAAATGGACTTTCTTTCAGGTAGGAGAACCCGAATCGACGAAGTAGATAGACCAGAACCTAGTTATTCAAACAACCAGATAGGAAATAATTTGATATCTAGAATTTTCTCTAAAAAGGCAAGAGAAGAAGAAAATAGCGAACTTAGTCAGATTATAGATGTAGATAAAGACCTACAGCTTTTTAAACAACATCAATTAAAAGTATTAGATCCAAGAATATTATATAATACAAAGTATTTCTCTAGAAATAACCTACTTTATAGGCACTATAGAGAAGAGCAAATATCCGCATTAGGAGAAAATTCAGTACAATTAAATTTAGTAAATCAAGAATCCTTTAAAACTATTAAAAATACAAGAATGACAATGATGCATTTAGGATTAATTATATTAGGAATAAAAGGATTAAACAGAAAAAATCTAGGAGCAAAAGTGCTAATAACCTTATATGATGATAGATGGACAGACTTAAAAAAGGCAATAATAGGTCTAACTGAAGTAGATATGACAAATAATGGGGGAATATTTTACATTAGTCCAGACTTTCTAATGAATTTACAAGAATTTGGATCACATATAAAAATAGGAATACAGACTAAAGGATATGAAGAAATGGATAAAGGAAAGAATCTATTAATGTGTATAGGATTTATAGGAAAGATGGCAACAAATAGTAATACCAAGTTTAAAATAAAAATAGACGATGTAGTAGAACTTATGGGGAATAGAGGAATAAAATTAATTAAACCAATAAAAATAGATCCAGAAAGCTACGCAGGACTAGAATGGAATTTAGAAAAACTTAGTAAACCAAAAGTATATACACCTGAAGACCATGTTATGTATACTAATAGAAAAGGTGAAACTTCAATAAGATTCACAGACTATAACTATACTAGGCAAATAGACGAAAATAGCATTGAAGAAAAAGATGTAGAATTAGAAGAAGAACTTATGAATATAGAAATACTAGAAGAAGCATATGCGGTAGACGAAGTAATAGAACGAGCTAAAAGACTATATACAGAACAAAAATCCGATTTTTTCAAATGCAAAGATTGTCTAAAAGGAAGTATGAATCTAGAAGAGACCATAATACACCTTAAAAATTGTAAAGAAAGAACAGATAACTTAGGGTATAGATATGATAAAGAAGACACTACATCTATAGTAAGTGAAAAAGAACTAATGGAGTCGAGTAGTTCAACACCTTTCCAGAAGACTTCACAAACTCATACTATAGATACTAGTACAGGAAATGTGCCTAGAAGGAGAGTATGGAGAGTAAACCCAGATGAAGAAATCAGGACAGATAAAATAAAACCTATGGGTAAAAGAATGCCTATAGAAGAACCTATTAGACTACAAGAAGGAGGTAGCAAAGGAAAAATATTAAATCTTGCAGCCCATGATCCACAACTTTGGAACTCAGCGATAGACATTTGGAAAGGAATAGTAGTAGCAGACTTTATTAAAAATTATCAAGAAACAGATGCAGAAACCATGTATAGATACATGGAGACATTTTTAGGAGAATCATCTAAGGCAGTATGGGAAGCATACAAAAGTAATTTCCCACAAGAATTTCAGACACTAATAAATATGGGGGCAAACCCTTATAACTTCACAAATAAAATGCATAGTTTACTTACAGGAGAAGACCCAAATAGTGGAACAATTATACTTCAAAGAAATGCATTAATAAAACTAGAACAATTAAGTATATCTAACTGGTGTTACATCAAAGAATTCTTAAGAGAGTTCTTTTATTATTGTACACTAAGCGGAAACACTTTTGATGAAGACTTAGGTAAAAAATTATTTAACAAATTACCAGGAGCATTAGGTAGAGAAATAGAAGAGAGATGGTATAAAAGAGAGGGTGTAATACAAAACCCAACAGCAAAATGGTCGATAGGACAGAGAGTACAACATGTAATGGAAGTATTAACTGAAAAATGTACAAATATACAAATACAAAAACAATTAAAACAGAATGAAATGAATTTCTGTAAAACTGTAATGTATACAACTCAACATTATGACAAGAAACCATACAAGCCTAGAAAATATAAAAATAGATACTATAATCGGAAACCATATAAGAAGAAATATTACCTAAGAAAATCATCAGCAAAGAAACCATACTTAGATAAAAACAGGCATGTAAGAAAATACAGAGATGAAAGAAACTATAGAAATAAATTAGAATGTTTTACTTGTGGAAGTTCAGAACATCTGGCAAATACCTGCCCTAAAAGATATAACACTAAAACAAGAAACTCTCAGTTAATAGAAGAGCTACAAGAGACTTTAATAAATGTAGATGAATATATGTCAGACACAGAAAGTATATACTCAGTAGTAAGCATAGAAATTACAGAAGGAAATAAAACAGACTCATCAGACTCAGAAAAAGACGACTTTATTAACGAATTAGGAACAGATTTGAAATTGCCTCTAGAACTAGAAGAACTGCAATACATTGATATGACAAATATTATACAAGAATGTAACCACAATTTTGAAAGAAACAGAGGATTAGATAGTAAGCCCTGTGGATTCTGTAGATGGTACCCTAGTAAAGACAAAAGAGCAAAGTGCAATAATTGTTTTATGGAAGGATGCATAACCTGTATAGAAACAGAATTAGGAATTAGAATAGGACCACCTATAAGAAGAGAAAATAATCAGATAATTAATATAAGAATAGACTCATTAGAAGAGAAAATACAAGAACTAGATCATCGAATAAGAACGCTGGAAAAAGGAAAAGGAAAATTAGAGGAAGAAATATTACTTCAAAATAATGAAACCTTATTAGCAAACCAAGAACAAGATAACTATCTAAATATAAAAAACATTATAGACACAGGACTAATCTGTAATGAAGACAAAAAAATAGCAACTATAAAAATATTAGCAAGAATCAAAATAGAAGATATTGAAATAGAAACACTAGCCCTACTAGATCCAGGATGCACTAGCTGTCTAATAAATAAGAAGATAGTCCCACAAGAGCTATTAACAAAATTACCTAGGCCAGTTGTTGCAATGCAAATGGATGGCACTTATAATACCTACGAATATTGCATAGAAAAAGCTAAAATAAGTTTCCAAAATACTTGTAAAAAATTCTATAACCCGTCTTATGACATAAACAACATACTTGTAAGAGATCTAAATATCAATACAGACTTAGTCATAGGATTAAAATTTATATTTCAAGACTCTGGAAGTTGTTTAATCACACGAGATGGCATAGCATTTTTTAAACAGACAACCTATACCCCTGTACAAACAAAAGAAGTATTAACAAAAGGAAGGCATGAAACAGAAAAACAAAAGCCCTGTTGTAATAAATGTCAGGCCAAAGAAGAATGTAATAGAGAAGCCTATGAAGAAGAAGAAAGTTACAATTCTGATGAAGAAGTAAGAGAAAAAAGTTATACTTTAATTAATATAGAAACATCATTTTATAATTTCAATAAAGGACTAAAAAGCATAGGAAATATCAAAGGGCCTAAAGACTTAGATAATATAGTAAAATCCTTAGACGAATTAGAAATAATAGGGGAAAAACCTTTACTCCATTGGGAAGCCAATAAGATAATGTGTAGGTTAGATATAATAAACCCAGAATATACAATAAAAACAGCAGCAATAGAAGCAACAAATTTAGACATAGAAGATTTCCAAGTCCAAATAAAAGAACTTTTATCCCTAGGTGTAATTCGAAGATCTACTTCTAGACACCGATCAGCGGCTTTTATGGTTAGAAATCATAATGAAATAATCAGAGGAAAAGCCAGAATGGTCATAAACTATAAGAGACTTAATGATAATACAAGAACAGATGCATACAAACTTCCAGACAAAAGCGAATTACTTAATAGAATACAGGGAAAAAGAATTTTTAGCAAATTCGACTGTAAATCAGGATATTGGCAAGTAAAGATGCACCCTGATAGTATAGAATGGACAGCTTTTACATGTCCAGAAGGGCATTTCGAATGGCTAGCAATGCCATTTGGACTTAAGACTGCCCCTCCAATTTTCCAAAGAAAAATGGATGAGATATTTGGAGAATACAAACGTTTTGTGCTAGTATATGTAGATGATATTTTGGTATTTAGCAAAGACTTACAAGAACATTTAGGACACCTACAGACAGTATTTAGATTATTTGTAAACAAAGGAATTATAGTTAGTAAAAAGAAAATGGAATTGTGTAAAACGTATATAAACTTTTTAGGAGTTACTATAGGAGACGGAAAAATAAAGCTACAACCTCATATAGCTAAAAAGGTATTAGAAATGCCCAATAATTTAGATAAGACAAAAGACCTTCAAAAATTTTTAGGATTAGTAAATTACGCCAGAAATTTTATACAAGACTTAGGAAAAATAGCAGGACCATTATATGCTAAAACAGGAAGTAAAGGGCAAAAACATTTCAATACCGAAGATATGAAGTTAGTACAACAGATTAAAGAGAAGGTAAAGAATATCCCAGACTTAAATATCCCATTAGAATCAGACTATTTAATTATAGAAACAGATGGAAGTATCCAAGGATGGGGAGCGGTACTAAAGGCACGACCCTCTAAATATAGTCCCAAACAAGAAGAAAAGATTTGTGCCTATCAAAGTGGTAAGTATAAAGAAAAAGGAAATATGAGTAGCATAGACGCAGAAGTATTAGCTATAATATATGGGTTAAATAGTTTTAAGTTATATATTCTAAATAAAAACGAAATACTAGTTAGAACAGACTGTGAAGCCATAGTAAGATTTCATCAAAAGATAGATCAGAAGAATAGTAGTAAGAGGAGATGGCTAAACTTCATAGACACGATCTCAATATATCCTAATATAATCTTCGAATACATTAAAGGAAAGGATAATAATCTAGCAGATCAGTTAAGTAGATTAAATTTGAAAACGGTATAACAATAAGTTATTTTTCAGTATGCGGCCCAACTCAGGCACAAGACCAAAGCTACCAGAGATAGCCCAGACAGACAAAGGCAAAGGCCCAGCCTCTGCTTCAGACTCGTACGCTCAGACTCTTTTAACAAATGTACGTTTCAGACCTCAGACCTCGGTCGAAACTTTAGAAAGAATACATTTTGGAAAACATAATCTAATTTGTTATCCTAAATGTAACCTATCCTTTAAAGAAATGCCAGACTGTAAAATAGACAGACCTCAAAGATGTTTAATGGATAATTTATGGATAGCATACACTAAACGAGACATTAAATACTTCATAGCCACGTTAAATGCACTGGGACAGTATTTTACAGACAAAAATACGGAAAAGAAATTCAGATTTTATGTAGTAATACATGGAAAAATCAATGGTGTTTTTCAAACATGGCAAGAAGTAATAGACTCAATAAATGGAATAAAAAATCCTCTTTTCAAAGGTTTTAATGATTTAACTGAAGCCTTAGACTATGCAAGGGGATATTTGGGCCCAAATTATTTTATCTCTCCAGCCCTAAAACAAAGCCCAATCCAAATTCCACAATACAAGGTCCAGAAAGACACAGACAAAATAATTTTCTGCGACCACTGTGAATCCATGACAGAAGGGTTTAAAAGGCTAAATGCTAAGTGTGAAGCCCTAAGTCAAGAAAAGGATCAGCTACTACAGATACTCAGAAAGGAGAAAAACAGACAGACAAGCCCAGACACGAGTTCTCCATCTCAAGCCAAAATGGATGAGACGAGTGTGCATTCCTCTCAGAATGCAAATAAACCTACTATATCAGGTAAAGATATAGCTAGTCCGGCTCAAACGGTAGCCGGTAAAGACAAATCAAATCCGTTGAAGGCTGTCACTTTGCCAAAAAGTGAAACAGAACCAGCAACTCCTCCTAGAAGACGATTACCAAAATCATTCACCATGGGTGAAACAACTAGACAAAAGATCTTAAATAAGAAAAAGAAAAAGACTATAGAGGATATAATTAAAAAGACGCTGGAGGAAATGATCAAAGAAGTAGAACAAGACAAACATATGGACCAAACCCCAATCAGACTAGAAGATACTGGTCCAGAACCACCAGTCAGATTAGACGACATCATTTCAGATCCTGACCAAGATAACCGAAGACAGCAAACAACAGAAGAAAACAGTGTCCCAACCGAGGGTGAAGACGATCAAGACGCCCAAGACCCGTATGCAGGATATGATTCGGGAATGAGTTTTGACTCAATTGCCCTTCATAACCTAGATACCTAAGAAAGTTTAAAATCCGAAGTCAGACGAAGTCAGTCTATAAAGTCTATAATATTAGGTCTGTGAATAAGTCTAGTGGGGATGCCCACTAAGTGTCCTGTGAGTGCTTACTTTATCACTACTTTCCAAAAGGAAAGAAAAACTGATAAGCACGCGTCTTAGTTTTAATAGGTCAGAATAATAATGCACAATCTGAATCAATAATGCATGTGACGATGGGGCCCAAAGAGCACCCGGCATGAATTATTTGATAAAGATAAGCATTAAGTGTCGGCAAAATCCTGATCGTCCTTTACAAAGTGTCGGTCAGATCTTAGCCATTTATTTTCTACGACTCTTATCCTCCTCATCTATATATACCCCTCTTCAAACCAAAGAAAGACATACGAAAAAACCACAGAAAGAAAAAACACTCCCAAGTTTCCATCTACTCTCAGATGCCTAACTACTCCAAAAACCAAATCCAACTTTGAAAACACCCGAATCATCCCTAAGAACAAGTCTAAATATTTTTAAAAGTTTCTTAAGAGTCACCGGGGGTTCCCGAAAGGGAAACCTCGCTCGCGTCTTATAACATGTAAGTCTATTATTCATGTTTTCCCCATATGTAAATTATGTGTGTTTATTTTATGTTTTTATGTTAAAAATGTTTGAGTTATTTATATGATTGTTTATATGATTAAGAACAGTTTAATATGAATCATCCTAAGTAAAATGTTAGGCTCTTAGTTTCTTAAT